>JAEIFV010000213.1:0-428768 GCA_018904265.1 Lordiphosa collinella | reverse complement strand
AATAAGATGAGGATATAGGGGTACACACACATTCGCAAAGGCTTTAAGCTAAGGTAGAACCTAGGGTGTATTAAATGGTTATCGATTATCCATATTTTAGCTAGACGATAAGGGTTATTCCGATACGATATTTTTTGTGCCGATATAATCGACTATCGATATTTTTAGAAACAATATATCGAAAACTAGAAAGAAAGTCGGTCAAGTCAGACTATAGAATACTCTGTATTTGTGAAGTTCTGCCCATCACCGTTGCGACCGCTGCTGCCCATAATTGTTTGTTTTCCTTATAACTCGACTATCGTTCATCCGATCTTTACCATTCCTTTGGCAAATCGATAAATAATCCTGATTACTAAATATGTCCAAAAGGTACGAACCTTTTATCTATAAAATTGTGGGAGATATGACGTTTTTTCCAGATTGAGGGGCAGGAGGGGGCGTGGAAAAATTGAAAATAAACTTGATCTGACTGCAAGTATAAGAAGTTTTTGTCCCACAGACGTCAAACTTCTATCTCTTACCATATGTGAGTTCTCTGCGTTCATACGGACAGACAGACAGACGGACGGACAGACGGACATAACTATATCGACTAGGCTGATGATGTTGATCAAGAATATATATACTTTATAGGGTCGGAGATGCTTCCTTCTGACTGTTACCTACTTTTGCACAAACTTAATATACTCTATGTACCTCTGGTACAGTGAATATAAATTACTTTGGTCACACAGAAATTGGACGGTCGGTACATTTGTTTAGTTTAGTAGTTTCGGTTTCCAACTCTAAAACCAACTTGATCTTGGTATGGTTGAGATCGAGAGATCGACGCGTTCATAAAGACATACGAGGGCCGTCCCAGAAATGGCCGACCTAGCACAGTAGTGTTGGAAAATGTTCACAAAAAATATTAAAAAGGGGAAGTACCGACTATTAAAAGCTTAAGTTTGAAGTTTGGTGCCTTTACCTTGCACAGTTTTTTTGGTCGATTTTAATAGAGAACGCTTGTTATTGATTTGCAAACATGGAAAAAATTGGTCATCGTTATGCGATACAATACTTTCATATAAAAGGTCTTAGTCCAACCAATATTAAAAAGGAGCTGGATTCTACCTAACGTAATTCTGCTCCCTCGTTTATAACAATAAAATATTGGGTGGCTGAGTTTAAGCGAGGTCGTTTGAGCTGCGAAGATAAACATCGTAATGGGCGCCAAGTGCCAAAAAATGAGGTGACCACTTCAGGGGGATGAAAAGTGGTGGCCTTGGAAAACTTGCAACTTGAAAAAAAAAAGTGAGGGGTGCCGCTGGCTGCCCCCGGTATTCTTAGCAAAAAATGGTTTGGCAACAATGAAGAGGTGGGGTCCGAGGTTAATGCCTATTTTGAAGAGCTTCACAGTTCTTATTATAAAAAAGGTATCGAAGCTATTGAACATCACTGGGAAAAGTGTATCGACCTAAAAGGATCCTATGTTGAAAAAAAAAAAAAAAAAATGATACACTACCCAAATTCCAAAATAGGCCTCACTAGGGATGTATGTATATAACAGCTTAGTCGTGTAGGGATTATTAAACTCTTTAGACCAGAGTTTAATAAAACCAAGAAAAACATAACCAGCTTTCTTCACAGTGAGTTCACTGTGAGTGCCAAAATATAATTTGTGATCAATGGTAATAACAAAATCATGAAAAGATTCGGCCTGTTCAAGCTGAGAATTCAATAAGTATTTAAATCCGATCCGGCCGGTTCCGACAAATGTGCAGCGTATATGTACCAAAAGACTTCGTGCTCAGTTTAGTGAAGATTGCTTTCAAACTGCCGACGGAGTTATCATACACTCAAAAAAAAAAAATCAAAAAATCAATCCAAACGGGATAACATCAATACGAAACAGGATTGAAAACACGGTAATCCCGGATATTCTTAATCCGATCCGAAACAAGATTGATTTGATCCCTTTGTTTTTCAATCCTGAAATTTATCCCGCAAAAATTTATCAAAAAATTCGAGCTCAATTTAATCCCAAAGCAGGATCACTTTTAGCTTTATTGAGATTAATTTGCTCCCAGAAAGATTCCTCTACCTTTTATTTCTTTCTCCATTTTCCAAAGGACACACCCACCGACACCAGTATTGGTATGTTAAAAGCTTCTGAAAAAAAAACAAAGATATAAAAATTATTGTTGTCTTGTCTGGGACTCGAACTCACAACCTTTCAGCTTTACACTGAACACGAATGGCATGATATTTCATCGCACACCACTTCTATCTCTTGTCTAAAGTGCTATTTATACTTTTCTGTTATCGTTCTATTTTACGAACATTGTGATCTCGAAAGGGATTGAAGTAAGCACATATGGAATGAAACAAGCTCGAAAGGATTGCGTCAAGCCTTAAAAGATTGAATTGAGTAGAATATCCCGTAAATCGAGATTGAATTTTTAAGCTCGTGCCAGGATTACTCTAAGGAAAAACAAGGAAGAAAGTCGGTCAAGCCCGACTATATTATACTCTGTACCAGTTGGGGTCGCCGCTCGCATTTGCTCCCTTTCTAAATCGCAGCCACAAAAATTCGCAAGCGTTCGAGATAGTCGTACGAAACGAAGTAAGAAAATTAGGGAGAGAGGGAGAGAGAGAGGATTGGCACGCGCCGCAGACAAAAAAAAAACCTTTGCATTTGCCAGAGCTAGAGATGGGCGCAGATCGAAAACTACGCTGGACTTCGGAGTGACCAGAATGACTTAACATCATTGTGATTGCTTGATATTATGTTAGAATTAAAGAACTAGACTATTTTTATATTATTTGCAATTTAAACAATCCTCGTCTTAGTAGTCAGATGGGTATCGGGCGATATATTTGTCCCGCGACCATCTCTAATTTCTCTCTCAATATTGTGTATGTGGGAAAAGGTAAGGGGGAAAATGAGAGCGTCCCAGTTAGCTGCAAGAATCCAATTGGATCTTATGAGCTAGCCTGCGTTAGGTTTTGTATAGGATTTCGTTGTTGGAATTACTCAGACAATATATTTGCAGGTTTAATTCATTTAAAAGGTGGAATTTTTGGCGGGGCGGGTCATCACACCCACAACGATCCAATATGGCTAAATAAAAATTTCTCCTAAAACTATCAATTTGCTGTGTAGTCGTTGCTCAGATATACATACATCTACATACATTTGTATGTGTTTTTCTGCTGCAGGAGCAGCCCGAGACATATTGAATTATTTTTTGCTCATATCTTTACTACTGTGCAGAAGGTTCAAACCTTTATTAAAATATCTATAAAACTGTGGGAAATATAACGTTATTCGCAAATTGGTGGCGGGAGGGGGGCGTGTCTCAAATTGAAAATAAACTTGATCTGCCTGCAAGTATAAGAAGCATAAGTCCCATACATGTCAAACCTCTATCTCTAACCATCTCTGAGATCTGTGCGTTCATACGGACAGACAGACGGACATGGCTATATCGACTCGGCTGTTGATGCTGATCAAGAATATATATACTTTATGGGGTCGGAGATGTTTCCTTCTGGCTGTTACATACTTTTGCACAAACTTATTATACTCTATGTACCTTTGGTACAGAGTATAAAAAGATTGAATTTATCTCGCCGTTTTTTTTCTGTGTAGAAACAGACAAACGGCCAGAAGGACAGACGGTCAGACGGACGGACAAAGCTAAGTCAACTTAGCTCTTCATGCTGATCAAGAATATATATACTTTATGTGGTCGGAAATGCTTTCTTATATGCGTTACAAACATCCGGACAATTTTAATATAACCTCTTCAAGGGTATAAAAACTTCACTACTTAGTTACTTTAAAACAAGAAAAATAGTCGTCAAGCGCGACTATAACATACTCTGTACCTGTGAAGTGCTGCCCATCATCGTTGCGACCGGTGCTGCCCGTGATTGTTTGTTTTCCTTATAATTCAAATATCGTTCATCCGATCTTTAAAATTCCTTAGCGGAAAGGCCTTTTTTGGCCCTCATTACGCCTTACAAGCGTCGCCGCATACTTGCTACCAAGTTGGCAGTCTCGTCTGAGGTTATATTTGCCCATTCTGTCAGTAAAGCTTGTTTCAGATAATCCTTGTATGTTATATGATGTTTCCGAGTTTTTTTCCAGCAGATGTCAAATATGTTGTAGGGGATTCATGTCTGGTGATTGCGGAGGCGTTTTCAATTGTTTGCCATGATAGATTAGCCATTTCTGAACCAAATGGTTTGAGTACTTCAACAGTGATGTCAAATCAAGTTGAAACAAGCGCGAAGATATGTAAATTAATTAACGCGTAAAATTCCTTAAAATTTCTGAATGTTTAGAGCATGACCGAGTTGGCCTATGCACACCATAGAATTTATTGATAGGATCACCCGAGTACCAATCCTACCAATCCTAAGCTCAAACTTAGAAATGTATTTTCCATACATACCAGAAGTCGAGTTAGGTACCAGCGTAAAGGCTCTGTTGTCATGCTATTGTTTACTGACCTTGGATCGCTGCACAATTATCTGGGACGACATTGCAGGCGGAGTGGTCATAATTCGGGTTGTTGACAAAGGCGGTTGGAGCAGGGCATATTCTAACTTGCTATAGCGGTTGCTATTTTCTGCCGGGTGCTTAGGAGCTTTAGTTTTAGGTGATTTTCTAAGTTCGGGCCTGGAGATAACGAGTGGAACACGAATTCCGTGGTTTAACCAAATCTGGACAAATTACTGGCACAAGCGGGAGGCCGACGACTGTTAGGATGTTAACACGGTAGTCGATACCATCGAGATTGTCTCCGAGGGACTTGTCGTAAAAGCGGCATAGAGTGTTTGCGACCAATTTTGAACTACTCAGGGACGGTCATTTAATATACGACTTGAGTAGGTTTTACAAGTTATGTTGACGTGGGTTGGAATAACTGGTTCACACAGATTGTCGTACCTTAAAAACAGAACCGACTCTTAAAAATATCAGAAACGGTTCCCGATAGACTTTGGTTTTCTGCGTTTGAATTCCAAGCAGTTACCGTTACCCTCAAAGCGTCATCGTAAGATCAGGTACGATAACAATATAGAAAGGACTGACAAACTACATTCAGGATAAAGGTAATAAGAGGTTTTGAAGAAAGTGATGTTTGCAGAGATGATGGGGTGTGAAAGAGTGTGTGTCTGCTTGAGTGCAGAGGACGACTATAAGGGTAGCGATGTTGGATTCGAGGCAGGGCCACATTGCGGGAGTGGCAAGGCAGCATGTAGCAACCTCATAGGGGGTAACGTCGAGAACGACGAATCTTCTCGAGTTTTCTCATGATAAATCTGTTTTAGCGTTCCCGTGTTGTTTTAGTTTTGTAGGTGATTGCATCGTTATAACTGCGTATGTTCCTCAACTTATTTTTGAGCGTACTACTACGAACACAGGTGTACGGTGGAACGAACTCAGGCAGGTAGTAGGCCGTGGTAGTAAATGACCCAAGTATATTAAAAGTATTTAGTAAGAGACGTTAAGGGTATAATAGAGAAACGAATGGTGTTTATAATAACAAAAGATGATTTACCGTAGCTATAGTCAACAAAGGAAAGGACGAATACCGAGGAGGTATGGACAGAATTGTGTTTTACAAAAAAAAAAAGGAGTTGGATTAAGCTTAAAGAGTTGACGACCCTAAAAGAAAACTGAAAGAGATATGGAATACTGCCAGGTGGGCCTCAGTAAAGAAAAGGCGTGACAATGCGCAACTGAGGGACAGAGGTTTTACCTTCGAAATTACGATTAAGAATAGCAAGGTGGTCCCAATGGAAAGTTCGGATTGTTGTTCAAGGCTTCAATAATTAAGGTTTACAATGGCCATAGTGGTGAGGTCAATAAACGGGCCCATCCTTGAAAGTCATAGTTATGAATAACAACCAATAACAATATTGTATTAGTAATAATAGCCTAAGTGGGGATCATGTTAGCCAAATAAAAAAAAAAAAAGTTTAAAGTGTGTACTTTCTATAAATTTTACTCGGAAACTTTTTGAGGTATCATCACATTCTAACAAAAATCACGAGCTAAAGTCCTTTTGCCATCTCTAGCACTTTGGCAATCATTTAGTAGGGCCTTGTTTACGCGACGAAAAGAATTTGCATTTTATTGGCTTTTGTCCGCACTCCCCAACAATCCCTCCAGCCCCACCACAACGAAGAGGTTGTAACCCGGCAAGGCGTAAGCAAAGAAAAAGCCCCAAAACTGATAGCTGCAATCAATGAAACGAGGCTCTGAAACGATTTGCATTACAAAGTTACGAGGGAGGGAAATGAAAAATCACTTAGCAAGCAGCCAAGCGAATTCACTGCTCAAGGTGGAACATCGGCAGCAGCAACAACAAATAAGAAATCAAAACGATTGAGATTAAAAATGGCCAAACACAGGATAAACCCCGTTACGTCGGATATCATAAATTTGTAATTTAAACTTTTATGCACAACAAGAAAAAAAATAAAAACACAATACAATAAAAGGAGAAAAAAGAAAGTGAAAGGCATTTGAATTTCATTTTTGTATGCAAATTTTCAAATGGGGTTTTTCGTTTCGCTTTGTGCAACGGAAACTAAGCCACAGAAAAATATGCAAGTGAATGGCTACGGCTATGGCTTTAGCTGCAGCTTCTGTTTCTGCTGCTGTTGCCAGCTTCGGTTTCTCGACCTCGAGTCCAGTTTGGTTGTTTTGTGCGAAACAATTGAAACAAGTTTGCAATCAGTGCGCAAAGTTTTTGGCCCCACCACACGGACAAACAGATACAAACAGAAAAACGCCACAGCAAATTGTGCGGCTGTCAAGGATGCCGAAAAAGGGCCAGTTACTACGTACGTACTCCAGGGCGTTTGACTGTAAACAAGCTCGGGCATGCCTAAAAGTATGCAGCAAAAGGCAGGGAAATAGAGGAAGAGCAAGTGAGACAGCGGCTAGGAAATACGCTTTATTGGGGGTGTCTCGGAATCTCTAGAGATTTTGTCTTCGGGAATCTGTCGATATCCCAGAACTTCGAGAGGTGTGTGTTTAAGATTATGGTTCAACTACAAAAACACGTCTGCGACCTTCGCAAATAATTCAAAACAGTTTTTAGTCAAAGCTTTTTTGATGTTTTCTATATTGAGTTAGACTTGCCAACCCTGGAAACATTTTTTGTGTTCTTGCTAACTCGCGTTGTTTCGCGAATTCTGATTGGTTGGTTTGCGTATTGGCTTTAGTTGGTTTGCCAAAATCTCCTTATGGCCATATGACACGTCATTAATTGAACCTATTAATAATGCAATTTTTTCACAATTTGCTGCCGAAGATCATGGACGAGGACACATGGTAAAGCCATTTATTCAGTAGCAGGCGGAACAGCAATGGACCTGCAGAAAGGCTATAAGTCACATTACGTTATTTGGCTGCAGGTGAAAGTCAGGCGTATCTGCAATTACTTTTTCGAATTCCACCATTCGTCCATTTCCAAAATCTTAAAGAAGACAATCCTTATTCTTTATTCCGTGTTGAACAAGAAGTACTTGGCATTTCCATATACAAGCACGGAATGGGAAAAGATTGCCAAAGATTTTTACGAGCTATGGGGATTTCCAAACCGTATTGGTGCTATCGAAGGCAAGCATTGCAAAATATATGCGTTGGCCAAAGCCGGTTCCACCTATTTCAATTACGAAGGTGACAGCTCTATGATTTTTATAGCTATGAGTAAGCTCGACAGCAGGACAAGATTGGGAGTTTATGCCGAAACTCACACTTCCTCGGTTTCAGTTTATACATTAAAATCAATAACAAGTTACAACTTTTCTCGCTAAACACTGCTTTTTCCTTTTCGTTTGTTTATTACCGCCAAATGTGAAAAGTGTGACCTGTACTGAAGATAGAAATCCTCAGCCGAAAACATATTTAGCTGATCCGTTCATACGCATTTAATCAATGAAACCATTAATATCGTGTCATTCGGGCTTTTCAAAATATGAGAGATGTGAAACCTGCCGAAAGAGATTTCTAGGACACCGAGTATTGGTTTTGGGTTGGAATTTGGTTGGATGAGATTTCTGGGGACACCGTAGAAAGGCCAACCGAGACCAAAAATTACAAGTACTTAAAAACACTATCGGGTCTGTTACGGTTTTCGAATCGATTCGTTAATGTTCGAAACGTTAATGTTTCGCGCTTAAGGCCTGTATCCAGCACTGCGGAAAATTCATGCCAGGAATTTGCTATTTATTTTGAGTATGTGGAACCCAAGTAAAATAGTTTGGCCTAATCATCCGAAAATGTGCAAGGTTACACTGAATTCGTAAAGTTTGCAATTAAACAAAAAACAAAATAGCGTTAAACCAACTTCGGCCTACCATTGTAGATTTAATTTCAGCACGATGTGTCTAGTGCAACGGAGGGCACGGCCTTGCTCTTTTTACTCCGATTGCTCAGGAGTTATTTTTGGGTCGAACTCAAACCGAAATCGGGGTGACAGAGACGACTGCAAAAACAAATACGTACATGCAGTGTGTGTCTGGTTGGCCGACTGAAGCCTCGCCAAAAAGGGTTGTTTTTTTCTGTTAATGTTGGAAAATAAATATAGTGCCCACCGATGGACTAGTGGTTTATTATTGATTGTGCGGACGGGTATACTGATTCCGACGTCCATCTAAAGGGTGATTTTTAAGAGCTATAGGAAAGTTTTTAAAAAAAAACACATAAAATTCAGAAGAATGCATGAAATCTTTATTTGAATCGATAGTACGGTCCATATAATTTAATGTTTGAAGATTATTTCATGCAAATGTTGACCGTGACTGCGCCTCAAATGGTCCATCCGCTTAGTCCAATTTTGGCATACTCTTTCCAACATTTCGGCCGGTATCTCACGAATAAATGCTTCAATGTTGTCTTCCAATGCTTCAATTGAAGCGGGCTTGTCTGTATAGACATGAGCTTTAACATAGCCCCACAAAAAATAGTCTAAAGGCGTTAAATCGCACGATCTAGGCGGCCAATTGACCGGTCCCGAACGTGAAATAAAATGTTCACCGAACTCGCCTCTCAATAAGTCCATTGTTGCGCGTGCTGTGTGGCATGTGGCACCGTCTTGTTGAAACCACATGTCAAGCAAGTCAAGCTCTTGCATTTTGGGCAAAAAAAAGGTGGATATCATCTCACGGTAGCGCTCACCATTCACAGTTACGTTACGATTCGCATCATCTTTGAAGAAGTACGGTCCAATGATGCCACCAGCCCATAAACCGCACCAAGCTGTGACTTTTTCTGGATGCATTGGTAGCTCTTGCAATGCTTCTGGCTGATATTCGACAATTCCGTTTATTTACATACCCATTGAGCCAAAAATGAGTTTCGTCGCTGAACACAAGAAGCGCGCGATGGACTTTCTTAACAGAGCACGCATTTTGATAATAAAATTCAATAATTTGCAAGCGTTGTTCGTTTGTAAGACGATTCATGGTTAAATTATAGACCAAACTGAAGATGTTTGACAGTGAAACAAAACACGAAACGTGCGTGAGCTGTTTAAACCGGTGATGCCAAAAGATAAAGCTAAAAAACACCTTTATGTGAGAAATATGGCCTAGTTATTAAAGTGGAAAGCGATTATTGGATCAAGATGAAAACGGAAGAAGTAACACCGACACAGCCTATAGGCGAGGCTGGGAAAGGAGCGCACAAGAAGTAATACTCCACAGTTGGAAGCCAAATAAATAAAGTCAGTTATATTTAAGTAGAAGATAAGAACAAGAGCCAGCAGCCGGGTTTATTCCTCGGCAAAATGGACGCAGCTTGGTAGCTAAGGTGACTCTTCAAAACAGAAACCGCTATTATTAATTTAATTAAATTAAATCTTTTATTCTATTTATATAATCATTATATGTCGTTTGCTTTGTTCACCACCCCCATTTTCCTCCATCTATGGGCTCGTCACATCTAAAACAATTGTAAGCATCATATTCCTGTGCTGTCAATCAGCTAGTTCTCGATCCACACACGCTTTCGAAACGCCGCTATCGATACTCCGCTATCTATACAAAGTGTGGATTTCGTTCAAGTTGCTGGATAAACAACGAACGAAATCGTAAACAGAAAATTCCTGGCACAGTTTTTTTCATATGAACTTTGCCAGGATTTTTTTGATTTCGATGTGCTGGATACGGATACCTCGCTTTAGGGGGGAAAACACTTTGCGGAAAAAAAAATTTTCGAATTTTTTTTTGCATATTTTTGTAGCTTGGACATTTAAAAATATCCCCCTAAAAGGATTTTCAAAAAATTCGAAATAGTTTAGAAGATATAGTCCTTTTAATGACCCAAAGTGACCCGATTTGCCTAGCAACTGCAAATTTTAAACGCGTTTATCTCGAAACCACGTTTTTCAAACTGGTGGCCACGATTCAGAGGAAACCAGTGGACCGATTTTGCTCCGGAAGGGCTTATACGACGCAGAATTGTCGTCGCTATCGTTCGGCCCTCCAACTTTTGGATACCTATATTTTAAGTGTACTTTTTTTACACTACACTACAAAAAAAAAAAGGCCAAAAAAATTTTTTGTTTTCAAATGTCCGCCATTTTGTCAAAAAAAAATTTTCAATTTTTTCGGAGGGCCGAACGATAGCCACATTAGTTCTAAACATAACCGCATTTTTCTTTTTTTATTCAGATCATCCCAAGTGCTGCAACCATGGTCACCATGTGGGCAACTTTTTTTATTCATCATTTTTCGGAGGCCGATAACTTTCTGAACGGCCCTCGTATTGACAAAAAAATTTTGTATTTTCCTTTCATTCATTAACTATTTAATAAAAAAAACAAAAAAAAAAAAATCTCTTATACTTTTTTTCTGGAATTTTTTTTTAAAAACCATCTACTTTTGCTCATCGCAAAGTGTGTTCCCCCCTTAAGTTGTATGAGCCAATCTTACATAATCATCACACCCCATTTCGAGATTGTCAAATGCAGCGTGGCGCAATCTCCGCTTTTCTCGTTTTTATTATTCTGTTCCACATTTTTTTTCGAAAAAGTGCCAATAGATTTCATTGAATTTCGCTCTCTAAAATCTTTCTAAGGGTAGGAAAATGTAAAAAAATATTGCAATAGGAACCATAACGAAGTATGTGATTGCAATTAACAGTTAGTTTTTTGCTTTGCATTATAAAATAATCCTGAAAAAAAGATCATAAAGAAAAATGTGTTACATATCGTATCATAATGAGTGAAATATATAAAAAAAACACTTTTTTTTAACGTTTCCTTAATCATTATTAAAATTAGTTGTATTCAGAAACTCAAACTCATTTCACTGATATTTGCATTTTTGTGAAAGCAGAGAAAACCCACTTCAATATCCTGACACATTACACATGCCTTTTTGTCTGCCAGTATCTTGGGACCTTTCTTTCTAAGACTCTCAGTTTTTACATTACATATAGTGCTACCAAAATGCATTTTAAAAACCAATATGGGAAAATTATCTTAAAATTAATCTACAATAATAGTCTGCTCATCGTCCAATCCCAATAGTCTTGTCAGGTACTAGTGCTACTGGTCTACTCATGGTCCAGTCCTAATAGTCTGCTCATGGAGTAGTCCTGCTTGATGATTGATGATGAAATGCCCTTATAAAATGGGATATGAATATTGCATTGAAATGATATGCCAGTGGGACAGGGGTGGCCCATACGGACTAGTCAAAGCCCTAGGCCTGGACTGGTTTTCAGAACCGCAGGGTAGTTCTGGCGAGAAAAACTTTTTTGTTTTCATTGGAAACGTCCTGATCATTGGCATATAATTATTTTATATACTTTAACACAATTCTACAAGAACTCCGAAGAGTAGTCTCAGTTAGAAAAATTTATTGTTTTCAATGAAGGCTGCAAGGATATTTTCCTCTATTTTTCCATTCCGATGCCGCTGTGGCTATTTTTATACTCCTGCTAGTCTCTCAGTTCTGAAGCTATCGAGCTGAAATTTTACACTAGATTTTATCTTTACTACATACTACTAATATGTCGGAACCGACCGGATCGGATGACTATATCTCATAGCTCCAATAGAAACGATCGGTCGGAAAACTAATTTTAGTGAGAAAAAAATGTTTCCAGTAAGATGTTGAAAAGCATTGCTGCCAAAAAAAGGCGAAATTTTTTTTAGGTGCCTCAGGTGGTACAGCCAAACATTTTTACTTAATTTATCATTAGCGAAAGTTTGACTTTCATCAGGAAATAGCCTTGGCTGTGACTTCTTCTGGTATAGCTGCCACATTACGTAATGGAGGTAGGACTGCACATTTTGCATTTAAACTTCCCTTTAATTTAATAAATGTGGAGTTGCCTAAGGGTTCCATTTCTAAACAAAATAATACAGATAAAGTTCTTAATGACTGCAAGCTCATTGTTTGGGATGAATGCAATATGGCCCATAAAGTTGAATTTGAATAAATCCTAAGAGATCTTCGTAATAATTACCTTCTAATATGGACATTATAGTTCTTTTAGATAGAGATTTTAGTCAGACACTTCCTGTAGTAGTTTAAGGAACAAGAGCAGATGAAATCGAATCACTCTGTCAATATGAGAAATATTTGCTTTCAAATAGATTCTGCCAAATTTGATCTACATCAATAATTCAAATAAGAAATTGCTAGAGTATATGAACATCCCCAGTTGTATCTGAATAAAAAAAAAAAGTTTTGTCTATTTTCACTAAAGAATTTATAAAAAATCCATTCCATGTCCGATTTTTGTGTTTGAGGACTTTTCTGAAAAATTCGAAAAATTTTTTTCATTTCGATTTTCGTTCCCAGCGGGTCAAAATTCTTTAGAAAATGTAAGTTGGTTTGGTGAATTGGAGGGAAATTCCGTCGAGCAGTGTAATCCAAATATCAAAATATGCCCAGAAGCTACTAACCTTCTATGCGGGGCCGTCGAAGCAGTCTGTCTGAGTAGCCAATCTGCTGTGCCATATGTAAAACATCTTTGTTGATTTCTGTTGATTACACAGTGTGACTGTTAAAAAACTTCTGGGATGCGACATGGTGTAGATTGTAGATACACAGCCATGCTCCCATTTTCGCATTCGCAAAAGTTTTGCAATTTGGGGAGAAAATTTGTACTAAAAACCATTTTCTAACAGCAAACCTTTTGCGTTTGCGAAAATGGGAACCTGACTGATAGTTAAATTTAACATAGTGACACACCACAAATTTTTCGTGCCCATCGAAATTTTCAATACCGGTAAAAAACAAGTATTATACAGGTAGATAGAGTTTAAAAATCATATGTCTTAAGCTATGCATCCTACAATAGTTTGTAATAGTCTAGGCACACATAAAAGAGCCAAAACACTTTCAGTAAAGGAAAAAAACAAGAAAGAGCGGTCACGACTATAGTGTTCTCTGTATCTGTGAAGTGCTGCCCGTCACCGTTGCGACTGGTGCTGCCCATAATTGTTTGTTTTCCTTATAACTCGACAACCGTTCATCCGATCTTTACCATTCCTCTGGTGGATCGATAAATAAACTTGATCTCAAAATATGTTCAGCAGGTTCGAACCTTCTATCTATAAATCTGTCGGAGATATGACGTTTTTTCTAAATAGCGGGTGCCGGAGGGGGCGTGGCAAAAATTTAAATTAAACTTGATCTGCCTGCAAGTATAAGAAGTTTTTGTCCCAAACACGTCGAACCTGTATCTCTTGCCTTCTCTGAGATCTGTGCGTTCATACGGACAGACAGACAGACGGACGGTCAGACGGACATGACTATATCGACTCGCTGTTGATGCTGATCAAGAATATATATACTTTATGGGTTCGGAGATGCTTCCTACTGCCTGTTACATACTTTTGCACAACTTCATGATCCCCCTTTTCCCATTTTCCCCCATTTTCACAGGGTATAAATATATTTTTCCAAGTTTTTCATTTTATTTGATGGTATAGCAGGCGTTGCGTTGGACTTTTGACAAAGCAGGCGTTGAAAAAATGACAACACACCACAAGTATCTTGCTATCTCTTTTTCTCTCATAACAGCAAGGCTAAGGTGAAAACAAGACTGAAAGCAATCATGCTATCCCTTTTGCTCTTGCATGTTTATATGAACTGGTACCTCTCTAGCATGGTGAATTTCTGATGACACTACCTTATTATAAAATGCTATGGACTGTGGCAACATGTCAAGTCAGTCGGACAAGAACAATTGTGAGAGCAACACATTGTTTCTTAAAGCGCTCCGCTTTAAACGCTACTTATTTTTTTTTTTTTTTTATATTATTTCTGCCATTTCTTTATTGATCAAGTGCAAGATGACATCGACGATATTTTGTTGGATCAGTATGTCCCGAGCGGCATCGCCATGGCGAATGAATATTTGTCCGAATTTTTCTTTTCTTTTTTGGGTCACACAATGGCTTCTTTTTTAATAGAATTTATTCTGCAAATCTTCGCGTCATGTCATGTCAGTCGGGCAAACGTAGTTGCGAGAGCAACACATTGTGTTTTAAAGCGCTCCGCTATTTTGCTCTTATTTTATTTTATATTTTTTTATATCTTTTTAACCTGTCTTTAAAAAATCGCATTGCACTTACCATCTGCTTAGCTTGCTCTCAGATCTGAAGACATTCTAAAATTTAGTATTTTTTTTTTAAATGAAAACAAATAATTATAAAATTGTTTTCCCAAAACAAATGGGTCCGTATGGATCAAATCGTAAACTATAGCCCACAATACATTGGATACCACTTTAATATCCTGGTGGTCCAGCCCCCAAATTCCACACGCTATGTTCGTGAGTGTCCAAGCTGCCTCGAACTGCAGCGGCGGATTGCGATCACTTTGTAGGAATCTAATGAAGATTGGGCATTATGTCAGGTTCAATTATCAGATCAAAGGATGAATTATCCCCTTTACCCATCAGTCTGCGTGCCGATTGCATTCATAAGAAGTGGCGCTCCGCATCTTTACTACCCAGTCGAACTTGACAACATGAAAAAGGCACATCTTTCCTACTTCGTTATCACCAAAGAATTTCTCTTTCTCAAGGAACGGCTCTAGATGTACACTGCATGCTAGACACGTGATTTTTTTATGAGATATTGAAACAAAACAATATTCATAGACATTTGTATATCAATCAAATTCTTTTGGTATTTATTTAATCAAGTTGAATAAATTATTTCATTATAATGTTACTTTCGCTGGTGCGTGCCAAAATTTATAATAAGTCACCTCTATCCTAACCATCTCTGAGATCTGTTTGTTCATACAGACAAACAAAAACTAAAAAAGATTCATAAAATAATTTTCCAAAATTTTCCGACTTTGAGGGTAGATTTTGCAAAATTTGAAAGTCACGTTGTTTAAATTGTTCATGTGTAACTTTGAAAATGAGTTTGAAACTATTCGCTGGCAACTAAACTTGCGGCATAAAAATCTTGACCATAGATTTTCCATGAACAATGATCAAATTCAAATTACCAAAAATCCAAACGTGATGGACTATTTCCGAAAACAGACTCGTGATCAGCACCTAAAAATTATTTTAAATCACCACCAAACCTCACTAAACACTGCATTTTGTGATAAGTATTGTTTATGGTTTTAGAGAATCAGAAAAAAACTAATTTATCATTATTATTATTTTTGTTTGTTTACCTCCTTGATTGTGATCGAACTCAGGACCTTTTGCACGTAACACGGAATTGGATGTCGTTTTATCGTACTTCGAAATGTAACACTATTTGTTTCTTTCCTTCTTCACATTGTATATACGTCTTCCTATCTGTTTTGGTTTGAGCTGTGCGGGTAGTCTCCAGTCAGGCAATCAGGTTGAACTTTTTATATATAAAGTTTTGGCGATTTGGTAGTAAAATAATTATAATTACTCGTTCCTCTGTCTCTTCATTTTCCATTTTCTTTGCATGGAAGTAAAATATTGGTGAATTCATTATCATTATGCTTCAACTATAAACAAATTTATTAAACTAGGCTGAATCGGCTGTTGGGAAATTCTATCGGGTCTTAAGTGAAGTTTAAATATTCAACTGAACTCGAAGCTCCCCTTAGGTTTCCACACTCTCTTTCATTAAAGGTTTCTTAGAACACTAGGACTAATTAAGCAAAAACAAATCCTTGCCAAATCTCTTCACAAAATCCATATACCATACAAAACAAATCCTTACAAATTGTTCCACAAAGACAGTTGTGTCTGATGATCCAATATCTATAAATCAAAAAGCGCACAAAAGCTTTTTACAATAAAGCATAATCACAAACAAGAGCGAAAGCAAAAGTTTTTGAGCTACAATCAAGAACAACAAACAAGTTGACAGTGCGGAGGCGGAGGCGGAGAAACAAGGCCTCTAAGGGGATTCCCACAATAATCCCCTACAAAATTGAAAACTTAATTTTGTTTCAGTTTAAAGCAGGCTCCGACGCCTCAAGCGATTTGATTGATGCGATTGAATTGTAATTTAATGTTTTTTAATTACGCCTCATTAGAGTTACAGAGAGCGAATTTACGCCTCATACATATTTAGCGAAATGAAATTGAAAACGATGGTCCTCGAGAATTGGGGAATGAAGCGTGTGATTGATTGTCTGGTCTGTCTGTGATATGGAATTGGAATCCCATTTCTCGACGACACCATAAATGTCGACTTGTGTCACCGTCAACACCTACACAACACATGAAGAAAAACTGAAAGAGGAGGAGCAGAACGAGAAGTGGGATGGAGCGAAAATCCAGCATGTACATGACGTATGAGAATCGTAAATACAAAACACTTTGATTGATGATTGAAATACCAGGGATTGAGTGAGAGTCGTACATAAGGGGGAGTTAGAGATGGAAAATTTTTATATTATGAAAATGAAAGGGGTCAAGAAAGTGAAAACCTATATATTCAAGGGGAAGAGAATAGAGGGAGAAGATTTGATTATTTTGTAATTTGGTGCAATGTTTTACAACTTTTTACATACTATAACTATTAAAATTCTGCTTAGTTTTCCACAAATGGTGTTTATATTTTTGTGTCAAGATTTCCAACAGATGGTCTCCCATCTCTAATGGGACCACAAATCGCTGTCCGCAAACCGCTAGCGCATGCATAATGGAGTCCGCTCACACACTCACAGGTGCACATAGTATAAGGTTCATGATTCCATAATGTCTCTGACATGTGACCATCGCCCTCGCACTCAGCATCCCCGCTCCCCTTCAACCACCCCTTCACGCTCTGCTGGCCGTCTGTCAGTGCGGTCATGCAGTTACAGGTTTGAGTTAATCCGTTGTCGTCGTCATTCACTGATGCTGTTGGCTTGTCTTTGAAATGTTTCAGTGGTCAATGCGGCTGGTTTTTGGTTTTTCGTGTAAGTTTATACCCACAAGCCTGCCTACCGCGAATCCATGGATCTGCCATTGATGGCCTGTCGATGGCAGACACTTAAATTGTCGCTTTTTATATGAGAAATTTAATTAAAGTTCAAAGTTTATTTCGTTATTTTTGATTTTTTTTTAACAAATTAATTGCAAAGTTCAAAATGAAAAACAGAAATTATATACGGGAAAAAGTAAAGAGAAAGCCCGAAAGCAGAGATTAAAACCAGGGACCGTGAATAATAACCATATTCAAGTTTTTATTATAAAAAACATTTTCTTATAATAGCCGAACAAATAAAAGACTTAAATACCAGTGTGGATCTGCTTGCCTATTCTTTGCATTTCTGCAATGATTTGTGACACTAATTATACTTCGTTATAAAATTTTCGGATTTTGCATCATTGTGATTTTGAGCTTTTACTAAACAATATTCCATTATATTTGTGTTGCATATGGGTGCGATCGCGGCTGCTGCGGGCTTTGCTCGGCACCGAAAACCCATTAAAAAAAGAAGATCACCGCTAATTTAAATCATGAACCTGAACACGGGTGCGCGGCGTTTTTATTGTAACGTTCACGTCGCATGGGTGGCTTTTCGTTCTTCTTCTTCAACTAAAAAAAAAAATTGCCCAAAGTCAATTTTTTATTTTTCAATGGCCGCCATTTTGTAAAAAAAAAATCGCAAGATTATAATTGAAATAGGGGCCCGAATTACATCTGTACTGAATCTAACGCCGTTTATTTTTTCCATTTCAGATGATCCGAAGTGGAGTTATCCGTTCGCCGCCAGCCGCAACTCATATTTTTTGCGACGGGGTCCAACTTTGAAGGCCGACAACTAAATTCTGATCAGCTCACCGCCGATTTACATGTCCGTCTTTTGCACATAGAAAAAAAATTTTATTTAATTCAATATGTTCTTAATACAATAAAAAAGGCCAATTCATACGAAATTTAAATAAACGTCTTTTCGGAGGAGGGGGGGGCCTCGTTACCGCGTTTTCAAAAGAATTTTTTTATGGAATTCATTTATTTTTTATTCATGTTAAAGCTCATTTAATTTTATTAAATATAGCTTAATTAGATATAAAAATAATTGAATTTAAATGCCCCCTGCTCGTTGATGCATGTGCGGCATCTTATCAAAAAGTTGTACATTACTGCTTGGAGAGTTGACACAGGAATAGCCGCAATTGTTGCTCAAATGGATTGCTTTAGTTCATTCAAATTTGTCGGTTTTGTTGACTTCCTGTTTGCAATAACCCCACAAGAAAAAGTCAGGTGCAGTAAGGTCGGGCGACCTGGGGGCCAACGGAATGTGGAGTTTCTGGATATCAGCTTATTGGGAAATTTTAGTCGCAATTCTGTCATAACAGACTGGGCTATGTGAGGAGTTGCACCATCTTGCTGAAACCACACAGACTTGAAAGGAATTCTCTTTCGGCGTAATTCTTGATAGAAAAACTCTCTCAAAATGCTCAAGTGACGGTCTCCAGTAACAGTAACGGTGTAAACTTTTTCTTCGAAGAAGAAGGACCCGACAATGCAGCGTGATGAAACTGCACACCATACTGTGACACGAAGTGGATGCAATTCCGTCTCATGGAGTATCTGTGGGTTGGAAGCACTCCATATTCGACAATTTTGTTTGTTTATGTTGCCGTTTAAGTCGAAATGGGCCTCGTCAGACATAAAAAGACAGTTCAACATGTTTTCGTCCTCTTCCACCATTTGAAGCATCTTCTGGCAAAATTCCAAGCGAATCGGCAAATCTGCTGCTGCGTGGGCATTTGAATTTTATAATGGAATAAGTTCAAATCATTGACTGCAATGACTGTCTATACTGTCCTTTTATCCATTTGAGCAGATAAGTTCCTTGTCGAAACTATGGGATTGTTTTGTATGGCTGCAGTTACCGCAGCGATTGTTTCCTCCGTTCGAACTGTAGGGTTTCGATGGTAAGGTCTTCTTTTGACTGTCCCACGCTCGGCAAAATTGTTAACAAGTCTCATTATGGTCCGAGGATCGCCGCCAAACGTGCGCCTATACCGAAACTACGGACTCCAGGGAGTGATAGCGGCGGACTATCCAAATTCTTGTTTCAGTGTCCCAATTATCCATTTGCCATAAATTTAAAGATCAATCTACAAAACAAAACAAAAATTAACTAGATTAAAAAAAAGTTATTTAATTTTTTTTTTGGTAGCAGCTTTCATCAGCCACCCTGTATAATATTTTATTTAATTTAGTGACTTAAAAGATATTGCGTTCAAGTGCGGTGGTGTTGGAGTGAGTGCTGTGTCATCTTGACAAGCCAATTTTACTTTTACTTTTAGTAAATATCTAAGAAAATTAGAAGTGATGTGTGCATCGATGTTTTACTTCCAAAACATCGAAAACATCGATGTCGCCAACCATCGATGTTTCTCCAGCTTTAGTGTATATATACTTACAGTCCCATAGGTCACATATATGTAAAATTTGTTATAGGTCGTTTGGTTAAAAAGTTATTTGAGTTTAAGTTTTATTTTTAATACATTTTTTTTCAATTTTATTGTTACTGAGGAGCAACTTACATTGAATTATAACAAACATAAAATATTAAACTTACTTTTAGTATAATAAGAAGTTGTGTTAAGCGTTGTTCAGGTTGGTATTACAAGAGAGTCAGTAAAATTACACCGGCACAAAAAAAAAAGAAGTGGAATGTACTTTGGACCGGACCTACCTACCGACCTGTTTTTTGACCCGCTGAATCTGAATTTCAAGTCCGTTTGGCCCGGTCACCCTCAAAAAATTTTTGGCCTTTTTTGAGGTTTTTGGCATTTTACTCAAAACTGGAGGGGGACCGGGCCAAACGGACTTGAAATACAGATTCAGCGGGTCAAAAAACATGTCGCAGATGGGCAGCACTTCACACACCTTAACACAAGCTTTTATAGCAAGTCTTTTCTAAGCATTTTAAATAAAAAATTTCATTTAAATATTTTTGGCCGCTTAAATCGGCCAAATACTCCACTTTTTTGATATCATTGCGATTTTAGAAGTTTTAAACCAAAAACTATCAAAATGTACGACCATTTATTCGTACATTTAAAGTTTCTTTAAATTGAGCTGTTTATTATTTAAATCTGTGGATGAATGGCCAGGATGTAGGCATTCATGCCAGCCTGCCCAAAATCACATTTCATGCAAAACTGATATGGGTTAAGTTAATGACACAATCCTAACATAAATAAATTCATTACACTCAAATTTAGAAAATTCCCCATTGTGTGAAGGAGTAGAAATAAATCCTACAGCTGACCACCTCAGGCATGTCTAAGCTTCAAACACACAACAGACTCAACTCTCTCTCTCTCTGTCTCTCTCTGTTTTGTCAGGTCCTTTCATTACCTGCATCGCCTTTATATCATTTTAATTACATCGCATTTAAATTTCACATTACATTGAATATGGCTGCTAGCCCAGAAGAACCAAATCAGGCGTATGATAAATTGATTGCAAAAGTACACACACTCACAGGCACACACACATACTCACACGCACACACACGAACCCAAAAAAGGATGCATCTTTAATAAAATTTTGTGCTTAAACTGCATTTAATTGAATAAAATTTAATTATGAGAGAGAATGAGAACGAGACTCTACTTCTTCTTCAATAAATTTTCTGACATGCTGTCATCATAATTTATGTAGAATTGTCTATTCTGTTTGTCTGGCCGGCAAAATAACTCAATTTTCGATTAAATTATGTGATTAAACATTTAACGAGTAAACATGAGTTATATTTAATCAATTCCCTCTTCATTGTTAATTAATAATTTTATAATATGACCCTGATTTCGAAAATGTGTACGAGTATATGTTTAATTTTTCTAGACTGAACAATTATAATGAAATAAGCCATAGTCAGACAGACATTGTTTTAGTGTTGTGATCACTTTTGCTTTATTTCAAATATTTAACTTACACAAATTGCTCAATTGTTCAGGTGCTCATCAATTATCGCAGTCACTGAACAAGAGTGAATGGTCAAGAATAAGCAGACACGGAGTAGAGAGCCAGAAAACTGAGTCAAAGAATAACTTAGTGAACAGTAAATCAACAAGGGTGACTGAACAAATGAGATATTAAACAAAAAGTAAACAGTAACTAAATATAAAATAACAAAACTGACTCAAAGAACAACTGAGTAAACTGTCACTGAGAAGAGTCGCTAAGCAAGCGTCACTTAACAAGAGTGACTGAACAATAGGTCACTTAATATAGCAGAATCACAAAGCCAACAGTCACCGAGGAGAGAGCAACTAAACTAATTCAAAGAACAACTGAACAAGTGAACAGTCACCGAACAAAAAAGAACAATAAAAGAAGAAAATGTTCACTTGTTCAGTTTAGTCTTAAATGAACTTTAGTTACTTTTTTTCTTTAAAATGAACGAACTTAAAACTTTTCAATAGTCTTTTAGCATTACAAGATCAGACTCTCTCTAAAAAGATCACAGAATCAGATATTCTCGAAAAAGTTCATTGCATTGACTTTTCCTTTCTATCTTGGCGTACGAACAGGTTCAAGAAATGAAATCACTCCCTTTTTGGTTCGGATTCTATTACCATTATACTGTTAAGCCCATCGATACTTTTAATTTATTTTTGTGGTTCATTTTCGCACAGCTGTGAGCTATCAAAAATAACATATGTTGTTCAGAAAGTTGGCCCACTTTGAGTTAATACTCGCCTTCGCTTCTCTCGTTCTTGCTGCTACATGTTTATTGAAACTCATTGTTGGTATCAAGACAACACCAAGGTATTTGTTCTCCTGTACACAGAAAAAAAGGATAGTTTTTGATGTTCCCCGGGATAATTTTGCCGCATCCATTTGGACTGGATATTGCAATATCCTTTTTTAAGATCCATTGGATATTTTCGAAGTTCAATTAATTTTCGATAAAAGGATATTAAGATATACAAAGAATAGTTAAAACCTATCCTTTTGAACTGTTGAAAATATCATTTTTTTCTTATCCATTGAATCTTTTTAAAATATCCATTTGATCTTTTATTAATATCTTTTAATATCCATTTGATCTTAATGTCATATCCCAAGTATATTTTAATAATATCCTTTTAATCTGAATTACATATCCCGTGGATCTGTTACTAAGATCATTTCCAGCACAATAATTTCAATCAATTTATTTAGTTTTAAAATTATAAATTTAATTTATTGTACCAAAAAATAGTGAGTATGTATTGACTTATAAGAAAAAGTATGAATTGACTTATAATTATAGTGAATTAATAGTGAGTAACAATATCAAGTTCCAATGGCCATTCTTCTCATGCATCAGTGGTCCACCCGAATCGAGAATCCTGGCCACTATTGCGATAAACGGCACACAGCATCTCCTGGTAGATAACCACATTAATGCCATTCTAGCGATGCCTACGCTCGCAGATGCGATTCTCAATAACAGGCACATCCACAGCGTCCAGAGTCTTGGGACGCAGACGGGAGCCGGACTCAGAGCACCCCAACCGACGGCCCAACCAAAATTGTTGGTCTTCATTCTTCTCGGGGAGACAGACGGACACTAGAAAGGGAAGAGAGAGATGAAGTATGAGGAAAAAGTAAGGAAACAGTACGCTCCAGTGTCAGCACGGAAATATCAAAACGTTTTGAAATTGAGATGCATATCAATGCGGCAAGTTGCGCCAAAGTTCCCAGTTCAACGTCCGGATGGTTCCTGGGCGAAATCACCACAGGACCGAGTGGAAGCCTTTGCCCTGAACTTAGAAGAGCGGTTCCAGCCGTATGAAACATCCTCGCCCCACCGGAACCAACTAGATTCAGATGCCCTCGATAGCCCCCTCCAAATGGCCCTCCCAGTTCCGCCAATCACCTTCCCTGAGGTGAAAGGGGAAATCAAGGATCTGGTGGTACGTAAGACCCCAGGCATTGACAACATTGACAACAGGACAATGAAGCTCCTGCCAGTCAAAGCCATATTGTTCTTGGTGCTCATCTTAAACGCGGCTCTGAGACTAAGCCATTTTCCATCACCCTGGAAGAAAGCCAGAATTGTTCTCTTTCACAAGAATGGAAAACCACCATCCTGCCTTGATTCCTACCGGCCGATTAGCCTACTATCCACCCTTGGAAAGATCTTGGAGCGCTGTATCCTTCGAAGAATGCTTGAGCAATACCCGATTTCCAATTTGGCTTCCGACTGAGCCATGGAACTCCCGAACAATTACATCGAGTGGTCAACTACATCCTTGAAGGGTTTGACGGGAAAGAGTACGTAGTGGCAGCTTACCTTGACATCCAGCAGGCCTTCGATAGAATGTGGCACGCAGGTCTGCTCTCGAAGATCAAGAAACTTCTTCCGCCCCAACTGTACCTTCTAATCAAGAGCTTCCTGACGGACAGAGCTTTTGAGGTAGCACAGGACGGAGCGACATCCCAAACAAGAACCATTCGGGCTGGTATTGGGTCCTACGCTATACTCCCTATTCAGTCACGATATGCCCAAGACCTGTAGCGTTCCGCTTGAAAACCCCGAAGATCTTCTAATCGCAACATTTGCTGACGACACGGCCATACTTGCCCGCAACAAATGCATACACTCAGCCACAGATGCCCTTCAAGAGTACTTGAATAGGTTTAGCAATTGGGCCGCTAGATGGAACATTGCCATAAACACGGACAAGTGTGCTTCGGTTACTTATACCACCCGTCGTGACACCTGCCCGGGAGTATTCTTGCACGGTCAGCTTATGGAGCATAAAGCAGCCCATAAATAACTTGGGGTGACACTGGACAGAAGACTGAACTTTGGACAACATGTCACGACAACAGCTCAGGCAGTGGCTGCCAAAGCACGGCGCATGGGGTGGCTCCTGAACTCCAACAACAAGCTGTCACTCAGGAACAAAGTCCTAATCTACAAGGCTATTCTGGCTCCGGTATGGAGATATGGCCTACAAATTTATGGAATCGCGGCGAAGTCTCACCTGAGTAAGATTAGAGTGGTCCAGGCGAAAATCCTTAGTCGCATTACGGGAGCTGAATGGTACCTGAGAACCAACATGTGGACGCGACATCAGCGATCCTCCAAATCTAAAATAAATCAATTAGATATGGACTAACAGAATTAAATCCAATTTACCTGGAGGAGCCAATGCGTATGTAGGCGGGTAACGAAACAAGTCCAGCACCATTTCTCGGACACAGCCCAGCTTTGAACTGCCCTCAACGACGGCTGGGCAGCGAATGAAGGCAAAGAAAGCTCTGCTTACGCTCATATGCCCGACTTCGGCTTGCGCTCGGCTAGTGTGTGTGTTAATATCCAATTGCGCTCGGCCCCTGGGGGCTATGGAGGAACATCGCTGATGTATGGCATTCATATGTAAACATACAAACATTGCAAATATACAAATGCCTTCAAATATATAAATTTGAGTACATGTACATAACTTTCTTGGTATTTCGCCTAAATGAAGCAGTTCGACTATGTCAAAACTCGAAGTAAAATGTGTCTTTCTCTTTCGCACCTACGGTCATACTTGACTGTTTGGCAATCGAGTTACCGATTACCGACTACCTAGTTCGAAACTTGAATTAAAAATAGATCCTTTTGACATTATTTTGCCATCCTGAAGAGCTTTTAATGTAAAAAGGATAAGCCAAAAAAGGATATTGAATTGATCTTTTTTCTTCATCCAAGGGAGCTGAGTAAAGTCAAAAGGATATTGCAAAATTGGATCCTAAAATAGATATTTTAAATATCCTCTCTACCAGGGATCTTTTTTTTCTGTCTACAACCTTTAGCTGTTCTGCCTGAAATGTCCACTTCTCCCATGCTGAAAACCTTCCTCCTTTTCGGAACACCATGACTTTGAACTTCATTTCTTTAACCTCCATGCCACACAATGTGCAGTATATCTCCAGTTTTGAAATTGATGAGGGAAAGTCCACTAAAATAACAATATCGTCTGCATACAATAAAAACCGTATGTTGGTGTTCTCAAGGTAAAGACCATCTCCTATGTGCTCGTGAAGGTATTAGAGTCTCTACCACCCATTGCATACTTTGGGGCACCAGCAATAAATAGGATATTTTTGGATTCTTACACAAGTGCTTAAAGAGGTATATCTCCATTGAAAAAAAATCGCAGAATTGTTTGGGATAGTTCATTTTAAAGCTAAGGAGTGGTACTTTCCGATGGTATCAAAGAGAGTCCAAACAATAGAATAGATTCCCCGAAAAACGCTCCTAAAAAGGGTCAAAATAGGCACTTTTAGCAACTTTAAGCTCAATTTACTAAAAATCTCGACGTGATGGACAATTTCTGAAAACGCAGTCTTGCTTAGCACACGAAAATCATCTAGAATCACTACCAACCCTTCAAGAAACTGGAAAAAGTTAAGCAAATTCTCCATTTTATTCGGATCGATAAATGCGAATCCAGCAGACAGAAAACATCACCAACGAAAAACCAGCTGATGTCTGTTAATCGATAACAGCACCGGATGTTAAAGTAAACATCGCTTACCATCGCCGCTTCCTATTGACTTTATAATCTGTAAACGGCATAAGCAGCGTCTTCCTTATCAACGACTTACACAACGAACTTCAAAGTTCGATGTTCCGCGCTTATGCAACTAATTAATTGCCTATGTTTCGGCCTAATTACGATATTATCCTTGTGGCAAAACAATGAGCTGACAATTACAAGGACATTATGCCATAGCAAACTTGGAGACCATCTCCCTATACTCCCTCATCCCATTTTTGTGTTGTCTGCCCACATCTGTAATTGACACTTTTGGTCAAGCTTACAAAAGGCCAAAGACAATTGGGCCCTGATTATGTGAAGCACAAGTTCAAAGACAAAGGGAAGTGGCCAATGTCCTGCTGGATGGGTGGGTGTTTTGTGTGTGCGGGAGGGAGCATTATGCAACTTGCACATAACTCATATGAACTTAATCCAAATGCCCCACCAGCACATACATACAATTACAAAAAGAAAAGGGTCTCAGGAAACAAATTGAACAACATTAAAATGGCTTTAAAAACAAAAAAAAAACAGCAGAAACAGAAACAGGAAAAAATGCCTGTAAACTTTATAAGAGGAAGGCCCTAGGCAGAAGCGGCGTAAGCGAAGCTGAAAAGGGGCTTGCCAAGTGTAATTAAGAAGGTTTATTCTTTTTAATTATTATACATAAATCAATATAATATTGAAATCATTAATAGACGTCGAATTTTAGGTAAAATCAAATTTTTAATAGGGCTTCCAATTAAATTTTTGATTGCATACAATATTGATTTATGAATCCTCATTCATTAGGCATGTCTAAAAGATGATTTTTTTAACGTTTGTTATACTCTGTACCAGAGGTACACAGAGTATATTAAGTTTGTGCAAAAGTGTCCGTCCGTCTATCTGTCCGTATGAACAAACAGAACTCAGATATGGTAAGAGATAGAGGTTTGACATGTACGGAACATATGTTTCTTATACTTGCAGGCAGATCAAGTTTATTTTCAATTTTGGCCCCTCCCGCCCCCCAAATAACGAAAAAACGTCATATCTCCCACAGTTTTATAGATATAAGGTTCGAACCTTCTGAACATATTTAGAATTCGGTATTCTTTGTCGATCCGTTGAAGGAATTTTAAAGATCGGATGAACGATATTCGAGTTATAAGGAATCAAACAATTAAGGGCAGCACCGCTCGCAACGGTGATGGGCAGCACTTCACAGGTACATAGTATGTTATAGTCGGGCTTGACCGACTATCTTCTTGTTATAAATTCTGAAAGATCGGACAAAAAACACCGAAGCTATATAAGCAACAATTTTGATTGCTGGAGCCGGGTATTTTGCAGTCGGGTCACTCGATAACAGCGTCTTTACTTATTTCAAATGTATAAGTGATTCGGCACATACGAAGCTAGCTTGACTTTTTCGTTTTAATTTATTATTTCTGAAGATTGGCACCGCTTATATTTCTAGCCTAGGCTATTTTAAGTGTGAACATGTCCGTTTGAGCCATTTTTATTAAAAAGTTTAACATATTTGTGACACAATCTTACTCAGAAATTTTGGTTACGTCAATCGTTAAACTCGCAATTCGTGCACCTGATAAAATAATGCCTAATATATTTTACTCAAGACATGCTGAGGTGTCCCAGAAATCTCTAGAGATTTTTTATTTCGAATTAAAACTGCCTGCCTTTTTATGTGAAGTGTCTCCAAAGTGCTAGACTACTAGATTAGATAACAAAAGTTGAAAGATTTGAAACCATCTGCGAGGTAGATGTAATGCGTATGGTTTCCTCCACGACAATTTAGTAGCCGACCTTATTCTTGTCATTTAACATATTAAATTAAATTCTCCTAGTTAAGTTCAAAATTCAATCGTTTATACGAAAATCCACCGAACCAAACCGAACTGAACCCCTTTTTTCAGCTAGAGAACCGAGCCGCAAACCGAACCGGCGTCATTTCGAAAATGCTGAACCGAACCGGAAACCACAAATGAAAACGGTTCGGTTCGGTTAAGTTCACTGACGAGTCTCAAGACGCACAAATTTTGGGAATTTTGATCGAATTGCTACGATATGTCCTTGTTGATGAAGGATTTATGTAGCACCCAACCATTTTGAAACATTCAATTGTCCACCGACCTCTGAATATGCCTGTCATAAGTTAACATTCCTTCTTTGGAAGCTGCTAATCGATTTATTTGTCGAGCTTCTTCACCTTGATCCAACTTTAGCCAGGAGTACAGCTATGAAAGTAACTACTCAAACTCTTAAATTCTCTAGGAATTCAGTAACAAAATGGTCGAAAAGTCACATATCACTTTGGAAATCATTATATTTCGAATATTGAATCAAAAGTTCGTGAAAAAGACACTTTAGGTGAGCTTTAATATTTTAAAAAGTTTTTCGGTATAAGATAGCTTTCGCTGAGAAAATGTTCAATATTTAAAGGATTAGCTAGACCAAATAGAGTTGGCTCAAACAAAATCCCGGGTGTCATACCTCTTAAAACCAGAACTACTACTTTACAATGTGTTCGATCCAACTTAATTTTTCATCAAATAGTATGTCTCACCCTGGATTTAAGGATTTTTTTTAATGTTAGACTTCAGAATGGTCTTAACTGGTTACGGGTTGGTGGAATGAAGGGTAATCTTAGAACAAGAAGAAGTTTGGGACTTGCCGCAACTTCAAAATTCTAAAAAATGTCTTTCCGAGCAGTTTTCAGGGTAAATTGCGACGTTGTACTCAACAAAAGGCTTTAAGAGTTGACATAGGGTGAAATTAAGGGCGATCCAAGAATATAATGGAGTTTCTAACACGTTATCGGACTGCTTTTTCTTCGAAACTTCGGAAAAATATCTTTCCGCGCAGACTTTAGAGCAAACTGGGACTTTTTAATTAAGAAATGGCTTAGGTCTAGAGACTCGGCAAAATTAAAAAGATCCTTGAACAGAAATGTGTTTTGACAACTTTTGGACTGCCTTTCCATCGAAAGTCTGGAAAGAAATAGATTTTCGAACAGATTTAAGCAAAATTCGGGACGTTAACCTTAAGGGTTTATTTTGGTCGGGAATTAGGGCGATCCTAGAGATAAGTTTTTGTAATTTTTATACCCTTGCAGAAGGTATTATAAAATTGTGCGAATGTTTGTAACGCATTGAAGGAAGCATCTCCGACCACATAAAGTATATATTTCTTGATCAGCATGACGAACTGAGTTCATTTAGCCTTGTCCGTCTGTCTGTCCGTCCGTCTGTCCGTCTGTCAGTCTGTCTGTTTCTATGCTATCTCCTCCGTCAGTTCTAAGGCTATCCTTACCAAACTTTGCACGAAGTCTTTTGGTACAAATACGCTGCACATTTGTCGGAACCGGCCGGATCGGATGACTATAGCATATAGCTGTCAAAGGAACGATCGTCCGAAAAACTAGTCTTAGTAATGAAAACTTTTTTGTTTTTAATGAAAAGACCTCCAAAGTACGTATTTCTTAGTTTACTATCCTTTTCGATGTTTTCACTAAGTTTAGTCGAAATCGGATGCCTATAGCATATAGCTGCCATAGGAACGATCGGTCGAAAAACTAGTTCTAGTGAGAAAAACTTTTTTGTTTTTAATGAAAACGTCCTTGTCATTAGCATACACCTATTTTATATACTTTCACACAATTCTACAAAGTTTGGTCGAAATCGGATGACTATAGCATAAAGCTCCCAAAAGAACGATCGGTCGAAAAACAAGTTCGAGTGAGGGAAAACTTATTTGTTTTAGGGGGTCTTCTCTCAAAACCCGATTTTTTACCCTTAATTGAAAACGCAAATGATCTTTGGGCAGGTTTTGTGGAAGGTGCGACGGCGGCCACGTGGTCGGTAGAAAAAAAGGGGTTAT
Organism: Lordiphosa collinella; assembly: GCA_018904265.1. NCBI lineage: Eukaryota > Metazoa > Arthropoda > Insecta > Diptera > Drosophilidae > Lordiphosa > Lordiphosa collinella. Next base: position 398,920 of record JAEIFV010000213.1, on the reverse strand, counting down.
ATCAGAATAGTACGGTGACAAACAATGTTTGACAAAATGGGGCCTAAATACGGTTTTTGTAGTTAGTGTAAAAAAAAATAGTAAAAATTTTTTAAATTATGGTGATTCACCATTACTTTGTTTCATGATCGGTATGAACTAGTATCATAGTTCGAAAACGTGGTCGAGATAAACTAAGTAAGATTTTGAAAAAAAATAAAAATGTTTAAAGCATTTTAAGACAATCCCGCGATTCACTTTGTTCATAAAATCGGTCCGTGAACCGGAGAAAACTTAACGATAGGTAAAATACGAGGGTTTAAAAAAGTTGCGTATTTTGAAATAAATTTATAATGAAAACAAAACATTCCTTCCTTGTGACTGACCGGTTATATGGGAGCTATACTAAACAGTAAACCGATCTTTTTGAAATTTTATGTCTTATGTTTAAAATTTCAGCACAAAAGCTTTTCATTTGCTGGTCTTATTAATTTAGTTCCGCTAGCTCGGACATTTCGCCCACTGTGCGGTGTTTCAAAAACTATGTGAACCACTGAATCGAACCAGTTCTTATTTCCAATCGGTTTGCATCCCTGCGAAAATCTCTAGAGATTTCTGGGACACCCCCATTAAGACTTATTTGACATATCTGTTCCACAGAAATTCGTAAAAAGCTACCAGAAAACTGTGAGATGGTGCTATGTATGACGTGGATACATTAAAAATGCCAAGCCTCGTCTCCTTAAAACTACAAAGGATAAGAAAAAGCTTTGAACTTCAATTAATATTTGATTAAAAGGTTTTAGTTTTAAGCCCAATACCGAATATGCTACATACTTATAAGTTACCTCTCACAAGTACAGAGTAACTTTACATTCGAATTGAATTGCTCCCATTTTCAATGGGTAAAGTGTATAAAAACCAATATTTTGTGTCTCATATAAACCACAATCCTTTTAGTTCTTTATTGTTCTTTTATTTCTTAAACTTTGATCTCCTTTCATTTACCGCTCCTTTTTGCACATTTGTTGTGGGCCCCCTTTAGTCGCCGCCTCTGATTCTACCCCTACTTAATGATAATTGCACTGTAAAAAGCAGCACAAAAAACGGGGAGCTTTTGATAAACATAACCCAAAAATAAAAAAAGGCTAACCTCTAACTTGGCTTTGTTGTGCTACCCCAAACCTAAATTTAAACATTTATATTTTTTTTTCACCGCTTAACAACTTAACCTCGCCTTCTCTCTTTCTCCTCATTCTCCGTAGTCCGTACAAAAGCTAAAAGCCCACGCACATTTTTCACATAATTTCCTTAGGGATTAAGTTTCCACTTGCTACGCTTTGGCTTTTATTAATTTCGTGCCACAAAGTAAATAGAAATCGGACAACCCGAGAAAATTTCATTAAAGGAGAAGCTGGAGGAAAATGGCAACTAATAGATAAAGCGCTTTGGTGATTGCTCAGGTCACAAATCAGCGAAAGGAAGGCAGGAAATGACATTTGTAGTCGACTGGAAAATGGAATAACCAAAATCGGAGGGAGGCACCAACACAAATGAAATTACAATCCAGACTGGTCTTTAACTGAATTTAGTTCTTGCGGCGAAATATTCTGCATAAGTATGCGCCCTGGGGGCAGCTCCAAAATATAGGTATGCGCACACCTCTGCTGGAATTTTTAGGTTGGTAAAAGCGAAAAAGAAAAAAAAAAAAAAATAAAACCTGCTTGCCTCGGAGACTTCTTCTGGCCTTGCCTTGGCATGCACAAAATGGCGACAGAATAAAAAAAAAGCGAAACTTTTTAAAGCGTCAAAAATGTGCGGCTGCGGTTTTCGCAGAGCTGAAAGTATAAGCGCGGCGAGAAGGGGGAGCACAGAACGGAACACGGCAAAAATGAAATATTTCTACAGAATTAAAAAAGGATGAAAACTAAAAAGTACAAAATTTTTACATATAAAACACGAGGAGTCGACTAATAAGTGTCCTGTGAAGTTAAACACAAATCTGTTTAATGAAGAGACAAAATTAATGATGTTGTCAATAAGCAGACATATTTGTGTACTTAGAGGCGAAATGGGGGAAACGTGGAAGGTTTAAGTTGAACATTTGGAATGAATCAGCAAGGAATTGAGCTGCAAGTTAAAAACCGGCGGAACGATCATACCAGAGTCTGGTAGCCAGACCAGGGATTAATACCGAAACGATTTTCGGTTCCGGTACAGGTACCGGTACGAACCGAAATGAATGTTTCGGTAAAATGTTCTATTTCGGTTTTTAATTTATTTCGGTTTTCGTTTTTTATTTCGGTATACCGGTTCGTACCGGTATAAATAAAATTTTTTTTAAATATTGTAAAAAGCAAATTCTGAGATAAGTCCTAATAAAGAAACAATATTCAACATAAAAGTTTCAGTCGTTTGACATTTAAAGTAAATTTAAAATCGATTTTCACATTTCTTATTATTTTACAGAAAGTACCTAATTTTGAAATCTCATACAATTCTGGGAACTCATAAAGTGTTTCTTTAGATCGTATGGCTGGAAAAGGCCTTAGAGCAGTGAGAACATTGGAAAGGTCGCACTCCAGTATGCGTACGGATATGCCTCTTCAGAGAGTCTTTTTGAAGGAAGGATTTCGAGCACTGAGGGCAGTTAAATGGTTGCTGGCCGGTATGAGTAAATAGGTGTTTATTTAGAATGCTCTTTCGGACAAAACACATTGAGCATTCTGGGTCGCTCGCCAGTATATAAAAGTTGGTGTCGCTCCAGATTGCGTTTATAGCGAAAGGTCTTCAAGCAGTGGGAAAACTCGAAGTGTTTCTGTCTCTCGCGAGTAAGAGTACGTAGGTGTTGATTTAGATTGCTTATTGTGTAAAAGGTCTTCGAGCACTGCGAACATTGGAAGGGCCGCTCACCAGTATGAGTACACAAGAAAACTATATTTAGAAATTCCATAAAAATTTTTTTTCAAAATCGGCCATATTAAGAATTTTTCTGGAAATTGGTGAGTCGCCAAATTTTTTTAGAAAATTATATGTGAAAATAGTGCCTATAAGAATAGAAAGCTTTTGTTCTGGCGCATAAGAAAGATTTCTATGAGAAAAGTCCTTCTGAAAACTAGAAAACGGCTCACGCTTCCCCTCAACGTACGTGGGGTGTTCCGCGCGGGCTCGTTCTTAAATAGGTGTTCTCAAAGAAACGAACAAAGTGCCTAGGTCGTTCGTTGGTTTGACAGTGACAGGCAAGGAGAGTTTGTTGAAAGTTAACAGTATACAGCTTAAGAAAATAGATGGTTTAATAAGAAAATTTAAGGTGTGTGAAGTGGGGGTGGGCAGAGGGTTTTTAGAAAGATAATAGAAAATCAAAGAAAAAAGGTTCAAAGAAAGATCAAGAGAAAGGTTTTTTTTTAGAGATTTGCTCTTTAGATGGAATTTTTTTAATTCTATTTAAAAATTTTCACTGAAATTTTTTTTTAATTTCAAGAAAAATAATAGTTTCAAAGAAAAATAACTAAAAAAAGGCGTTGGGGCATAAGACTGTGGGCACTGGGTACATTTAAAAGGGCGCTCGCCAGTATGCGTGTGCAGGTGCTCCTCCATAGGCAAAGGTCTTCGAGCAGTGAAGACACTCGAAGGGTCGCTCTCCAGTATGCGTGCGTTGGTGTCGCTCCAGGTTGTGCTTAGTGGTAAAGGTCTTTGGGCAGAGGGAACACTCGAAAAGCCGCTCTCTGCTCGCTTTTTCAATGTTTGTGAGGGTCTTTTCTTCTGTGGTCTGCACGTTTAAGCGCTTCAGACTCTGCTCCAATCGCCGCTTGAAATTCAAAGCAATTCTTGCCGCTGCCAAGCAAGAGGGACATATGTTTTCAGGTAGATCCAGAGCGGGCTTCATTCCTCGGCCAGTTGTCTCCTCTATCATAATAGTCAAGTCTTGTGCTTTATCGGATTCGGTGTATACATATATTCAGCCAGTTGGTGTCCACACCAGCACCCGTACTGCCCAAGCAAACGCAGCATAGCTCGGCCACAGTTAGTCCACATGCGTCATCTATTTGATATAAAATCATTTGGTTAAACTGTAGGTCCCTTTCTCACTAATACTATGTTTTTTGGCTGATTCTTGCTCTCAATTCCACTTCCAAAAAAGTTTTCTGATTAAGAGACCAAATCTGGTCGAAGAACCGGTTTGGAATCACAAAACTTTTGCGGAAGTGGAATTGAGAGCAAGGCTAATGGTAATCCGAACCAGTCGGTTCCGACATACTTATTGGCGTAAACAGCGTGCAGTAAAAAGAAGACTCTGTGCTAAATTTCAGCTCGATTGCTTTAACGACGGCGGCGTGTTAGCTCGTTGCACCATCGCACGTTTTCGTAGAAGCACGTCTAAATGGCGACTGATACTTTTCTGTGAGTTGGATGAGTTCAGATGAATTGGGCTCATTTCAAGAATTCTCAACGGATCTTTCTGAAAATTTTACAGTTTATTTATGACTGCATATACAAAAGAATTGCATCAATGGATTTGGTCGAAAGAACCGTTATCAGCAACTCGACGTAGCTTCCGGAAAATGGCCCGTACGACCTTGGGTCGTATTTCCGGCCACATAAGCGAATACTGTTGGTCAGTTCTTAGATATTTTTGGCCTTCCAGTTGTTTTTGTAAACTGCAGCACTCAGACTTCCAAAAAAACCTTCAATTGGACAACACTGCGGCAAGTTTGTTGGGTTCCGTTCCTTTGGTACAAAAGGGATATTGGCAAAACGGCGATATTGGTTGCACATCCACCGATATTGGGATTTGACAGTCTGTATTTGGTCAGGTGTATAACTTGGTGCTCTTTGCTTTAGTCTGGCAACCATATTATTCTTTTTTAGCACTTTACTGATGTGTTGTTGGCTGCAATTAAATTTTCTGGCTGCATCTCGTTGACTTATGTTGTCTTTGTTGTTAAAAACTTGGGTTTGCTTTCTGACAGCTTGGCCGGTCATAATGTTTGCTTCCGACCACTTCCAACTTCTCTTTTTATTATTTTTCGTTGCAAAATACTATAAATAGTGCGTTTGGACTTCGCCTCTTGGTTAAAATGGTTTACTGTAAGCACTTTACCTTTGTCAGCGTGCATTTCGCAAAATTTTACAACGCGATCACGAAGACGTTTTTGCTCGAACGGCATGATGGCGACTACTTGTCAAAATTTTAGCTACAATATTAAATTCTTCTTTTTCTTCTTCTTGGCCATTTGATGGTAATAAAGTCATCACAACCGTTTTACGGTCTCGGCCGCTGCCACTAATGCCCGCCACTCGCCACTAGCGTCTGTGCTGATCGCATTCTCTTGACTTATTGTATTTGCATAAGCCACCGCGCCTAACTGTAACGAGCTCTTTTATTCTCTATCGCTTTTCACGTCTGTATTGGCTTGATTGTTCCCACGCAGCTTAGTCGCTAAATCGTTCTAGAAGTGGTCATTTGGTCCCAAATCACACGCATAGCTTAATCGCTTTTTAGAAATCGAAGCAAACGCATTTTTAAGTTGTTAATTGGAAGTTTCTGAAGACGGTCGGTCGTTCAGTCAAACTAGCGGACATTTTGGTCCCATCTCCACACGCATTCATCTATTCGTTATCTCGTTTCACAGCGGACTATGTCCCATTAAATAAACCTCAAAATTGATTGAAAATTGCTATTTTTATTCTCTGTACCAGAGGTACACTGAGTATTAAAGTCAATGGGGGCTTAACCTGAGCACCTGCCATGATGGATTAATCCCACGGTGCCAAGCATAGGGTTGAAACGTCAACCAACGTCCACAGTGGAACTTCATAAGAAGCCCCAAAGGTACCAATTGGAGCCACTACTGCATGGTCGTGACTCCCTCCTTGGTGAGGAGCGAGGCCTACCTATACCTCTTCCGATCTCTGGGGCACGGCACCCGGTTGAAACGCAACTCTACGTCGAGCTCCTAAGTGACTCTACCCGCATTCGGGTGTTAAACCACAGCCACCTCGATACTCCCCGAGGGGCCGCACCACAGCCAGACAGAACAAGTTCCGCGGGCTCTGGCTCCCGTGGTACCAGAATTAAGCTTCCGGTCAAGCTCCGTGTCTGCAAGGACACTACCAATTTAAACTTAAAAGCAGTTTCGGGTTGGTGACCCACGGATAACATTGAACAAAGCTGTTAGGAATAGAGCGTAAGCTGACAAACGCCAACTCACAGATGGAACAGTATACACCACGATTCATGTTCGTGGTTTTCTCACTGGTGGGAGCGAGGACTATTCCTTCCTCTTCCGCAGGAAGCGGCTTACAAACATTGATCAGTGATCAAACTGCAGTAAACTGCAGCCAGCTTATGTCCCCAACACCCCTAAGGGCTTGACAAAAGGGCAGAGAGTTGAAACCATCTCTGTAATCCCAATCGCCTGTGATACCAGAAAAGACCTCTGGTCAGGCTCGTGTACCCAAAGGGAACACTTCCAGTTTTAGCACCATGATGCATGGGGACTGGTGGCCCCCAGTACACTGAGTATATTAAGTTTGTGCAAAAGTATGTAACAGGCAGAAGGAAGCATCTCCGACCCTATAAAGTATATATATTCTTGATCAGCATCAACAGCCGAGTCGATCTAGCCATGTCCGTCTGTCAGTCTGTCCGTATGAACAAACAGATCTCAAAGATGGTAAGAGATTGGGGTTTGACATGTATGGGACATATGCAAGTATATTTGCAGGCAGATTAAGTTTATTTTCAATTTTTGCCACGCCCCCTCCCGCAGCCGTAAATTGGAAAAAACGTCATATCTCCCACAGTTTTATAGGTAGAAGGTTCGTTCCTTCTGGACATATTTAGTAATCAGGATTATTTATCGATCCGCCAAAGGAATGGTAAAGATTGGATAAACGGTTGTCGAGTTATAAGGAAAACAAACAATTATGGGCAGCACCGATGATGGGCAGCACTTCACAGGTACAGAGAATGTTATAGTCGGGCTTGACCGACTTTCTTTCTTGTTTATTGGACTATTCGTGCCAAATAGACTAAAGCTCAAATTACATGACCTGATCGCTCAGCTGAGTTTTTCAGACCTGAGTGCCGAAAAACTTAGCTGAGCAACTCAGTTCTGCATTTACACATGCCTGAGAAGGTTAGTTGATTCAGTTACAAAACCAATAGAGCGCTCTGCTGTGCGGTCAGTTCAATTTGGGCCGGTTCTATTACATCTGATCGCTCAGCTGAGTAGCCCAGATGGCTACTCAGACACCTGTTTACTCGGGCTGACAGATATTTAGATACAAAAATCAGCTGAGATATCAGGTCATTTAAATTGGGCTTAGCTATAACTATAACCCCAAATTGTGATATAATTTGCATAAACAAAGCTAGTAAAAAAGTTTGCCAGCTCAACAACCACTTTCTAGACTGTTTCCTTTGGAACAGAGATCTGCACGAGTGCACCGCAACTGCAAGTGCACTGCATAAGTACTTGATATTTTTGCACTCGGAATATCCCGACTACTCCAACAAAATGTATACATTAGTATTTCTACTCGCGGCATATTTGCGTCTCGCACTTAAGTGCCGAAAACACTCGCGTAGCGTATAGAAAATACTCATACAAACAGGGAACCGTAAAATTTTAGTGTGATATTATCCACCAACACAAGCAACGCATTTTCTATCTATCGCTTTCTCACTTTAGTATTTTTTTACTCATGCTTGCCTCTTGTGGAATTTTTTTTATTGGTGACCTTGTGTGTCTGCTCTCTGATATGTCTTCGGCTTCTGTTCTTTTCCTTCACTGCTCGTCAAATTCATCCCTGCTTTGACGTCAGCAGAACCGAGTTCTGAGTATATTGTCTTTGCAATTTTGCCTACGTCCACTGAAAATAGGTATGAAGAAGTTTGCATACCCTTTAAATTTGAGCGAGCACTTAACCTATGTTTTTATGAAAATATTTAGGAGTTTTTAAATAAGGGCTTTGGACCGTCGTTCGTGGAAATACTTACACATGTTTATTATTCTTATACCACAAGCAATACTGTTTGTATGGATCTTTAATAAATTTGTTCATATAATTAAGTCGGATATGCCTTTCCCTACCCTGAGTAGGCAAACGTGACGCATGCTTTAGAAACCAACAAATGCGAAGAGCAATACTCAAGTAATACTCAAGTAATTGGTAGAATGCTTGCTCAAAACACCGGGTTATTTGCGTATTCCTCTTTGCTGTCTGAGTAAAATTGGTATGTAACCTGCAAAGTGTGCGTGCGACCGCCCACTCAATGACGAAAGCATCGTGCGGTGTCGCTCAAAGCAGGAACAAGTAAATTTGACACCCGCTCAAAACTGAAACCATTCACTGAAATACTAGTACGATATGAGTGAGTATATGAACTGACTTCATATTTTGAGTGGAAAATCATACCCAAGACGCATTTACAACAAGTAAACTCGAGTCAAGAAAACAGGCACTATTTACTTCTGTAAAAATCTCTAAGATATGGTTCGGAAATTAGATTTGAGCCCGTTCTTGTACCAGTAAGCAGTACCAACAGTTACCAAGTTCAAATACGAGATAATTTAAGACCTTAAAGTATGCAATATCTGGCGTTCTCCTTTTGTGTATGCATGCACCAAGTTTAATTGAAATCTTTCCCCCAATTCTCACTCCACAAAACAAATATTCTCCAAATCGTCTGGGTACCAAAAACACAATACCCAACGACTATGCTGTGAACACGCTGATGCAGTCATGGGTAAATTATACAAAATATTTGATCGGAAAAAAAAGCGAGCAGAAATAAAATAAAAAAAATAATAAAATCCGAAGCCTCGTAACTTTTGTTACTGGGATGCGGCTTAAAATAAATTATAGACAAAATCAAGGCAATTAAATCAAAGCCAACGTCAGTAACTCAAACAACAGGCGAGCCTCATGAATATGCAACGATGATGGAGGAAGCGAGGAGGGCGGGCGGGCGGGCAAAGGAGGCAAGTCAAATGGGGCAACATTTTCGTGATTGAATTCATTGATGAACAACAACAACAACAGCAGCAGCAACTGGAGACCGCATCAATTGAAGTGTATGCAAGTGATTGGCCACATGTGCCAAGCAGCATGAACCCCCACCCAATTCCTCGGTATATCCCAACTATCCTGTCAGTCCATTTCTGCAGTCACAACAGCGTGAAATGTGTGGCTTGGGGGGCATTGAAACAAATCACCTTGATTGATGATTGGCATTTTGTTGAAGGCAGCAGCGGATGGACAGAGGGGAAGGAGTAATGGTGGGGTGGGGGTGTAAGTCAAAACCCCAAAAGTCAACCGCAATTAAATGAAAAGGCAACAGCAGCAGCGCCAGCGAGAAGGGCGTTGAATTGTGTGGAGTGTTTTGGGGTCACTTTTGTGGCAATTTGAGCTTCTGTTTGGGTTTGTTGTACAAAGCAGGTGCAGTGAGTGGGCCGAAGCTGAGAGTGGGAGCTGGATTAACCACTGCAGTTGTCAACGCTGTCAGTGAACGTTTGTAGCCGTTATTTAATCGAATCAATAGCCCGCATTTGACGGTTCATTGTGCTAATTAAAAATGTGTCAAGTGGTAAATAAAAACAGACTGAAATTCAACTTTTTTGGTTGAGTTATTTGAAGTGCAAAAATATGTAGACATTCTTATATTGTCAGTTGAGGTGTCAAATAATAAAGGGCAACTATCACACACGCAGAAATTGCTTTTCCAACACTTCCCTTAAAAATCAATTTCAAACAGTAAAACGCTTCCAACTACTTGGCACTTATTCCGTATGTTGCCTCGACAGACATTCAGGAAATGCAACTTCATTGCAATTAAACACTCAATTTGCCGTCCCACTTTCGCTCCCACCTTCTGGAATGTTTGCAAATGAAATTTGGGCAAAGGTAAAGTTTGTTAGCCGCCAGGCAATGAGTGGGGTAAGGGACCAACGTCTGGAGACAGCGTCAACAAAAGTCGCAAAACAAATAGCAAAAGCAAAATGGCGCCCCAGAACTTTAGTTTTGCTGACGTTGCGCATTTGCCGTAGATTATTACAAAAGTTTAAATACACACAGACACACAGATGGCAATGGAGATGAAGATGAAACTGAAGATAGAGGCTACAAGCTAGAAGCCCTCAGGTGTTGTGAGTTTTGCTTGTAGACAAAGTCCAGAGCTGACACTCAAGCAGTTGAATGAAGTTTGAGAGCTGAAGCTTTTTAAATAGCCTTGACAGTTGCGGGGGGAAAACATACATACATATGTCATCAGACCGCAAATTGTTTGAAAAGAAAAATGAGTGCCACTCGCATCTTCCGTCCTACTCTTTGTTTTCCACAGTCTCAGCCAATCATTTCACTTACATTTTCATTTTGTCAAGCGTCAAAAGTAATTTGCATTTAGCAAATATTTGGTTGGCACCCCCCACCCAATACCCATTCCTAAGCTCTGGCAACATCAAAGCCACATCTCGTCATGCGTGTCAAAGGCGTTGGCATAGCTTTAAGTATAACTCGCTTACCGTTACGACTGTCACTCTGGTTCTTCTCTTTTGCTTTGGCAATTTCCAGCAGGAAAAAATACTAACCCACACGCCTTGCTCTTGCCCTGTGGCTGCTGCTCTGCGAAGGCGTCGAAAGTGACGCCGCCAAAATGAGTTTCAGCTCAAGTGTTGCGATGTCTGAGACAGCAACTCGATTGCCTAAGGCTACGCCAGGACGGGACCAAAGCTGGGGCTAATTTTTTTGCGCTTTTAGTTTTTTTTTTTTTTTTTGATTAGGGGAAACTTTAAACTGACTTTTTCTGTTATTAGCAATTTTGGGAAATTTTAAAAGGTTTTATAAAAAATTGTTACATTTTCTTTTTTTGAGAGTATCCAAAATCTGATGTGCAAAACGGACATCATCGTTTGGTTCATTTGTTTGACATTTAATTAAATTTTTATACCCTTGCAGAGGGAATTATAAAACTATCCGGATGTTTGTAACGCACCCCATGAAGTATATATACGAGGTGTGTTCAAAAAGTGTCGCGAATTTTGTGTTTTTTCAAAAATTATTTATTTATTTATGAATATCTATTTTGTCCCCTTCAAAGTAATCCCCATGAGATATTATACACTTGTGCCAACGGTTTTTCCAATCTTCGAAGCACTTCAAAAAATCATTTTTTTTTTATCTTGTTCAGCTCCTCCTTCGATGCCGTCTTTATCTCGTCAAGCGTAGCGTAACGTCGTCCTTTCATGGGCCTCTTCAGTTTAGGGAACAAGAAAAAAGTCACAGGGGGCCAGATCTGGGGAATACGGTGGCTGCGGCATCATTAGTGTGTTGTTTTTGGCCAAAAAGTCGCGCACAAGCAACGATGTGTGAGCAGGGGCGTTATCGTGGTGCAAAAGCCAATTTTTGTTCTTCCCAAAATCCGGGCGTTTCTGGCGGATTGCTTCGCGCAAATTGCTCATAACTTGCAGGTAATATTCCTTATTGACCGTTCTTCCCTGTGGCAAGAACTCATGATGCACCACGCCCCTGCAATCGAAGAAAACTGTCAGCAAAACTTTCACATTCGACCGAACTTGGCGCGCTTTTTTCGGTCTTGGTTCGTGCGGCAGCTTCCATTGAGATGATTGAGCTTTGGTTTCCACGTCATAACCATAAACCCACGATTCGTCACCAGTTATGACCCTCTGGAGCAAATTTGGGTCGTCGCGGACAGAGTTTAACATCTCATTAGCAATGTTCATGCGATGCTGTTTTTGGTCGCAATTGAGCAATTTTGGTACGAATTTCGCGGCGACCCGTCTCATGCCCAAATCATTGATAAAAATCGAATGGCACGAGCCAATCGATATGTTTAGGTCCTCAGCAACTTCTCTAACGGTGATTCGACGATTGGCCAATACCATTTTCTCCACTTCATTAATTTTTTCGTCTGTTGTTGAAGTGCTCGGGCGTCCGGCACGCTCTTCGTCGTTCACATCTTCTCGGCCTTCTGAGAACATTTTTGTACCACCGATAAACGTTGCTTCGGTCCAAGGTAGCTTCTCCGTATGCCACAGTCAACATTCGGAATGCATCCGCGCACTTAATTTCGTTTTTCACACAAAATTTGATACAGGTTCTTTGATCCATTTTTTTGAATAGGTAAAAATCGAAGACGATCCAAAACACGTGCAAGCAAAGCAGCTGTCAACAATTAAGAGAACATTCAAAATGGCCGAGCTTGTCGGCATAAGTGAGAGACATGAGTACCAACATAACGCCACAAAAAAAATCTAAATTCGAATATACGTAACCCGCGAAAATTCAAAATTCGCGATACTTTTTGAACACACCTCGAATGTTTACTTTATATACTTTTACATAGTTCTACAAAGTTTTGTCAATCAATCAAAATGCAGTATATCGGCGGTGTCCCAGAAATCTCTTCCAACCAAATTCCAACCCAAAACCAATTCTCCGTGTCCTAGAAATCTCTTTCGGTTGCTTTCAAACCTCTAGTATTTTGTTAAGAGATTTGGAGAAACCAACCAAAGCCAATACACAAACCAACCAATGCGACTTCGCTAACTTACGCAAACTTAGCGAACTTAGCAAAGACACAAACAGGGCTGGCAAGTGTGAAACCATCAATACAGCTATGAACAAAATCTGTTTTCAATTATTTGCGAGCGACGCAGCCCTGTTTTTGTAGTTGGACCATAATCTTATACACACCTTCTAACTAGACTTTTTAATAAGAAAATGAAATCTCTCCAAGTTCTGGGACACCGACGGATTTTTCGAACGTTTTGCAAACCAACCGAAGCCAAAATCTCTAGAGATTTCCAGGACACCCCCGTATATAATCGGTTGAAAAAGAAGAGAACACTTAGACTCCAATCTTCGGGCATACTCTCTTCGGACCAAATTCTGCATAGGAGTTGGTGCATGCACCTTACCAGCTCCTCGCCGCCAGCCTTGAACAATTAAGCGGGCAGCTCATCGGCTCCAGCTGGTTTGTTATTTTTTAGCCTTTTTATGGCTTACCAAACTTCGTTATGGTCCGGTGGGTCTATTTCTATATCATCGATTGGTGGTTCCACTACTTCTCCAGAGGCGTCATTGTGTTCGTCATCGCCTCCCAGCAGGTTGGAGAAATGGTTTCTCCATTTGGCTAGTACCTCTTCTGGATCTGTGACAAGATTTCCGGCTTCGTCCTTACATTGTGAGGCTCCGGGCTTAAAACCTTCGGCTAGTCGCCGAACTTTTTGGTAGAATTTTCGAGTCTCACTCATGCCGAACAGGCTTTCGACTTCCTCACACATTCGCCTTTCCTGCTCATTCTTTTCCTTCTGAAAAGGCGCTTCTGCTCTCTCCTTTTCTTCCGTTATCGCTCCTTGACAGCTCGCGTTGCTCCCGACTGCAGAGTTCTCATGTAGGCAGCGTCTTTCTCTGCAGTAGCGCGGCGGCACTCATCGTCGTACCATGAGTGTTTTCGGGAGTGCTCGGCATATCCGAGAGTCTCCTTGGCAGCCGTACTCATGGAGTGTGGTTCAATTATACCTGAAGGGAAAGGTGAAATTTCCTTGAGCAAATGGGTGAGTTTTGCTGTGTAGGCTTCGGAGGTCCGGAAGGGAGGGAAGGAAGACCATACGCATCAAATCTACATAGCCTTGAGGAGTCGGTTTCAAATCTCTCAACTTTTGTCATCTAATCTAGTAGCCTAGCATTTTGAAGACACTTTACATATAAAGCCAAGCACATTTATTTCAAAATCAATCCGTTTTTAAGAAAATCTCTAGAGATTTCTTGGACACCCGACAATATAATATCAAATTGATCTTAAAAGATTGGTTTTATGTGTTCGAAAATATCAGCTTGATATTTTCGGACAGGTCATTCACAAGTGTTTCATATCGGTTTTTTATCGATATAAAATATAACATTGAGCCCCAGATCATATCAATTTTTGTTCTGTGTTGTACTTGCAATTGTTTTGGTACCCGGTTTTTTGGTTAAGAAATGAAAACGAATAAATATTTTTCAAAATTTTTTCTTCTTTTTATTAGGGGACACAATGGCTACAAATCGTGGAACAACTCGGCTTCAAAGACTCAATATTTGGGTGTCGAGTAGAGCAAGCCTTAGCCTCGAGAACGGACCACAGTTTGGAGTCGATTGGTCTGGGCTACCAGCAGGCCAATCATCCATTGAAATGAAGTCGTTTTTGCCTTGTGAGTTGAAAGGTTCACGGCTTGTTTGCAAATAATGTCGTTTTCAGAGGTTCACAACCGTTTCCAAAACGTCGCATTGATAAACTTTCGCCGAAGTTTTTACTTCTTTTTCACAAAAACGAAGCTTGATGACCCCATCATAGGCGACTCCCCCCAAACCATCACATAAGCCGGATGTTGATCTCTCTGACCTTTCAGAATGAGTTCACCATTCACTCTATCGTTCTGTTGATTGAACGTCAGCAAACAGAATTCTTCTGTGGGCATTGTTCGCGCATTGGCGACGCAATGCTTTCGATTTTTCTTGCGTTTTTCTTTCAATGCTGTTGTGAGCAAGGGGCCGGCTTGTCTCTTGTATGCACCAAGTTCCAAGTTACGTTTTATGATGTGCGACATGCAGTCCTCGCTGATATTGGTCTCACGAGACAAAATTTTCAGCTAGCGAAGTGGATTTCGATGAATTCGATCTTGTGGATCTTATGATGGCTTGTGATATCAGTATCCTCAAATAACTTTACAGTACGATACACAAACTTTCGGGTGAGTTTCATAGCCGCATTTATGCAGGCCAATTACGACAACACAATTTTCGATCAAGCCCCGTTCCTTGATTGCAAACAACTGACGCTAAAAACTTTTCATGCCATATTACAGGCATAAATGTCATTTGTCAAAAAGCCTTCAAGTTGGAGTGGATGCGTTCAATGGTTCTCGAGAACGAGTGTGTTAATTACGTGTACCAAAACAATTGCCACTAGGTATACTTTTCAAGTTTATATAAATATGATATTTTAAATGTCTACAAATTACCAATCATCAAGGTTCAAGTCTGTGATAAAACAGGAATTTTATAGACTTTCAAATTCCAAATTTGAAATTGATTAAAAACTTTTTAGAGCTACCCCAAAAGTATGCTTGAAAATGAGTGGCACAATTAATGCAACAGCTGAAGCAATTTTAGCAACACTTCTAATTAACTAATTAGTTAGCACCTTAAAGCGGTAAACGTAACGTCATGCCCCCAATCCAAAATGCCTTAAACAACTGTCAACTGTAATTGTAACCAAATACAGACGGAAATTGGAGTGGGTGTTCAACCGTTAAACCCTTGAGGCCCTCTGAGTTCACCCATGCTTCCTTCCTCTCCCTTCCTCTGTAGCTGCAATCAATCAATATTCAATGGACAAAAAAATTTAAATCAAACAAACGCTTAAAAATTTATTAACAAGCCAGTTAAACGTCAGCAAATTGTATTTTTATGTTAAGACCATTAATGAAAACCGGAAGCAAACAGACAAAATGGGTTGAAATGAAAAAAGGGAACGACCAGCGAGGCGAGTGAAAACATTTTTGCATTTAATGTACACAGAAGCAGACGAGGTCTAGGATATGCCAGTGGCGACGGCATTGGTAGCACTTCGATTAAGTAGCTTTGTAAACAGGCAACAGCAGGGTCCAGCCAGGACCCAGGCAGGAGTACGCAGACACAAGTCTCAGTCAGACACTTGAAAATGCATAACTTTGGAGTGCGATGGGGGGAAAAGTGGAGAAGTGCTGTTTGCCACGCTTTTAATGCATTTTACGCAGGGCTGCGTTTTGGTCTTCGCTTGATATTACGCTTTTTGTTTATGTTACTTTACATTTGTGAAAGAGTGCAGGAAAAAATGCTGATTAAGCAGAATTTTTTGATCAACTTTTTTTAATTTTTGGTGAGGGGGAAAATAACCGCATTGCTGTCGAAAATTTGTCAACAAACCCAAAAATGGGGCAATCATTTTTCATTCAGTCAAAGCCAAATTAATTAGGGGCTAAAACACAATCACAAACACACCAGCACAAATACATACTGTGTAAAGCAAGGCCAGGGATGGCAAATTAATTTGTGAACCGAATCGAAGCTCAGAAACAAAATTGTACAGGTAAGATAATTCGGTTTATTTCTCTGTTTTTTATTCCAAAGTATCGGTTCAAAACTGAAATACAAATAAAATAAGAGGAAAGTTAACTTCGGCTCGGCCCGTATAATAGTTTTGCCCCACTGACACATACATATATGTACATTAGTTTGGTGTTTAGAAATGTTCCGAGTGTTCTTGAAATGAGCACAATTTAGCTCACCTCAACCACCCCACCGAAAAGTATATTACCATGCGCTTGGTAATAGCCTACAACGCGTCGCGGCGGACGCCGTCGTTGTGCGCGCCAAAGGTCTTGGGCTCTACTCCCGGTTAGTAGGTCCGACAAACATTTTTATTTATTTTATAAACTAGATGGCCCTGCGAACTTCGTACCGCTAACACTAAATAACTGTAGTGAGTTAACTTAAGGCCCTCTTCTGGTCTAGACGACTGAAGACGACATTGAAGAACCTTGTGATATTCAACATTTTAAGTTTTGTTATCAGGAGCAAAAATAAATAAAGCAGAGGGTTTGCCGACACGTGAACATGACACATACAGTTGACCATGAGAAAAACATGCATTTTCCAAGCTCAGGCCTCAAACATTTAAGGGCTGGCCTTGAGATTTTTTAATCGTCATGGCGAATGCAAGGCGAATTGAAAATTGAATTCGTTTAAACCCAAAGGGCACATCGGCTGAGATCATCGGAAACCTCGGAATGAGAACTTCTTCTTCTTTAAATTTTCCTTTGATTATCGCCGCGTGAATCACATTGGTCATCAATTTTCTTAATTTCGTTCCATTGCATAGTTTTGGTTGGTTTAGATTTCGAAGCAAGACGACTTCCGAGCCAACCTTTAGTTGCAAATTGTGCGGCATATCCAAAGCGTTTAAAAATTCTGTTGCATAGCTGGTAACATCGTCCTCGTTTGTTACACAGTCGATAGATTTAAATGAATGCAAAATACCAAAGATCTGATTCTGAACTACAAAGTTTAAGCATTGATGATCGGGAATACTTTTTTAATAAGCTCGTCTTTCGTTAAGACGAAATTGCAAAAATTCGGAGGAAATGAAATCAATCCGATTCAACGACAGAGACACGACCATTACCGATATTCAGCAACTGATGGAGAAATAGTAAGCGATGGATCGTTCTGCTATGCAACTCTCATCTTAGCTGACAGCTGAAGTTTCTTCACATAGCTCCACAGATTGGATGATTTGAGGCAAGCGTTTATTTGATCGGCTGGAGTCGATCTTGGAATGACTGGCAGTGTTTGGCGGAAATCGCCAGATAGTAAAATCATTGCGCCTCCAAAACATCTCGAGTCATTGCGCAGATCTTCTAATGTTCGGTGAATTGCTTCCAATGCGCTTTAGTGCGCCATTGTGCATTCGTCCCAAATGATGATTTTTGCCTATGCTATTAATTTTTCCATTGAAGAGTTTTTTGTAATTTTGCATGTCGGTTGTTCAAAAGTTTAAAGGTACAACGGCAATTTTAACGCCCAAAGAGCTGTACGACATCCCTTTAACAATGTGGCCGCTATTCCAGAAGAAGCAACTGCTACACAGAAAAAAAAACGGCGAGATAAATTCAATCTCTTTTTTCTTAGAGTAGTCCCGGCACGAGCTTAAAAATTCAATCTCGATTTACGGGATATTCTACTCAATTCAATCTTTTAAGGCTTGACATCAATCCCTTTCAAGATACAATTTCATAATTAGAAACGATCAGAAAATAAAACATTTAAGATGGCAAAATCTGTTGGTGGTGTGCGTGTATTTCTATTCGTGCAAAAGAGTCAGTCAGAATTCAGAAGCTTTAAATATACCAAAACTGGTGTCGGTGGGGTGTGTCCTAAGGAAAATGGAGGAAGAAAGGAAAGGTAGAGGAATCTTTCTGGGAGCAAATTAATCTCAATAAAGCTTAATGTGATCTCCTGCTTTGGGATTAAACTAAGCTCGAATTTTTTGATTAATTTAATCCTTATGCGGGATTAATTTGATCTTTTCAGGATTGAAAAAAGTGAGATCAAATCAATCTTTTTTCGGATCGGCTTAAGACTATACGGGATTAACCTGTTTTCAATCCTGTTTCGGATTGATGTAATCCCGTTTGGATTGATTTTTTTTTTTTTGTGTACCTCAATGTCGGATTGCCCACGAGCAGTGGCCAAATGAATGACATGAGAAATGTCTTCCCAGTTTCAATGGGGCCATCCAAGAAAAATAACTCACCATTTCCATCATCAATTGCCTTCATTAATGCATCATAGAACTCCCTCTGTTGAGGGTTCAACAGGGGTACATTCGTTTGAACAGATTTGTGTAATTTATGTCGATCATATTCAAATTAACGTTCCAATTCTTTATTAAATGCATCATTCACTCCACGATCTGGCGCTGACATTCCTAAGCTGATCTTTTGACATCTCATCCTTGTATTTGTTCCACAGGACACGTGGATTCGATGGGAAGCATGTCGAAATGATGATAGCAAATAATGTGCGTATCTGACTTGGAGACTCAGATATAATTGCTTCAGCGATTGTCGTGTCCCATTTATGTATTTATTAAGTTTGTGCATATATACGTAAAAGCTAGAAGGGAGCACCTCCGACCCTATAAAGTATATAAAGGGTGATTTTTTAAAAGCTATTGGAAAGTTTTAAAAAAAAAAAACACTTAAAATTCAGAAAATGCATGAAATCTGTATTTGAATCGATAGTACGGTCCATATAATTTAATGTTTGAAGATTATTTCAAGCAAATGTTGACCGTGACTGCGCCTCAAATGGTCCATCCGCTTAGTCCAATTTTGGCATACTCCTTCCAACATTTCGGCCGGTATCTCACGAATAAATGCTTCAATGTTGTCTTCCAATGCGTCAATTGAAGCGGGCTTGTCTGTATAGACATGAGCCTTAACATAGCCCCACAAAAAATAGTCTAAAGGCGTTAAATCGCACGATCTAGGCGACAATTGACCGGTCCCGAACGTGAATAAAATTTCACCGAACTCGCCTCCAATACGTTGCGCGTCTGGTGGCTGCACCGTCTGTTGAAACCACATGTCATGCAATCTCTTTTGGGCAAAAAAAGTTGGATATCACTCACGGTGCGCTCACATCACGTTACGTTACGTCTCCGAAGGACGGCAAGATGCCACAGCCCATAAACAACTCTTTTCTGGTGCATTGGTAGCTCTTGCAATGCTTCTGGCTGATATTCACTCTAAAATCGACAATTCTGCTTATTTACGTACCCATTGAGCCAAAAATGAGCTTCGTCGCTGAACACAATTTTTCGGTAAAAAAGTGGATCTTCGGCCAACTTTCCAAGAGCCCATTCACCAAAAATTCTACGTTGCGGTAGGTCGTTCGGCTTCAATTCTTGCACCAGCTGTATTTTGAAAGGCTTCACACCTAAATCCTTCCGCAAAATTTTCCACGTTGTTGAGTAACAGAGGCCCAATTGCTGCGAACGGCGACGAATCGATAATTGATGGTCATCATTAACACTGGCCGATACAGCTGCGATATTTTCTTCAGTTGGCACTCTACGTAAGCGTGTTGGTGGAGTCATGTCCAACAATGTAAATTTGGTGCGAAATTTAGTCACAATAGCCCGAATAGCCGCTTCAGTGGGTCGATTAAACTGACCATAAAATGGAAGAAGCGCGCGATGAACTTTCTTAACAAAGCACGCATTTTGATAATAAAATTCAATAATTTGCAAGCGTTGTTCGTTTGTAAGACGATTCATGGTTAAATTATAGACCAAACTGAAGATGTTTGACAGTGAAACAAAACACGAAACGTGCGTAAGCTGTTTAAACCAGTGTTGCCAAAAAGATAATAGCTAAAAAATCACCCTTTATATTCTTGATCAGCACCAACAGCCGAGTCGATGTAGCATTGTCCTTCTGTCTGCCAGTTTTTCTTATTTTTCGATTTTTTGTGACTGCTTGAAAAACACCTGCTATTTACCGATTTTTTGGACCATTTATTTAAAAACAATTTATGAGCGATTCTGTAAGGCGGGGCCGCTACAAATTCAACAAATCAAAGATCATGAAAATCCGCCCAGCCGTTCTTGAGTTATAAGTGGCGTAACTAACACCACTTTGTTTTATATATTTAGATTTCTTTTTGCTTTGAGCAATGCTAGCTGAGTGATTTTCAAAGCTGACCAATAGAAGGTGCCTTTTCTGTGACCAGTTTTTATTTGACAGCTATTCAATATATTCATCCGATTTTTTTCAAAGTCGGCAAAATTGTGCTGAAGTAAATAATATTTCTATTTGGCCAGTTTAATGACGATACCATTGAAAACAAAAAGTTTTTCTCACTAAAACTATTTTTTCGACAGATCGTTCCTATGACAGCTACATGCTAATATCATCTGATTTTGACAAAACTTTGTAGAATTGTGTGAGAGCAAATAAAATAAATATTTGTCAATTTTAAGAACATTTCCGTTAAAAACAAAAAAGTTTTTCTAGCTGAGAATACCTTTCAGACCTTTCTTTTATATGACTGCTATACTACATAGATGTTCGAATTCGACCAAACTGAGTGGAGTCATGGAAAAAGATAGCAAATTAATAAATACGAAGTTAAGAGGCGTTTCTATTGAAATCAAAAAAATTTTTCTCACTAAAACTAGTTTTTCGACCGATCGTTCCTTTGACAGCTGTATGGTATAGTCTCCGACCCGGCCAGTTACGACAAATGTGTAGCGTATTTGAACTAAAAGACTCCGTGCAAAGTTTGGTGAAGATAGTTTTCAAACTGACGGAGGGATAGCATAGAAACTGAAGGACAGAGGGACGGACGGACAGACGGACATTGCTATATCAACACAACTCGTGGTGCTGATCAAGAATATATATTCCTTATGTTATAGTCGGAGATGCTTCCTTCTATGCGTTACAAAAATCAGGACAATTTTGATATACCCTCTGCAAGGGTATAAAAATTAAACGTTTCGATTTTGCTTAAAAATCAGTGAAAGCGAAGGCAGAAACTATATTAAAGCAGATCCAGATTGTTTCCCATCAGTTCACCAACGAACTGGCCATAATTTTGTTTTTTTATGGTCTTAGTCTTGAGCTTTTGATTCACTGCAAGACCTCTATATATTCGCATTTGCAAAAGTTTTGGGATTTCAAACCGGTTTTTAGTACAATTTTGCTCTCCAAATCGCAAAACTTTTGCGAATGCGAAAATGGGAGCATGGCTGATAATGATGGTACAACTAGCACGGTATGGCGGAGTGCTTTTTTTTTAGTACTGAGCTTTTGCTTTTGCACAAACGTTTTGCGTAGTTTTTAAGTACTTTGCTAAGGGGAACACACTGAGAGCGCCGTGCCTTGCTTGTTGTACCATGATATGGACTTAATAGGTTTCTGGTTCATAAACTTTTGATATATGATTTTAGTCACAATTCTGGACCAAACCTTATTCAATTCTCTCAGACCCGCAGCAGCGCAACCCTAAGATTCAAAGTGGTTACCCTTCCCTTTTTCGCTCTCTTTCTCTCTCTTCCACTTTTCTTGATTCTTTCCAAAGTGTTTGAAAAGTTTGTTCGCTTGTTTGCTTATTTGTCGTGTAATTAAAAGGCTTGCACATTAATTTCCCACTGCAACGAATCTGAGGCTAAGAAAGTGCGCAATGCAGACATGGGGCCATTCCATTCAAAATCCTCACAAAGCGCTCATGATAAATACTCGGACTTTGTCCAACTACAACTTATTCTTTTTCTTTCTTCTTTCATTTTTTTTTTGGGCTGCCTTCTGCCAACTCTAAAACAAAGTCAACAAAGTACTCAAAACAAAATAAATGAAGAAAAAAATCCTAAAAGAAAATCTCTTGCAATTAGCGCTTGGAAAACTTCCTAGCACTAATTGATTTGCTGTAAACCGTTTGACGCTTAGGTCGGTCAACGAGAAGGCAAAAGAACTTTAAAATTTAATGCCATCGGCAGCACTAAAGTATGCAACACAATTGTTATTGAACACGTGCACGCGCGCTGCTGCAGGAAAATTGGTGAAAGCGATAGAAGAATGGAGAGGGGGAGAGGGGTGTGCTGTAGACAAAGCCATCGTCAAAAGCAAAACAAAGAGCTTTAGCGCAATTCTGTTGCTTAAAAATGCAAAAAAAAAAAATTTGGAAAAAAACAGGTAGAACGAGGGAGGTCAGTAAAATTGTAGAAAATTAAGATATTAGCCAAAACAACAGGAGGAATTTTATTTCCGGCAAAAACAATACATTAAATTTGTATGTCTAAAATATATTTGAAACATAATATAAAATTTGGAAAATAAAATACAAAAGAAAAAAATTTTGTTGGAGACGCCGGGGATTGAACCCGGGACTTCTCACATGCAAAGCGAGCGCTCTACCACTGAGCTACGTCCCCATATTAAAATATGCAGCCAATGTTACCCATTTAAGATAAAAGCAAATAGGCTTAGGTTTCTATACTCTGTACCAAAGGTACACAGAGAATTAATATTTTGTGCAAAAGTATGTAACAGCCAGAAGGAACCATTTTGGACCCTATAAAGTATATATTTTCTTGATCAGCAACAATAGCCGAGTCGTCCGTCTGTCTGTCCGTATGAACAGATCTCAGAGATGGTAAGAGATCAAGGTTCGACATGCAGGGACAAAAACTTATTTTACTTGCACAAAAAAAATTAAATAATGTCAATATCAATTTGATATGGGCTGGTCATGTTGATTTTTTCTCAAATAGTCCAGTCATTTAAGCTTAAATTAGGTCAGAATCTCGGAATTCGAGATACCCAGCTGTAAGTCTGTAAATACTTGTATACTGACACCCTAAAAGTTGTCTCAAAACCTACATATAGTAGTGTGTGCGCAACTATTAAATTTCTAGGTCAAAGGTCACAAAATCGGTTTTTTGCGCTTTTTTTGTAAATATCTCATTTCCTATGGGTTTTTTGCTAATTGTATTTATTATAAACATTGTAGAATACAAAATTCTCTACAAAATTTTGTTTAATGAAGTTTTTCATACGGTGAACCGTTTTGGAGATAGAGGGCGGAGAGCGCGCGGTCACAGGATCATTTCAGGTCAACCAGTGCCTCCGGTCGAAAACGCGCCATATATAGTTGATGAACTATCGATAAATCAATGATTATAAATATTTGTCAGTTTTTATTAACTATTATATTATATTTTATCATTTTTTCCTAACCTATCCACTTTTTATTCAGTATTAATTTATTTAACAACACTTACCTGCCCATGAAATTGCAGAATTGTTAATGATAATATAGGAATTATATTTTTTTTTTAACCTAATTAATATTAATAACTTCTTACATGATGAAAAAAAAAACAAATAAATTATGAACTAATGTTTTTATTAAAAAATATCATTCAATACATTTATTTTTATTAAAAGTAAAAAAATGGAATAAAGGGTACAAAAACTACAATTTATAATTTTAATCATCTTCTTCCTCTTCATCGTCGTCTTCCGGCTGCTGGTAAATTTCAAACTGGTCTTTATTATCGTCTTCAACGACATATGTCTCAAGTTCTTCCTTGATTTCGGGGTCAAAGGTTCCATCTTCGGTAATGTCGCTCTGATAAGGTAGAGCATTGAGACAAGCTTGCCCATTACATTGGCCGCAAGCTAAAGAGCATTGCAAGCCCGCTTCCCTGCATCCGCATCGCGAACCACAACCACTCTTGCAGTTGCAGAAAATTGTATTTAGCAAATCTTCTGGAGCAGGTGGTAAAATTGTCATGATAGGCTCCAGAAAATCGTTTCGCATTGCCCAACCCCATACCTGGGGTTCCAAATCATGTCCTATCCAAGTTTGAACTTGATAATATACACGTTTTAAATATTGATGAGCAGCTGCACTTGTTGGTGGAATATTTGAAAGCTGCACAGGCTTATTAAGTTTTTTAGACTTGACGTAATGCATATAACGAAGATGATCGAGACTTTTAACAGATTTCGGAGCAACATAGACAGTCAATAAGGTTTGAATTCCACTCTCTAATAATCTCTGGTCCGAACAATTTTCTTCCTCAAATGCTGCAGCTAGTTCATCCAAATTTGTCAGTTTCTCAAAAACTTTTAAAAATGATTTTTTTTTCCCTTTTGTAAAAGCGCAGAAGTTGTGTCACAGCCACTAAATGCGTGCAGAAATAAATTATGTGTTTTGGAATGAGGATTATTATCAAAACTTTTAGACGAGCATATTTCCGTTTTTACATTTCCTTTCCCAACTTTTTTAAAGAGATTTCATACCGCGACATACAGATTTTAAAGAAGATGCACTTAATTATTTTCTTTTTAATATGTCATTAGTGTAAATATAATTGTATTATGATTTAAGTTTTTCCCTTAATTATTTTTTTAATTTTAGGAAACGGTTATCAGTATTATTGAATAGATATAGATTTAATGCATGAAGAAAATGATCAAATATAATATAATATTTAATAAAAACTGACAAATATTATTAATCATTGATTTATCTATAGTTTATCAACTATATATGGCGCGTTTTCGACCGGAGGCAATGGTTGGCCTGAAGTGATCCTGTGACCGCGCGCTCTCCACCCTCTATCTCGAAAACGGTTCACCGTATGAAAAATTTCATTTAACAAAATTTGTAGAGAATTTTGTATTCTACAGTATTTATAATAAATACAATTAGCAAAAAACCCATAGGAAATGAGATATTTACAAAAAAAGCGCAAAAAACCGATTTTTGTGACCTTTGACCTTGAAATTAAATAGTTGCGCACACACTACCATATGTAGGTTTTGAGACAACTTTTAGGGTGTCAGTATACAAGTATTTACAGACTTACTGCTGGGTATCTCGAATTCCGAGGTGAACTTACTATAATGACTGGACTAAAACAATATTATTTCATATAATTTCAAAACAATAACATGTCACTTTGACCATAAAGAGAAAGGGATGCATTGAAAATATACAAAGGAAGGAGACAAATCGTGTTGCATATCCAGATGGGGTGGTGTACGATAAGACGCCATGCAATTCATGTTATATGCAAAGGGTCCTGAGTTCGATCCCCAGTGAAGGCGGTAACAAGGTAAACAAATATAGTAATAATTATAAATTAGTTGTTATTCTATTTCTATAAAATCATAAATAAAACTTAGAAAAATTAGAGTGTGTTGTGTTTGGGTGTGTGTTATACAGGAATTACACGACGTTTCCAAAACTCTTTTATTGGGTCAATATGATATTATAAAATATCAATGCTACAAATATCAACTTGATATTTTCGACAAGGTCATTTTCAACTTTATCATAACGGCTTTTTAATGATAAAAAAATATAACATTGACCCCAGATAATACCATTTTTATACTCTGTACCAAAGGTATATAGAGTATAATAAGTTTGTGCAAAAGTATGTAACAGCCAGAAGGAAGCATCTCCGACCCCATAAAGTATATATATTCTTGATCAGCATCAACAGCCGAGTCGATATAGCCATGTCCGTTTGTCTGTCCGTATGAACGCACAGATCTCTGAGATGGTAAGAGATAGAGGTTTGACATGTATGGGACTTATGCTTCTTATACTTGCAGGCAGATCAAGTTTATTTTCAATTTTCGACACGCCCCCTCCCGCCCCCGCAAATTGGAAAAAACGTAATATCTCCCACAGTTTTATAGATAGAAGGTTCGAACCTTCTAGATATATTTTCTAATAAAAATTTTTGTTCGTAAAGATAATAAAGATCGGATGAACGGTAGTAAAAATATGAGCAAACGGAAGTTCAATATATCTGGGCTGCTCCTGCAGCAGCAAAACACATATGAGCAACGACTACACAGCAAAGTGATAGCCAACAATATTTTAGGACAAATTTTTATTAAACGATTCATATTGGATCGTTGTGGGTGTGATGACCGCGCCCCGCCAAAAATTCCACCTTTTAAATGAATTAAACCTGCAAATATATTGTCTGAGTAATTCCAACAACGAAATCCTATACAAAACCTAACAGCTATGGCTAGCTCATTAGATTCAATTGGATTCTGCAGCTAACTGGGACGCTCTCATTTTCCCCCTTCCCTTTCCCACATACACAACATTGAGAGAGAGAAATTAGAGATGGTCGCGGGACAAATATATCGCCCGATACCCATCTGACTACTAAGACGAGGATTTTTTAAGTTGCAAATATTATAAAAGTAGTCTAGTTCTTTAATTCTAACATAATAACAAGCAATCACTATCATGTTAAGTCATTCTGGTCACTCCGGAGTCCCGCGTAGTTTTCGATATACGCCCATCTCTAGCTCTGGCAAATGCAAAGGTTTTTTTTGTCTGCGTATATTAAGTATAATAAGTTTGTGCAAAAGTATGTAACAGCAACTTAAATGATAAGTATTTAAGCAACTCACGTCGACTCGCAGATCTTAATTCATATATCGACCCCATTGCTATTGCAATTGCCTCCTCGTGGTGTTCCCTGGATACCGATTTTATATAATATAATCGGGAGCAAATGCGAGCGGCGACCCCAACTGTTACAGAGTATAATATAGTCGGGCTTGACCGACTTTTATCCTTGTTTTTAAATATTCTATAAATGTTTATAAGAGAACTTGTAACTTGTGCCTATCAACAGTCTCTCCATGCCAGCGATGCCAAAATTTCTTCGGAATTCCAAAGCAACATGAGTGCAAAAATCGATGGCGTTTCCCCACACACCCCTCTCCTATTAAAAACGAAACTGTGAGAGCGGACTCAACGCTACTCTCCCAAATGTGCTGGCTCTCCTCTCTCAGTATCTTTACCTCACTTCCCTCGCCCAAAAATACTAAGCTGAGAACGAACTTAGCTCGATTTCAAGAGCGAAATTCTTGAAAATTCAAGAACGAATGAATTTTTTTTTCAACAACGTTCGTAATTAAATTATTGGTTCTGCTTTTTTCTGGGTTTTAAGGTTCAGTTCTGAACGCTTAATTGAAATAAACTTTGAGTAAGCAGATTTCAAAATTCTGTTGCCGAAGTTTTGCAATTTCCGTGCATTTTCCCAGCACATTACCCAGTTAACGGGTAAACACAGTCCACCTCTAGTTTATCGTACGGAATTTGGCACCTTTCCTTACATCATTTCCCAAGTAACCCTCGGTGAAGTCAACTCACTTGCACCTAAAGTGCAACAAAATGCACGGAAGCATAGCCGCATACAGCCACAGCACAGGCAGCTTGGCCAAATGGTTGTTGGGCTTTGGACGATTTGAAAAATTCAAAGCAAACTCAAACAACAACAACAATGGGAACAACCAGCGGCAGCGGCATTGGGCAAAGCTTTCCACTACTTTTGTGCAACTTCCCCTGCAATGTCGGTGACGTCGGCTTAAAAAAATCACACAAAAGTAACCTCTCCCCTTTACCCAGACACGCAAGGAAACGATACGAAACAATAACTTAACACATAAAGTTCAATTTCAAAGTTCGAACTAGGTGAGAATAAGGCAGAGTTTGGAGTTTGAAAAACAAACGGGGAGTTCTGGTTGAAATAAATAGCGGAAAAGAAGACCCTGTGGGGGAAAAATACGCTCAAAGGTTAGGGGATATTCAATTAATTTCTAATTATAAAAGATCCGGAATCCATTTTAACCCATCCAATCGCTTATCAGATGTTATTTTTGTAAAGTTTGATAACTCTTTTATGTATGCCACACCCATTGCAATGATAAACCACATGCTTTAAGAGCCAATACCTGTCTGAAAATTGACTCCTCTTGGTTGAAATGTGTGTAGGTGTGCGCGCACACACACATCTCAAATGCAAAAAGCAGACAAACGGGAGCAGGTCGATGATGTTGGTGGAGGTGTAGGAATAGCGGCACTCAGTCACTCCAATGCGGTTGCTTAGCCCGGTTACCAGCTCTACATACCGCAAAAATCCTGCAGCCTTTTGGCTGGCTTTTGATACGACGACACGGAGGCGAAACGTGATTTGTTTGCCAGAGCAATTTACATGACTGAAGGCGAGGGGGAAATGGATAAGAGCGAGATGTGGATGTAGATGTCGATCCAGCGCACTTTGACATTTGGATTTTTCAATTTCAAAACTTTAATCACACGCCCGCCGAAGCCGCTTAAGCTTCTAAATAATGAACAGCTGCCAATTTGTAAATGCAGGAATTCAAAACCAAAAAGAAAAAAATAAAAACAAAAGGCTTTGGTCCTGTCAGAAGCGCTTTGGTTAAGCCCATTTTTAAGTGAAGGCTGCACGGAATTAGCGAGGGAAAACTGCCTTTCTAAGGAGCAAGTTTTCACATGTGCGTCTGCTGACACGAGAATCCTCAGTTTTTTTTTTTTTGCTCCCCTTACGACAAAATAATTAATTAAGAAGTGCAAATCATAGCAAAAATTATGCGGGATGCCAAATTAAAACGAAAGTAAGTGCCAGCAACAGACGCCCCCGCCCTTCCTGGCCAGAGGAAATGAGTATGTGAAGATGTGGTGGTGGGGTGAAAGTCATACAAAAAGAAAAGGGTAATCAGGAAAAAGGGGGAAACCGGAAAAACTGTAGGAAAGTTTTTGGAGGAGGAGCTTAATTTACTTTTTGAAATGGGAGAAAAAAGGTTCTTAAAGCAACTGAACAAATTGCGTAAAATTTAGTAAGGCCTAAAGTGGAAGTGGAGGTGAGCGCTTGTTAAGTTTTTGTACCCAACCGAGGGCCAGCTTTTAAATTGCTATCCTAGGCTACTTTATATGGCAATTTGCTAAGAATGCGAAGTTTGTTTTTTTTTATGTCAAGAAAACTGTCGGAGGGCATCCCCTATAGGAGGATCATCCAAATGGAAACTTTGAACTAAGATGTCTAAACACAACAGCTTTACTCACCCGACATTTCTTCATCAGTTAGAGAAAAGCTTAAGCCGACGAATAAACATTGCTTCAAGTGTTTCTTAACATATAGTTTCAAAGCTTTAAAAAAAAGTCTCAGATCTTATTTGTATACCCAAGAGCTGTTTTAAAAAACCGCTCGACTCAATCATCATTTGACTTTCCCAGTCAAAATTTTTTCAACTTCTTTCGACTGACTGAGTTCAACTAGTCCTAGATCGATTACTTATTCTAAAATAAAATATATACCCAAAAAATGCCCCACAAAATCAAAGAAATTATATAAAAAATAACAAAAAAAAAAAAATAAAATTCTGGCAGCTCGCAAGGAAACTAAACGAAGCCGCTTCACGCAAACCAATTAATTTAAATGCTGCCCAACTTGCGGCCCATTTCAAGTCTCTTCTGTATTTCCAACTAACCACACAATCGAGTCTTAGCCAGCATGGGATTATTACAGATAAATCCCTTATGGGCCCATTACAACGACGGAAGTGAACCTTGCCATCCGAAGAGCAAAACTAAATAAAGCACCGGGGACCGATCGCATACCAATGGAATCCTACAAGCATGTCTCTAACAATTGCATTCACCAGATTACAAAAAAAAATTTAACGAGATTCTGTCAACAGCGGAAATTCCACCCTGCTTGAAGGAGAGTGTAACATTACCCTTATTCATAGGGGAATTTCCTGTCAAAATACCATAAGCAAGATCTTCACGTCAATTTTGAATAAGAAACTGACAGAATGGGTGGCCACTAATGGAAAGTTAAGCGAGTTTCAATTTGGGTTTCGAATGGATACTCAACAGTCGACGCGATTTTTGTGCTGTCCTCAATAGCTAAAATGTTCCTAGCTGAAAAGAAAAAAATTATATATATGTTTTGTAGACTTCCGAGCTGCCTTCGACAAAATCAATAGAACCAAATTGCTATATAAGCTCCAAAATCTAGACGTCTCAACCAAATACACCAGTACCCTCAAAAGCCTGTACGAAGACAACATGACAGCAACATGGGATGGAAACCAGCCATCGGAAAAATTCGAGAATAATACCGGCGTTAAACAAGGTTGCCTTCTCAGCCCACAGCTATTCTCCCTGTACATCGATGACGTTTTATTGTACTTACCTGGTGGTGTATCTGTTTGCAACCTGAAAATTAAAGCCCTGCTTTACGCAGACGATATTGCACTACTCGCAGATAGCCCCAAAAGCCTTCAAATCATGCTAGACAAACTATACGAGTATTGCCGTTTTTGGGACCTCCAGATCAACGACTCAAAAACCAAAGTGATGGTCGTAAGGGACAACAGAGGTCGCCAAGCAGACAACGAAAACTGGTCGCTAAACGGTCAGCCACTTGAGAAAGTCCGATCCTTTAAATACCTAGGAGTCACTCTAACGCCGAACATGTCCTTCAACACACACGTTGCAGAGAAACTAAAAGATGCAAGGACCGCCATCAACAGTACATGGAAACAGTTTTTTTAATAAGCGAAACGTTCTGGCCAGCACAAAGTATAAACTCTTTGAGGCTACAGTAAACACGATAATGTGCTATGGAGTGCAAGTCTGGGGCCATGAAGAATTTGAGGATGTGGATCGCCTCCAGAGTACTTTCATCAAACGCATATTTAGATTACCTTTTAATACTCCTCACTATGCCATCCATCTTGAAACTGGCTTGCCACCAATGTTTATTGCTTGTCTCCGTGCACACTTTGCTTACATCAGAAAAGTACTTAATATGCCAAGTTCCAGATTGCCGAGAATCTTAGCCAATCAGCTACTTCTAGAAAGGGCGCAATGTTTCAATAGCTGGGAGACTCTGGGAAACAGATTCAATATAGACGTATTTGCGGGTCATCCTAATCAATGGGAAAACTCTCAAAATATGCTGCTGGAGAGAATTGCACACGAAAGTTGGACTGGTTATAAAAGCAGAGCGGAGAATAGCACAACGAGAAACTTATACCGAAAAGTCAACCATGTTTTAGGGGACACAAACTATTTCCATGATAAGTACGACACTGCTACTATCAGCATGATTTTCCGGGCACGCTGCGAAATGACATCATTAAACTATAAGCCATATACCAGTTCCACAAACACAATATGCAGCCTTTGCAACCTACGAGTAAGAGAAGACGTCGAACACTTTATCGCAATCTGCCCGATACTACGCGAGATACGGGCTTTACACCTGCAGAGCTCAGTATTGTCTGAGGCTGAAACACTGGAGTGGATGAATGGGAGAAACTGGCGGATGCTGTCTAACTACCTTTCTCACGCCCTACAGTATCGGCGAGACCTTATTTCGCTAATGGATTAGGTACCCTCGTCATGACGGTCGATCAGTCACCAACTATTAGTCATAAAATACATTAGTTACTTAATTAATTATAAAATAAATTTTTGTTATACACAAATTTGTAAACGGCTAACGGTTCCAGAGCCATGCCAAAAACGTTAAAAAAAAAAAAATAAACTACTACTACTACTACAGGGATCAAGGATAGAAGCAGTTTTTACGGATGATCAAATCGATTTCGACAAACTGGCGCTTCATCAACAAACGGACTCCGAGTTACAGGACTTAATGCAAAATTCTTTCTAACAACTTAAAGAAATTCAGCTTAAGATTACAAACTCTCCATTGAACTGTGATATCTCATCAAAACGCATCCGTCCGTATATCACACACAGCTACCGCAAGCAAGTCTTCAACGCCATACACAATTTATCGCACCCAGGCAAGCGAGCTACAGTGAAGCTCATCACCGAACGATTCATCTGGAAGGACATGAAGAGGGACATTGCTCGAATGGTAAAAAATTGTATCAGGTGTCAAAAATCTAAAATTGGCAGACATAACAAGGCTGCCCTAACAAAAGTTGAAGTTCCAGACAAACGCGTCAAACATATTAACATTGATTTAATTGGACCTCTACCACCATCAGATAATTACAGATACTGTCTCACATGCATCGATCGATTTTCGCGATGGCCAGCCGCTATCCCTATATCAGATATGACAGCAGACACAGTCGCTAAGGCACTGCTACATGGTTGGATCGCACACTATGGTCTGCCGCACATCATCACCACCGATCAAGGCAGACAATTCGAATCAAAATTATTTGAAGAACTTACTCACTTGACAGAATCAAAACATCTTCGTACAACATCATATCATCCTCAAGCCAACGGCATCGTCGAACGAATGCACAGGACATTGAAGACAGCCTCCCCATTGTTTTGCTTAATTTACGAGCGACGCTTAAAGAAGATCTCAACGTATCTCCCGCAGAAATGATTTACGGAACCACATTAAAACTCCCAGGAGAATTTTTCGAAAAACCATCAGGCGAGTATATCCAAAGCGATTTCATCAAATCTTTACGCACAACTATGGATCAGCTGAAACCTGTAGGCACCTCACATCACACAAACACCAAAGTATTCGTGCAAAAGGATCTCAAAAATTGTTCTCACGTATTCCTACGAGATGACACAGTCAAGCCACCACTTAAAGCACCCTATGATAGACCATTTCCAGTCATCAGTCGCAACGACAAAAATTTTGTAATCAACATAAATGGCAGACACAGCAAAGTATCCATCGATCATATAAAAGCAGCCTACACCGAAGCCGAAAATACCAATACTACACAAGCTCTACCTGCAACCAATTCTCAAATGGCCGACAATCATCAACAACTCGTCTTGAGAACTCGCAGAGGACGCGAAATCCATCCTCGTCCACTTTGCAACTTAGTTGCAAGCATTGGAGGGGGAATGGATGTGGCAGTCTCCCAACTCAAATATCGATAGCCTGTATCTATTTACCTATCGATATCAAGTAGAATATCGATATCAATAACTCTTCTAAGAAACCTCGTGCCGACAGGTTTTCAACCTTGTAATAATTTATATAAATTAAATAAAAGTGATCATTTGGAACTTTAACTATATCCTTGGGGGATCTTGGGACCAAAACGATAATATCAAGCATATATTTTCCAGTGTAGTGTATGTGCCCAATATCTACAATCTCTTAAAGTTTCATAAAGATCGGATAAAAAAGGACACCGCATGCGCTATTTGCTTACGTAATGTTGAAATGTTCTCATTAATGTTAATGCTCTGTTAACTAACAGAGGGGAAGGCCATACAACATTAATTTCCTTAGGCAACGGGTATATCGAAGGCGGGCAGGACCGACT
This sequence comes from Lordiphosa collinella, assembly GCA_018904265.1. Lineage (NCBI taxonomy): Eukaryota > Metazoa > Arthropoda > Insecta > Diptera > Drosophilidae > Lordiphosa > Lordiphosa collinella. The sequence goes on along the minus strand of JAEIFV010000213.1, from coordinate 365,678 downwards.
TTAACTTAAGCTCCCGTTTTTTTGCTTTAAAATCTAAACCAACCTCGGCAATAATTAAAGAATAATTCAAAGGTAAAAAAGTTTTCATTATGAGGATTCCGATGATCCCAGTCCATGTGCCCTTTGAGTTCAAACGAATTCAATTTCCGCTTCGCCTTGAATTTAGAAAATGCATTTTTTTTCTCATGGTCAATGGTACGTGGCATGTTCACGTGTTGGCAAACCATCCGCTTTATTTGTTCTTACGCCTGATAACAGTACGAAATGGAAGAAGAAGAATTAACCCATGTGAAACCCAGCAGAATACATAGCTTCATCAAAGCAATTGTCTTTCTTGAATAGTTGAACTTAACAATTCAGAAATTAAGTTTTGCTAAAAGGTATCACTACACTCATTGACTGTAAGGCGGTCCGAAGTTCGCCGGGCCATCTTGTTCTAAATATTTTTCTAAATCAAATATCGGTCATTCAAAACATTGGGACCAGCAAATAAAGCCTCGTTATGATCTCTCAAGATATTCTTCATGACAAGCCCCAAACTGTCCAAGTACTAAAAATAATCGACATCAAAAACTTGTACCCTTTTCCTCACACAAAGTACTCAAATATCGTATCAATTAAGAGCCTCTGAAAAAAGGCAATGATGCAACAAATTGAAACGCATACGGCAAGGCAAGCTAATGAAATGCTAAGGCTGAGGCGAAAGGAGACAATAGCGGAAATTACCCCAAAATGTTGAACAAAAACAAAAAGAGGTCCCGAAAATTACGGCAAACTGAAGTTAAAAGTTAAGCCAACAAATGAAGATGAGATGGGAGGGAGACGTATGGCCTATGACACACACTCACACACATGCTACCCACTTGCCAAAGAACTACGCAGCGCATTTTCCGCACCAACAAAAAGTTTAATTGAGGATAAACTTTGCTGCGTTTGCGTTGCTGTTGAAAATTTTAACCCACAGAAGAGAGGTCGTGTCTCGTATCTTTTTTTTGTTTGCTATTTAAGTTTTCGCTTTCTTGAAAACTTTAACATTCAATTTTTCTTTCACTTGCTGTCCCCAAAACAGGGAACACGAAAAAAAAAAATTATTTGAACATTTATTGCTGCTCTCGTAAATTACGCTACGCTTCTTTGGCTTTTGTTTGCCCCCCAATGAATGGCAAATGAAAAACGATTTTGACCCGCCGGCCTCTCCGTCTCTGAGAGAACCTGGACACATGTGCCATAATTCGTTTGAATGTAGAAGAATGGAACACAAATGACCTGAATAAAAAGTAACGCGCCACAAACGATTGACTTGGTCGACAGGTCAAAAAAAAAACAGAGACTCTCTAGGTGGCTGCTGATGATGAAAACTAAAAAGGTGAAGTGTTGAGCTAGAGATTTAGATGAAATTTATGATACTCTGGAAATGTTTGGAAAATATTGAAAGGAGCAAAACCAGTCTGGCTTGAAATAGAATGACCCATATAAGTATATGACTGACTGATAGTCAATCTAAGCACAGCCTAAACAATAAGTGCTGCAAGGTTCAAACTTTGAAGTTCTGTTTCTTATTTTCTATAAAACATTTTAAATTTTGCAAAAAGTTCAGTCCAAAGGCTTATAGTACAATCTTCAATTCTCGCAGTGGTTCCTCTCATCTAAGGCTTTGGTTCGAACCGCTGGCCATGGGAAAAATTTTTCTCACGCAAATTCTAGCTCTCATAGACCAACATCATTCGATTTGATGTAGAACTAAAAAATATAAAGCTTCACGCAGATTGATACATGTTCAGAGCAGCGATGTTCCTCCATAGCCCCCAGGGGCTGAGCGCAGTCGGAAATTTACACGCACACGAGCCGACCGTATGTCGAAATCGGGCATATGAGCGTACGGAGAGCTCTCTTTGCCTTCATTCGCTGCCCAACTGTCGTTGAGGGCAGTTCAAGGCTGGGCTGTGTCACTTTAATATCGCACACCAATACACTCTCAATTTTTGCCCTCGTTCTTCTTGAACATTGCTGGTTTAGAGGTCGCTCACGAGCTCTAAAGTTGTAAAAAAGCATTTTTCTTTTTACTCAGCCATACAACTAGTTGAAGCAACTCAAAAAATATTAAAGCGCTAAACTTTTTAATATTAACGTATTTTATGCAAACCTACCTTTTCTAAAACATTTTTGTACGACTAATATTAAAGGTTTTATTCCAAATAAAAGAAATTAATCTGTTTTAAGATTTTTATATTCTGAACCAAAGGAACACAGACACTGCTATACAAAATGGATGTCCATCTTCCCCAATTTTACTGATCACGAAAATCGATGTTAAAAATACTCTCGAATAGTTATCGAGATATTATCGATAAGCCGTTTCGATATACAAATCAGGGACGCAAACCGGTCGTAAATCAGGGCTTGTTTGGTTTGGTTGTCGGTTCACAGAGTTTTTGAATCATAGGTTCGGCTTATTACTTGATTATTGAAACCAACTGAACCGCGGTTCGGTTCGGTTTAGTGGTTTACACTTTATGTATTATACATTTATTAAAGGCCGGTTTCTGTTTTCTCCGAAAATACGGATCATCTCTAAAATCTGCACCGAAAGGATTTTTTTTCGACATTTTTAAACTAAGGCAGTCCGAAATGATAGAACATATGTTCTCTTCTTCTTATTTGGCCCGATATTTCTATCACAACCGTTTGACGTTGGTCTCGGCCGCTGCAATTAATGCCCGCCACTCGCCTCTGTCTTGTGCGAGCTGGCACCAGTTGGATAGAATATATGTGGGGGTGAGAAATCACTGGAGTCTCTTTTCCAAATAGTTAAACACTTTCTTCTTAGTTCATCCAATTATAGTTTGATGAACAGTTTAATTACTTAAGGTGAGTACTAAGAAAGTTGGAAGTTTCCTTTAGCTGTCAAATTTCGTTTAAAAACATGAAAGAAACTTTTTCAAGCCCGACTAAAAAATACTCTGTACCTGTCAAGTTATGCCCATCACCGTTGCGACCGGTGCTGCCCATAATTGTATGTTTTCCTTATAACTCGACAACCGTTCATCCGATCCTTACCATTCCTTTGGCGGATCGTTCAGTTTGTGGCAGTGAAAGTATCATTTACGATAGTCGCAAGCGGTATCTTTTGCGAGACTTTTTTGATATTACTTGCGAGCAGAGATCGTAAATAACAATTGAACATTTTTCCTTTACGGTCTGCTCATCCGACTGAGCGCTCGCACATTAAGAGTCAGTAGAAGAGCAAAAAGCCGAACGACTCACCTCGAAGGGTCTTTTTTTCATTTATTTGTTTTTTGTGTGTGTGTGGCTTGTGTGAGTCGCAAGCCCAAACAGACACCTCACTCACACATAAACACACACATACGCAAATGACTTTTATCTTCTTCGCTCGCGACGATCTGCTCAGTCAATGAGCAGAGCATAATGTAAACAAATCCATTGGTTGTTCGTTGAGCACTGAGCGATTCGTTCATAAGCCGATGTGAAGGGTTCATCTCTGACTTTTTGCTCAAAGGGTTCATTCCTTGCTTACATGCGAGCTCGTTTATGAGCATTCTGCGATAGTCTCGCAAAATGTTCGCATGTTGGTTTGCTGGGATATTGTGCATGTCAGCTGCACACATACGCATTTATAATTGTGCGTGTAAGCAGGCTTCTTCAAAAGGAAACAAAAATCGAAACGGCAGTAGGCAGAGCACGACGCACGAAGTCATGGCAAACTTCATATGACAACTTAGTATACAAAGTATAGCGTAAGTGTTCTATACTTTTGAGCTTTTGGAATGCATGATGTGGAGGTGCCTAATTTAGCTGTGCGCCGCTGGGAAGCTGTTATCGTATGTTAGCTTCGTTTGTTTCTCTCATAGAAAACAATGTGACAGAAAACACTAGAGAAGCAAAAACAAGTGTTTTGTTCTGAGAGTGAGCAAGTCTTTTCCAGTTTTACCTGTCATTTTGGTGAGCAGGACAGGACAGAAGAAATTGGTTGAACATATTAGCTCTGGTCCTATAATATTTGATGTAACATAAAAAAATATTTCTGGTCCTTAGAGGTATAAAACCCGTGGTTTTTGTTTGAACCAACTCTATTTGAACACTTTGTCTGAGGTAGATTTTTTATATCAAATAGCTATTTATACTGTCTACCAGAGGTACACAGAGTTTGTGCAAAAGTGTACGTCTTTCCGTCCATCTTTCTGTCTGTCCGTCTGTCCGTATGAACAAACAGATCTCAGAGATGGTAAGAGATAGAGGTTTGACATGTATGGAACATATGTTTCTTATACTTGCAGGCAGATCAAGTTTGTTTTCAATTTTGGCCACGCCCCTCCCGCCCCCGTAATATCGATAAAACGTCATATCTCCCACTGTTTTATAGATAGAAGTATCGAACCTTCTGGACATATTTAGTATTCGGGATTCTTTATCGATCCGCTGGAAGGAATTTTAAAGATCGGATGAACGATATTCGAGCTATAAGGAAAACAAACAATTATGGGTAGCACCGGTCGCAACGGTGATGGGCAGCACTTCACAAGTACAGAGTATGTCATAGACGGGCTTGACCGACAATCTTTCTTGTTTAAAATGTCAAAGCTGACCATGATGGTGTTTTCCCTTAACTTTTACACCAGCATTTGAAATAAAAAGGGCATTTGAATAGTCCAAAATCGTGTCAAAATCATGAAAGTAGTGCTCCTGGCTAATGTAGGATTGAGGTAAAATATCATAACAGAATAATTATGATATCGATACGCAGACAAATAGCTTTGCTGATGACAGGCATATTAAAAGGTCGGTGGTCAATTGCAAGATTGGGTGGCAAGAACTTAAATCCGACATCGATAATTACCTTTGGTGGGGGATTTGTTAAAAATTCCCAAAATTTTTAAGTCTTAAAACTCCTCAGTGAACTGAACCGATTTGATTTGTGGTTTTCGGTTCGGCTCAGTTCTCTAATAAGACTTAAAACGTGAATCGTTTTCCTCTAGCCAACGATAATTTGGTTTTCCTAAGATAATTTTAATTCGACGCTCCACAAAGTAGACTGATAGACTGATCCTTGGGAGAAAAATAGCCTTTAAGGATGACTTGACACAAATTTTACCACATGTACTCCTGTAAGTCTACCGCACTTGCCCGGCGATCTCTTAATAAACCTGTAATAAGTGTGCATTCCTTTCTTGAAAGTTGATATTTGATTCTTCACCTAAATTTAATCTTAGCCAGGACAGATTTTCTCATACGATTAATAGGGTGTGTAAGATACATAATATGTATTCTTTTCTAGCCGACAGTATCCGTTTTCGAAGTGCATTCCTAGACCTTATAGACGAGTCCTACAAATCCGAGTTAATATATTTTTGATCTTCTTATAAGGATCTTAAAGATATTCAAATGGTTGTGCGAAAAATCACATTACGACAGAAATCATAATATTTCTTAATGTACCTTAATGAACCGCTGAACCGAACCGAAGCCGCGGTTCAGTTAGCTCCAAAAATCATGTAATAAACCGAACTGGCTGTTCAGAAACTGTGTGAACAATTGAACCGAACCAGTACTTATTTTCGAGTGGTTTGCATCCCTGATTTAATGTTAAATTGATCTTAGGTTAATGGAGCTAAAAATCGTCAAAAGGATATTTATTTAAAATCCAGTCCAAATGGATTCTAGTGGATCTTAGTTAAAATAAGTAAAGTTTTTTTTTAAACTAATCTACCCTCAAAGAAAATTGAGTGTTTGAACTGTGAACTGGTCACACAATAAAAACGAATGAGCTTTTTTTTTAAACCAATTTTTTACGATTTTTATTAAGGGCTATCAGTCATGGAACATACACACTTTGAGGTTAATTTTTTACCACAAAGCAGGAGCAGTGGCATAGCTCAATGGAGCTGGTGCATAAGCCAAGGGAGCTGAGTATCTGTGTAGCAAAGGTGCTGCATAGTGGTGGGCCAAGGGAGCGGCAAAAGGAGCAGCCAATGGGGCAGCCAAAGGAGCTGCAACTGGAGCTACACTTCTGATGAGGGGAGCAGCAAATGGAGCAGCGAACGGGGCCACAGTTTTGATGATGGGTGCCGCAACTGGTACTGGTACTGGTGCCACCACTGGAGCTGTTGCAATGCCATTAAAAGTCCTTGCCACCACCTGACTGCTGGCCGCTGTCACCACGGGAGCGGGAGCCGCAAAAATTGGCGCCGCCAGTGGAGCATGAAGTAAACCAGGCTTGCCAGCCACACAGGCAATCAAAGCACAAACGACCACGGCCTAAGAAAAATTGAAATTTGAAATCTTCAACGAAATCCTTTCAATTTATCTACTCACGTATTTGAACATATTGAAGAGATTAATTTTTTGAGGTATGTTTTGGGTTTGTAAACAAATGTCTAACTGATGCCAATTGCAGGCACTGCCCCGCGTATTTATACCCATGCGGCGGAGACTATTTAAAATGCTAACCATGTGGGGGACACAAACCATTGCTGGGCCCATTATAATTGTGGTAGGTCTTTGAGGGCCAAACCAAAAACAAAATAAAAGAAGCAAAACTACTAAAAACCCCCAAGGGCAGCCAAGAGACTTTGGATGATTACTTATGGCTGTTAATTGTACATATAGAAAATTTCGTTTGAACTGAAATCAAATTTGATTTGAAATTGGAATTTACCACATTTGGTTTTTCTATGACAGAAGTAAGGCTATAAATATAACTAAAGCGAATCATTAGAGCTAAAGTGACATCAAAACACTTTAACTATTTAATCATAAATGATTAGCTCACTTTCTGAACTATTTTCGCTTTCGAAAATACAAATCCTTGCCAACTGTTACTTCAAACTTTAACTGACATTCCGTTGATATGTCTTAAGCCAATGCCCTTGACACACAAAAGTGATAACAATAATTCAACTTAAGAAAAATATTCTCCAACCCAAAATCCACTTCTGTACGCCATCAGATGAGTTTCACACAGAAACCTGTTGGGATTGTTCTGACCTTAAACAATTAAATATTTTGAGCACGTGCCAGAGAAAACCACACGAGTTCTTGGTCAGCAAATAAAGTACACGCACACATACACAGAAGGAAGCGGGAATTTGGGTTAGGATTTAGGATTTGGGGTCACTACTTACATACATATTTATATGCATTGAACTTGATAGTATCAAAGATGTCTAAAGGGGACACGTTGTGATATAAAAAGAATTGCAAATAAATTTCTGACAACTTTATTAATTTTATTTGCTTGGTTTGTATTTGATCAATTCTTAAGTGGTTTACTGTTGTGAACAAACGCAACTTTTTGGGACCGCGAACCAGCTAAACCAACGAATTAAAATCTACATATTTAAATAGCTGAGTACAGGCCTTAAATTAAGGCGTTCTTACAACAGGATCAGGACTCGGAATAGGCCTGATATTTAAAACTAAGTAAAATAAAATCCCATTGTCTGCTTAATGCCCGATTTCTTAAAGGTTCCGGTTGGCCAACCGCCGGTCAAATTTGTTCCTCCAGTCAAGATATTTGGTTTTCTCAACAGCAGTTTCATCTGATATCGATAAATGTCTATCGCTGCGTTAGGGTGACCAGACACGGTCAACAAATTAGATATTTTTGTTATGGTATTTTAATGCTTTTAAATGCTGCTGGCAATATTTTTGCAAAAATTTATTCAAATTGATTGCGATGAATCAAAAGCTATAGCTGGGTACACTTTTTTACCTGCACGGCTTATCAAAGGAACGCTGACTACACAGAAGTCAGCCGCAGTGATAAGGAAGTTGCCACATGCATAAGAACGCAGCGCCGCCAAGTTCTGCTAACAATCCAAGTCACAACAAATTGAATCGCAAATGAAGTCAAGGCTTTAACTGAACATCTAATCCTAGCATAAATTATTTTACAAGTAGATTTTGTCAATCTGAATCATTGAACATATGAGGCATCTTCCAGATCAGTTAAGTAATTAGGCCTCTTCCTGTACTCTTGCATTTGGTATACGTTGCTCTGCCTCATCAAATTCCATTTCCATTGCGTGGAGTTGAAAAGTTCGTTTATTCATAAACATTTTGTGGCAGCAAATAATAAAATAAACAAGTCAAATGTTGGAGCCAGCTGCTTGTATAGCGATAAAATATATCGATAATTACATCAGCACTGAGCTCGCGGTTAACTTTAAGCTATGCTCGAGCAGCGGTTTAGTCTGTTCCTCCGGTTGCGCCACACACAGCATGAGACACGCAAATTCGGTTAAACTGCCTGTCAAGCTGACTAACCGCACATTGAGAAACCGGGCCTATGACAGCTATACTAAGGTCCATAACAAAATTATCGGCGGTGTCCCAGAAATCTACATCCAACCCAAAACCAATTGTCCTAGAAACTCTCGGTTGTTTCAAAGCTTTATTTTGTTGGGAGATTTTGGCAAACCCATCTATACACAAACCAGCCAATACATTTCCCAACCAATAGCGAATTCACCAACCCACGCAATTTATCAGCACTGTTTTTGTAGTAGGACCATAATCTATCACACTCCTTTCGAACTCGACTTTCGGACTAGACTTTCGAACTGAACAAAATCTCCGAAGTTCTGGGACACCGACGGATTTCACTAGCGAAACTCTCTAGAGATTCAGGAACCCGTATAAGACACTTTTATAACTTGCGTTTCCTCCCTCGCAAAATTTTTCTGAACTGGAATATAATAAAAAAAAAAAAAAACAAAGAAAAAAAAAAAAGCAATGAAAAAAAAAATTACAGTTGGTTGTGATTTTTATCATTGCTTCGAAAAGTGCCGTTAATTTTGCGTTCAAGTCATCAAAATTTGCTGGATTGCAGCTGTATCAGAATTATAGAAACACATAACGAAAACTAAGGCCAGACTGTTAAAAACAACTCCACTTGTAATTTTTTTTGTTCACGATTGTAATTTAAGCAATTTGAAATAAAATGGGTCGATCAACACTGCTTTGCGAGAAAGAAAAGGGCTTAGTTCCTGCCTTTTCAAAGTCCGGCTTGAATATAAGCCAAATATCACGTGAAATCGGTCGCAGTCGCACAGTTATTGCCAATTTTTTGAAGAATCCTGAAGAATACGGCAAAAAACGAAAACCAGTGTTAGATGGCCGTAGCAAGCGACGCATTTTTAACAAAGCGAGCAATTCAACTGCCTCATGTTCCCAACTTGCTGCACTCAGCGCCAAAAATGTGTCCACCATGACGGTCTGGAGAGTCTTAAATAAATCTGATCACATTGTGAGAGGTGTACTTAAAAAAAATTCCTCATTTGACAGCCCGCCACAAAGCAGCTCGGATCGAATTTGCACTAGAAAACTTGTCAACAAACTGGGCATCGGCAATTAATGTCGCATTGTCTGTTTTCATATTTCTAGTCAATTTTATTTTGTTAGGGTAATTTTTTCGGATGAAAAAAAGTTTAATCTAGATGGTCCAGATGAATTTCGTCACTACTGGCGTGATTTAAGAAAGGAGCCCCTTTACTTTTCGAAAAGTAATTTTGTTGGCGGGTCAGCAATGGTATGGGGAGCATTCAATAAGTTTGGAAAGCTGGATTTGCAATTTACGAGCTCCAGAATGAATACATCCGAGTCCTGGAAAATAGTTTGCTCCCCGATTTAAATGAAAATCGGGAAGAATTTTTGATGTTGGAAGATGTAGGGGATCGACAATTAATGCCCAAATTAGTGGTTTGAACTAGTTTAAATGATATTATTTTTCATTCCTATAGACATTAAGTGTTAAAACTATAAGTATCTTATCATTTTAATAAAGTTGGAACAATAAATATATTTGAGTTGAATCGTTGGTCTACATCGTTTTAAAATGAGTGAGCGACGGTTTATGCAATACGTTAACATATCTTGAAAACTATATTCAAAATACAAGGTGTCATATAATTTTGATATGGACCTTATATAGATGTCCGATTTCGACCAAATTTGGTGGAAGAAAAAGCATAGTAAACTAAGAAATAAGAAGTTTGGAGGCGTTTCAATTGAAAGCAAAAAAGTTTTTCTCACTAAAACTAGTTTTTCGACCGTTCGTTCGTATCCATTCCGGCCAGTTCCGACAAATGCGCAGTGTATTAGATCTAAAAGACTTCGGGCAAAGTTTGGTGAGGATAGCTTTAAAACTGACGGAGGAGATAGCATTGAAACTGATTAAGAATATATATACTTAAGGTGGTCGGAGATGCTTTCTTCTATGCGTTACAAACATACGTACATTTTTATAATACCCTTTGCAAGGGTATATAAGTACTCTGTTTTCAAGGGAAATGTTTTCAAAATTGACCTGTATTTGTTTAATATGCTCCCACACGATTCTACAAAGTTTTGTGAAAATCGGATGACTATAGCATATAGCTGCCATAAAAACGATCGTTCGAAAAACTAGCTCTGTTATCTTTGTTATGTTTCTCCATGATTGCACTAAGTTTGGTCAAAACCGGACATCTATATAGTATAGCTCCCATAGAAAAGTAAGGTCCGAAAAGTAGTCTTGTTTAGCAAAACAAACTGCAAGGGTATACAAATCTTCGTCCAAGCCAAAATAAACTTTCCCCTATTTTTATACACTTGAAAAGTGTATTATAATGTTGCTCAGAAGTTTGGAACGCATAGAAGGAAGCATCTCCGACCACATAAAGTATATAGATTATTGATCAGCATGACGAGCTGAGTCGATTGAGCTTTGTCCGTTTGTCGTCCCCGTCCGTCCGTCTGTCTGTCTGTTTCTACGTAAACTTTTCCCTCAGTTTTGAAGCTATCTAGCTGAAATTTTGCACGAGATACCTTTTAGCTGCACACTGCACATATGTCAGAAACGCGTAAATCGGATGGGCACTTCTTGTAGCTGCCACCCAAATTAAAAAAAAAAATTGTTAAATATTCCAATGACACAAGACATAAAGCTTATAAATTAAGCTATTGGTCACAAAATAAGCCAGTGGTTACATAAGTTTCAAGTGTATTTAAACTTCGGCAAACATGAAGTTAACATTGCTTTCTCGTTTTCAATTCACAAGAGATATACATGATTTTAATTGCAAATAATATCGCTTGACACGTTCCACATATCATTGATATATTTAAATTTTACTTGGAAAGATCGTCACGAAAACCGACTCGGAATTCGGGACAGGGCCAAAGATATGAATTAGCTATAGTCTTGTTTAGGGTTTCGTGAAATGTAATATATTTCTTATACGGAGGTGTCCCAGAAATCCCTTCCCTGTCCTAGAAATCTCGTTTCTTAATGTTAAAAGATTGAGTTCTAGTACCGACATACTCAAATAGTGGGAGGAAAATTCCCTTAAATGCCCAGAACTACTTGAGTTATCGAAAGTAGTAGTAGCAGTTCCTTGTACTCAAGTAAGTGTCAAACGACTATTTTCTGGTGTTAAATTTATAATGAATCCATTTCAAAACAAATTGAAAGCAAACACTTTAAACGCAATTATGATACTAAGATCAAATCATATGTATATTTTTGAACACTAAAATTTATATTTAAACGGTTTGAAACCGGTAACCGAAATGATTATTTTGTAACCGAATCGTAACCGAACCGAAATAAAATAAGATAACCGTAACCGAAACAATTTGAATTTAATTACCGTAACCGTAGCCGAAACCGCTATTTCTTTCGGTTTTATTCCCTGGTACGGAAAAAAGACCAAAAAGCCGGCCGGTTTTACATGTTTTCGTTTTTTTACACATTTGGAATTTTTGTAGTTGTTGGGCCTAAGCTCAGTATTTTTAAAAGTATGAAATTATACAAAGCTTGGGCTTAATTTGACACGGTGTGTTCAAAAAGTATCGCGATTTTGTTTACAAAAATTAATTATTTATTCGATATATTTGTTCCAAAGTAATCCCAGAGATATTATACAAGTGGCACTGTTTTCCAATCTGAGCACTTCAAAATATTTTTTATTGGTTCAGTGATGGTAGTAAGCGAGCGTACGGTGGCCTTAGTTAGGGAACAAGAAAAAGTCACGGGCCAGATCGGGAATACGGTGGCTGCGGAAGTGTGTTGTTTTGGCCAAAAGTCGCGCAAAGAACGATTGGAAGGGGCGTACGGGTGCAAAAGAATTTGTTAAACGTGGCGGATTCGCGCAAAGCAAACTGCAGTATATCGTCTGGGTAGATGATGCACGCCCGAATGAAGAAAACTGTCACAAAACTTTCATGAGAACCGTTTTTTCGTCGTGCGGCAGCTCATTGAAGATTGGCTTTGTACGTCATAACATAAACCAGATCGTATACCTGAAATGTGAGGTTTACATCTACATCTGTTGGTCGCAATTGAGTAAAAATCGAAGACGATCAAAACAGAAAAAAGCTGTAAAAGTACACAAAATGGCGAAAACGCCACAAAAAGAATGAAATACGTAACCCGCGAAAATTCAAAATCGGATACTTTTGAACACACTGTATCGTGAAACAATGGAGCACTGAAAATACAAGGGTTTGGCCCACCTTAAGACCTTTTTCATTTTGAGATCGCGGCCTAAATTCATTTTGAAATCAAAAATTAGGTCGCCAAAACTATCAATACACCGCGGCCTAATTGTCACAGAGCCCTACCGACTGAATGCCACCAACTATGCGATAGTTAAAGAAAAACTTTAAGTAGAAAAAGTTCTCATTACGAGGACGAATTCAATTTCCGATTCGCCATGACGATTAGCAAATCAAAATGCCAGTCCTTAAATGTTTGTGGTCTGAATTTGGAAAATGCATGTTTTTCTCATGGTCAATTGTAAGTGACATGTTCACGTGTCGGCAAACCCTCTGCTTTAATTATTTTTGCTCCTGTTAACAAAATTAAAAATGTTGAATATCACAAGGTTCTTCAATGTCGTCTAGACCAGAAGTGAGCCTTAAGTTAACTCACTACAGTTATTTATTGTTAGGCGGTACGAAGTTCGCCGGGCCATCTAGTTTGAAATAAAAATGTCGCATCTTATTACAGTTAAACTGAAGACTTGATGTGCTTTGCATGCTAATTTTTCATTTTCCGTTTGTCACGTTGTGCTATAAAAATAAATCGAAAACGTTGACCAGACACATCAATGCTTACCAACGCTTTCCTTCTAGTCCACGCCCATATTATGAAATATATGTAGCAACAATTGTTTTTCTATGCCCCCCAGGTGCTGGTCATCTGCGCTGTGATTGCCTGTATAACTGGCAAACCAGGTTTACTTCATGCTCCTGTGGTCACAGCCACCAGTAGGCAAGTGTTGGCCAGGAACTTTAATGGCATTGCTGTGGCTCTAGTGATTGCTCCGGTTGCAATTGTGAAAACTGTGTCAGTTCCCTTGGCGGCTCCTGTGATTGCCAAGTATGCCAATACTTTGACTGCTGCTCCTTTCGTTTATAATGCTCCCCTGAGCTATGCTTCGTATTTACTTATATAGAAAAATTTTTAAATCAAAGACGGCAGGGTAAATCTTTTTAACTTGATAAGAATTGTTACGTATTGTTTTCAGTCACTTTGATTTTGTGGCAGAGAGAAGTTCTTCGTTTAGAAAAAAATTCAAATTATTCCAAATGGAGGAGTCCAAAGAAGAAAATGTACAAACCAGAAAGAGGCCACTTGTAAAGACCATCAAGTGCGTTAAGAAGCCAGCCTCAGGTAACGTTTGGGGGAGGGAGTAAAGGGACACACATAATTAGAAATGCATACAAATTTGCTAGAAGAAAGTGAAGCTCTTCTAAATAAAATGCTCTGCATTTTTCTTCCAGTACGCAAACGCAATCGGAATCGCTTGATGCTTAAGAAAGTCATCCCCAAATGCGCCTTAACGACGTTAAACGAGATTCAGGATCTAACCATTAATCGTTTGGGGTCACACATTACTGCAAATGGTAATTATGTAGCCGAAGCTTTGATCAACCAACGGGCTTACGAGGTGGAGGCTAAATTAAAGAGCGAAGCCAAAATTCGTATTTGCGAGAATGCGGTACGAGATTATTATTTGGATAAAATGAAGCCCAAAGATGGTTCAGGTGATGGTGAAGACTTTCCGATCATTAATTTGGCTTCGTATGCCATATATAAACTGTTTGCCGATTGGGAGAAGCAAGGATTTCAGGTGCCTGAGCTCAAACAGTCAAAGGAATTGCCAGAGAATTGGATTGGTATACATCCAACTAGCTTGCTTTATATAATGCGTCCCAATTTAGTGATTAACAGCGACGTAAAAAAACCAGGAAACTATTGGGTATCAACAAATTTGGATGGCATGGAATTTAAGGCAAGTGGATCATCCAAGAAGCTGGCCAAACGTAATTTGGCAGCCAGGGCCTGTAATGTGGTTTTTGGCACTCAATATGAGTGTTAAAATGGAAATGGCACTACCTATACAAAATATCTAACAATTTTAATAATGTTCTAAGTAAATAATAATAAGACTAGTTTGGTTCTAGTGTTAACCTTTTTGGGTATAAAGGGTTAGAGATGAAGTTCTGACAGTTGCTACAAATATTAAGAAATCAACTGAAGACGCAGCCAGCCAGGGAAACAGTCTGCTGCTTGCGGTGGTCACCAAGGCTAGAGCAGGAGCTGCCATCAAAGTGACAGCTTAAGCATCTAGAGCTGCAGCAACGAGGGTCAAGTTGACAACAGTCTAGAGGAGAAGACAACATAACTCGCAATTAATGAAGTGATTTATACGAAGACAAACTTAAGCATTTTGATGGGAACTTGGCTTGAACTTGTCTGCTGTGACCAAAACACCTAAGCGAGAGGTATTCACTTACACCTAGCCGACACTTTTGGTGGTCAATTGGAACGTGTTATACATTTCACATAAGTGAGACAACATTTTAGCATGCCAAATGAAGCGGACGGGTGAGTCAACCAATTGCTGGAGTATAAATAAGCCAAGCTTACAGTACTTGGACATCAATCAGCTTACAGCTTTTCGTACAAGCAAATCAAAAATCCAATCCTAATCAAAATGTACAAATACGTAAGTTTTTGGAAGGGGAAAAAAGAGAATCCTATGTAAGATTTCCCTATCTTTTCGATTACAGGCCGTTGTTCTGCTCGCTCTCGTGGCTTGTGCCGCTGCCAAGCCTGGTCTGTTGGCTACCGCTCCTCTGGCCTACCATGCTCATGCTGCTTTGGTCGCTGCTCCTGCTCCTGTTGTCACGGCCACAAGTAGCCAAGTGTTTGCCCGGAACTACAATGGCATCGCTGCTGCTCCAGTGATCGCTCCCGTAGCTGCTCCTCTGGCTGCTCCAGTGATTGCCAAGTATGCTGCTGCTCCCATTGCCACACCTCTGGCTGCTGCTCACTTTGCCGCTGCTCCAGTTGCCACTCCTCTACTGGCCAAATACGCTGCCCATCCACTGGCTGCTGCTCCTCTGGCTTACTCTGCACCTCTGAGCTATGCCGCTGCCCCAGCTCCTCTGCTGTTCTAAGCCAACCAACTGTGATCATTGTAAATAGGAAAATAAAAAACTTATGAATTAATTGACTTTTGAACTTTTAATGGTGTTCCGTACAGTGGGACATCAGTGATCAGCATATTTGTGCAACAATATAAAATTTTCGGTTCATCAATTTTTATCGTAATTCGGTTCCGGCTTAGGTAAATACGTTTCAGTTGGATCCTGCTAGCGAAGCAAAATGCATCAAGTTCTTGGCCGAAAGAAAACCGACACCGTTGTGGCCTTCTGCAAGCGTGGCAGCGTTCTGGAACAGATTGAACCCAAAGATCTGCAATAATAACAGCATGAGCCGTTGTTGTTGCTCGGGAAGGAGAAATTAGTCAACGGTGGTGCTCATGCGGCTTTCATATATTTCAACCGTTAAGCTATCTCCAAGGCTCTAGTTGCCTTCTACCAGAAATATGCGTATGAGGCTTCTACGAAAGAAATCAAGGACATTCTGGGGTAAATGTTTACTTTCCATCCATACATTCCAAAAATTTTGAAAAAAATATCCTCGATGGACCGCGAGTTATAAAGAATTTCCGTGCAAAATCAAATTGGCGGTCGAACATGGTCTTCTTGCAAATGAATTTAGAAATCTGCGTTTTTGCCCATGGGGAAGATGAGAGGAGGGAAATTAAAAAAAAAAAAAAAGAAAAAAAAAATCCCCAAAAGAGAAAAAGGGGGGAGAGGAAAGAGGAAAAAAAATTAAATATTTTTGGAACCTGATATACTTTTCGAATCTTGAAATTGTGTTTCTGATTTGAATAAATTCAATGCAAATTTTCTACAAGTTTGATATTTACCCTATTTCTTAATCGACTCCGACTATGAAAATGGCACTTGACAAATGATGAAACTGCTGTAAACTATTTTCCTCACCACCAATCTGAGGTATAGTTCAAGTAACGGCTATTTAATGTGGTGTCCCCAGAAAGTCTAGTCGAATGCTCAACAATTTGAGATGGTGGCTGCAAAATGAATATACATAGTGCCATTGACGAACAAATATAATTTTAGCATTCACACCACAGGTCTTTGCTTATATTTTAGGTGTGGGCGCGTGCAAAATTTTTTCATTTTCATTAAATACAATATTAATTTATAAGTGCAGGATATCCATGAGGAAGACGAGTGTGGCGTAGTCCCGTCTTTTGGGGCACCTTCTAGGGCTTACGTTGAGTAGTCCTCCTGGGAAAACTACGTTAAAATGCGCGCCTTGAACTTTACCACAAAAATGGGGCCTGGCAAAGAGCTCATAACAGATCCAAAAGGTGGGAAGTTTTCCTCAATTTCGCCCTCAATTCAGGCAAACTTAAGCTAAGTTCACACGGGCAAACTAATTTGTCAAAAATTACGAAAATTTGTCAAAATTACTTTGACGTGTGTGAACGCCAAATTAATTTGCAGCCACACGCTTGTGTCAAACGATTTGCCGAGCTTTCCAAGTCAAGTTTTCGACAAATTTGCGTGCTGTCTGAACACAATGTGAACACTCTCTTGCAAACTGTTACCGTATTTGCCGAGTTTTTTCTTACAAGGCAAATCTAAGAACAAACTATGGCAAACTTGTGATGCTTGTCTGAGTAATTTCAAGTGCAATGACGTTTGTAAATCTATTTTAATATTTAATTTGGATAAGATTTGCATAATTGTGTAAAAATGAGTACATTAATATTGTTTTATTGTAAAATCTTCAAGGCTGCATTGTTAAATAACCCAAACGATTCAGACGACTTGCTGCAGGGATAGAGTTGCGCATCAGTGATGCCGCCTGCCTCCCACAAAAAGGTGACCGATCGACAAAAAAAAAGGGGAAAAAAAGGTGACGACGAAAACTTAAAAAAGGACAGAAAAAAGTGACAATATTTTAAATAGATTTTATTTTAGTTTTCTTATCAAATTTAGCACATTTTATATATATTTTGACTCTCTAATGCCCAAGATTGCCTTAAGTCACTTATTATATAATTTGCATTATCTAAAAAATGAAAAGCTAAGCAAACAGCTAAGTAAACATAAAAATATGAGTAGAAGCTTTGAATGCTTTCTGAAGCTATTTAACGCTCTTTTATCTTGTTGTTCATAAGCATCATGCTTTTGCGGGCATAAATTTTGTTCTGTTTCGTTTTGGTTTATAAATAAAATAAATGATTTACAATATATTATAAAGGAAAGTGCAGTACGGCAAATAAAGATTTAATCTTTAGGAATCACATTCAACAATAAAAATAAACTCCGTTATGTAAAAATTCACTTACAGCCCCTTGAGACATTCTTTGAGACATTTATTTACCTTTTATCGCTAAGATAAACTAAAATTTGTACATACCTTTTGAGGCCATTTTTGAACTCAGGAGCTAAAAATTACCAAAAAAAGATATAATCCAACTTAGTTTCTTATTATATACTCCTCTTGAGCATTAGAGGGTTAAATAATATATATAGTATGTAGAAATTGCGCTGAAAGTCGCTGTATTGGTCTGTATTGGTAAGTCTCTGTATTGGTAAAAGACGAATTATTAGGGCCAATCATTTTCAAATATTTTTCCGGCAGCTCATAAGTATTGCAGCAAGCATTATGCCGACGTAAAAGTAAAGTAAAATCGGATTGTCAAGATGACAAAAGCCCCAAGGGGCCAAAGCCGAGCCTCTCTCAATCTCTTGGCTTGTGCGCTTTAATTTTAGCACAAGAGAAAGGGACCTACAGTTTAACGCCGAATCGAACGGCAGTTTTTGAGAGGCTTTTCATGGCTAATTACTGCAATGCTGGCGCCAACAGCAAGAGGTGTGGCCGGGTGTAAAGTTTTATTCAAAGAATAAAACTTTTCATTAGATGTTCTGAGGCGGGATCGAACCCATCAGCTCAGCGTCGCGCACACTAACCGCTGAGCCACTCCGGCCACGTAGTCCTAATCTAATAATAAAATTTGTATCTTTAATATACCCATATAAGCCTTAATTTTAAAGCAGTAATACTTTACCTGATAGACAAAATAGCGTTTAATGACTGTGTTTGTAAGCGATTTCACAGTTCAGTTTTGACCAAAGTTACTTGGCTAAACCCGGTCAACATCCGCATTCGACCACGACAATGACAATATATTGAGGACACCCGATGCTAGCTCAAAAAATGTTTTGTTTCCAGCTGAGTTCATATAACAAATACCTTCTGCCCATATCTTAACAGTGTTGTCAACATTGTTCCAGCTTATCAGGTGTACGTTATTATACTGTAATACTATTTTATCAATTTAATTACTATTGATGGTAAACAAGTATAATATCTCAAGAATACTATATAAGTGACGGTAAAAGCTTTGTCCAATTTGTAATATTTGCAAAGTAAAAATATTTTTGGAAAAAAACTTCAGAAGCTAACAAGTGGACAAGGCGATTTTGAAATTTTTTAAAGCTAGACCAGTTTAAAAAGTTGCAGATCTGTCACCAAAAATGCCAAATCTGCATCACTGTTGCGCATTGAGCTTTTTGGAAATGATTGGCGGAAATAAAAATATATTAATTAGTTTTACGCTGCATCCTTTGGTTTCCCTTCGCTTTATCCACGGACTCACCCATTCTCTGGGTTATATTTTATGGATGTTTTTGCAGAGGAGTAAGGGCATGCAACGATGATGCGCCAATAACAAAATTCTTTTCCTTATAGATATGCCCATGTCTGTTTTTGCAAAAATATTAAGCGACAGAGATTTCGATTAGCCAGATATTTTATATATTTTATACCGACAAATTTATTTGCAAACTAACTCAGCAACCGATGCTAAGTACTTGATACTAATTACTCGATACCAAATACTCGATACGCAGTACTTCATACTCAGTAGTCGATTCTAAAACCTCAATACTTAGTTCTCAATACTAAGTACTCGATACTTTGTATTTGGTACTCAGCATCCGATGCTAAGTACTTGATAATAAGTACTCGATACCAAGTACTCGATACTCTGTGTTTGATACTGAGTGTACTCGACTCTAAGTACTCGATGGTCAATACTCGATACTCTGTAATCAATTCATAATACTCAATACTAAGTACTCCCACTCACCCTCTCAATCGGACGCGATTTGTAGATCACATGTTCATATTCAATATGTAATTTACTGTTAAGTTCAATTTCATATCGTAATCTAAAAATATTACCAATGTAATGTTAAACTTTTGTTTTTGAGAATCATTTAAAAGCTTTGAAGTCGAAGATCTTAAAAAGGCAAAGGCTATTGGGGACTTTATAAGAAATTCTGATCGTTTATCCCGATTTTTCTGACGATTTTAAGACTCAGTTGCCCAAAACCGGCCAGATAACAGAAGAAGTCGCTAGGCAGTAGGTCACAATTGTTTTTTGTCTATCATTTTTGTTAAACCGAACCGATGCTGTATGCTCGGAACAGGCTCAGGTTCAGCTTTTATAATTAAAGAGGTTCAGTTCAAGGTTCGGTTTAGAGTAAATCAATAGTCGGAATTCCGGGCTCGAACCGTTTCGGTTCCAAACCGGTTTGCAGCCCTGATTTATTCTATATTCTGCGAGGCTACAACCGGTCCTGAACCGATTCCCTGAGAACCGAAACTTTCTTGAACATCTAGACCTAGACCTAATCTTCTCCTGAATTTCAGAGGTTTTCGATAGCTAGATTTTAGGCTCAGTGAGAACGTAATTTTTAATAAGTGTCAAATGATATCTTTATTATTTTGATTATTCTTAAGAAAATTGCTATTTCTTAGAACTATCGCCAACATCGAGAATCCCACTTGCCAAATTATGACTGTGGACGGCGAGCCGTACAGAGCCATGATCTGGGACATTATTTCCTCCCTAGTTGGATAATTGGCGATTTAATTAGAAGTAGTTCAACCAAAATTTCTCTTACTGTCAAGATCACCCGACTTAACAGCTTCAGACTCCTTTTGGTGCCAAGACTTTACATTTTTCTTTTGAATTAATGTGATATACTTTTCATTTGTGACTATAACCTTACATTTAAATAGCCACATAAATATCACAAAAGCTGTGCTATACATTTAACATAAGTAAGGCGCCGTTTCAGCATGCCTAATGAGGCGATCAGTTGAGTCAGCCAATTGCAGGGGTATAAATAAGCAGAGTTAACGGTACTTCAACATCAAACAGTTTGCAGCTTTTCGTTCAAGCAAATCCCAACCAAAATGTTCAAATACGTAAGTATCTGAAAGGGAGAAAAAGAAACCAACAACTCAATCTAAAAAATCCTTACCCATCTGTTTACAGGCCGTTGTTCTGCTCGCTCTGGTGGCCTGTGCCGCTGCCAAGCCTGGTCTGCTGTCTGCCGCTCCTCTGGCCTACCATGCTCATGCTGCTTTGGTCGCTGCTCCTGCTCCTGTTGTCACGGCCACAAGTAGCCAAGTGTTTGCACGAAATTACAATGGCATTGCTGCCGCTCCAGTGATCGCTCCCGTAGCTGCTCCTCTGGCTGCTCCAGTGATTGCCAAGTATGCTGCTGCTCCCATTGCCACACCTCTGGCTGCTGCTCACTTTGCCGCTGCTCCAGTTGCCACTCCACTCCTGGCCAAATACGCTGCCCATCCACTGGCTGCTGCTCCTCTGGCTTACTCTGCACCTCTGAGCTATGCCGCTGCCCCAGCTCCTCTGCTGTTCTAAGCCATGCAACTGTGATCATTGTAAATAGAAAATAATAGAAAATAAACCATAACTATTGAAATTACATATAATTTCTTCATGCAAAACGAAAGAGTTGCCAGACTATCTTAATTTTCTGTGTGCAAAACTTGGTAAGCTTTGAAAAGAGCTGCCAGACAGGTAAATATAAGAGATCGCACTTAGAGGTGGGCACGAACCCTTGCATTTTCAGTGGTCCTTTGTTGCACGATATGTCAAATTAGGCGCATGCTCTGTATAATTTCATACTTTTTAAAAATACAATAGCTTAGGCCCTACAATTTCAAAAGATGTCCAAAATGTGTAAAAATGAAGCACACAAGCGAATTGTGATGAGCTCGGCCCGGCTCTTTGGGTCATTAAGCTATATATTTTTTATACTCTGTACCAGGGAATAAAACCGAAAGAAATAGCGGTTTCGGCTACGGTTACAGTTTTTAAATTCAAATTGTTTCGGCTACGGTTATTTCTTTTTATTTCGGTCCGGTTACGATTCGGTTAAAAAATAATCATTTCAGTTACCGGTTTCAAACCGGTTAAATATAAATTTAAGTGTTAAAAAAATCACATATGATTTGATCTTTGTATCATAACTGCGCTTAAAGTTTTTGCGTTCAATTTGTTTTGAAATGGATTCATTATAAATTTAACACCAGAAAATAGTCGTTCGACACTTACTTGAGTACAAGGAACTGCTAGTACTACTTTCGATAACTCAAGTAGTTCTGGGCATTTAAGGTAATTTTCCTCCCACCATTTGAGTATATCGGTACTAGAACTCAATCTTTTGACATTAAGAAACGAGATTTCTAGGACACCGAGAATTGGTTTTGAGTTGGAATTTGTTTGGAAGGAATTTCTGGGACACCTCCGTATATGAAATATATTAAATTTCGCGAAACCCTAACCCTAATCCCTAACCAAGACTATGCGAATTCATATGTTTGGTCCTGTCCCGAATTCCGATTCGGTTTTCGTGACGATCTTTGCAAGTTATATTTAAATTTATCAAAGATATGTGGACGGTGACAAGCGTTATTATTTGCAATTAAAATCAAGTACATCTCTTGTGAATTAAAAACGAGAAAGCAATGCTAACTTCGCGTTAGCCGAAGTTTAAATACACTTGAAACTTTTGTAACTACTGACTTATTTTGTGACCAATAGCTTAATTTATAATTTAATTTAATCATTGGAATATTAAAAAAAATTTTTTTTATTTTGTATGGCAGCTACAAGAAGTGACCCTCCGATTTTCGCGGTTCCGACATATGTGCAGTGTGCAGCTAAATGGTATTTCTGTGCAAAATTTCAGAAGAAGAAGAAGCATAGAAGAAAGCATCTCCGACCGCCTTAAGTATATATATTCTTCATCAGTTTCAATGCTATCTCCTCCGTCAGTTTTAAAGCTATCCTCACCAAACTTAGCACGACGTCTTTTGGTACAAATACGCTGCACATTTTTCGAAACCGTCCGGATTGGATGACTATAGCATACAGCTGTCATAGGAACGATCGGACGAAAAACAAGTTTTAGTGAGAAAAACTTTTTTGCTTTCAATTGAAACTCCTCAAAACTTCCAATTTCTTAGTTTACTATGCTTTTCCATGCTTCCACCAAATTTGGTCGAAATCGGACATCTATATAGTATAGCTGTCATAGAAAAGTAAAGTCTGAAAAGTAGTCTTTGCTAGAAAAACTTTTTTGTTTTCAATGGAAATGTCCTCAAAACTAGCATGTGTTTGTTTTATATGCTCCCACAGAATTCTACAAATTTTGGTCAAAATTGGATGACTATCAGGCCTGTTCCGGTTTTCACTTTCACTAAATTTGCTCGAATTCGATTTGGTTACCTGTTCCGGTTTTTACAATTCGATAGATTTACTCGATTTGAATTCACATAGCTTGAAGCCGATGAACTCAAAAGTAAATCCGATTTTGTACATAAAGGCGTCAAAATAATGGCTTAAAGTTAATTTTGTACAATTGTTTAGTGTATTTAGATCATTTCTGCACTTTTTCATTCCCTTAAAAAATATTTTTAAAAAAAAATTAATAGTCTTTATGAATAGCTTCAGTTTTGCAATGTTCCATCCAAATCGAATTCACATATTTGTTCAAGCTGTTCTGGGCTTCACTTGTTTATGAAACGCTGGGAAAATGTTCATAAAATGCCCTTAAAAATAGAAACGACATTTTAAACACCTAAATTCAACTACTATCAACTATTTAAATTAATTATGTATTGGATAGTTTTGATTAACCAGTTGATTAAAGTGAAAGTGTAGTCAACAGAAACAATTTGGAAATGAAACATTCGAATTGCAAATCGTTCGAATACCAGAAGAGCTAAAACCAAATCGTTCGATTTTGTTTTCATTTGAAATCGAAGAAATATGTGAAAACCGGAACAGGCCTGTATAGCATATAGCTCCCAAACGAACGATCGGTCGAAAAACTAGTTCTTGTGCGAAAAACTTTTTTGTTTTCAATAGAAATGTTTCTTACGTTGTCATTTATTTATTTTATATACTTTTACACAATTCTACTAAGTTTTGTCAAAATCGGATGACTATAGCATATAGCTGCAGTATGAATGATAGGTCGAAAAAGAAGTTCTAGTGTGAAAAACGTTTTTGTTTTATATGGAATCGCCTTCAAAAAATATACATGTTAGTTTGTAGTATAGTTGGTTTGTAGTATAGCTCCCATAGAAAAGTAAGGTCCGAAAAGTAAGCTTATTTAGAAAAACAAACTGCAAGGGTATACAAAACTTCGGCCGAGCCGAAGTTAACTTTCACCTATTTTTCCAACTAAGACTACTTTTGGAACTTTAGTTTTCTAAGGGATCTATAGATGTCCGATTTCAACCAAAGTTAGTGGAATTATGGAAAAGCATACCAAACTAACAATTACAAAATTTAAAAGCATTCCTATGACAGGTATATGCTATAGTCCTCCAATCCGTCCGGTTCCGACAAAAGTGCTGCTTATAAGTACTAAAAGATTTCGTGCAAAGTTTGGTGAAGATAGCTTTCAAACTGACGGATGTAATATCATAGAAACAGACAGACGGACGGCTAAATCAACTCAGCTCGTCATGCTGATCAGGAATATATTTACTTTAAGTGGTCAGACATCCTTCCTTCTATGCGTTACAAGCATCCGGACAATTTTATAATACCCTCTGCAAGGGTATAAAATGAAGTATAAAATAAGAAGAAAATTAATTAAATATTTATTAACAATTCCTAAACTAGATTAGCTTTGATTAACTATAACATAACTCAATTAATTAATTAATATATTTTACTTAAAACAGTTTCCTTAAGTGTTTTAAAGTCTTCCACCTAACTCACTTAATACCCTACAAAGTTCATTAAACCCTAAAAGACCTTGACTTGAATGGCACTTCACCAGGTATTGACCTTGACATAATTACACTTTTGCATTTTTACCCAAACAAAACTTCAAAACAAACCATTTTGGGACACTCTTTAATATCACGCATTTCCAAGCGTGTTCAACCGATGGACAATAATTTGAATGCCGGCCTACGTGAGTTGCATTTCGAACGAAACGAAGAAATGTTTCGACTGTAGACTTTTGTTTATGGCAGGCAGCGCGACAACAACGGGTGGCATCTGTTAATTTAATTAGGCAGTCACGAGCACTGACTAGCCGTAAATTCTGGTCAATTATGAGTGTTTGATAATGTAAGATAATTATATGGAATTTATTATTTTAATAAATTTATTTTTGGGACTTGATACCTTTTTTCGTTGTTTAAGTTATTTGGTGTTAAATATCTTGGTGTCACACTGGACAGAAGACTGACGTTTGGGCAACATGTCAAGGCAACTGCTCAGGCAGGGGCTGCCAAAGCACGGCGCATGGGGTAGCTCCTGAACTCCTAAAACAAGCTCCGGTTTGGAGATACGGCATACAAATTTATGGTATCGCGGCGAAGTCTCACCTGATATAGATAAGAGTGGCTTAGGCGAAAAACTCCAGAAGTAAAAAAGGAGTTCCTATGGTTGGAGATGTTATCAACAAGCAGGCCGCCAGATACCATTACAAGCTTTCATAGCACCCGAACAAACTGGAGAAAAGACGCTGAATCCAAGGAATTCTTCAATCAAGAAGGTAAAAAAGAGTTTTACCCAAGGAGCTTATCTCTCGGCTCTAGCATAACACCATTCACACCAAAAATGATTACCCTAACTCACTAAATACTTCAACTAAGACTGGATTTATACAGTGCTTCAAACTTCATGAAGTTTATGAAAAAGGTAACGTTTGTAGGAAAGATGCTTCCTTCTGCCTGTTACATACTTTTGTATAAACTTAATATACTCTGTGTACCTCTGGTACAGAGTATAAAAAGCATAAAATTATACAAAGCTTGGGCTTAATTTAACATATCGTGCAACAATGGAACACTGAATAATGCAAGGGTTCGTGCCCACCTCTAACTGCGGTCTCTTATATTTACCTGCCTGGCAACTCTTTTCAAAGCTTACCAAGTTTTGCACACAGAAAATTAAGATAGTCTGGCAACTCTTTCGTTTTGCATGAAGAAATTATATGTAATTTCAATAGTTATGGTTTATTTTCTATTATTTTCTATTTACAATGATCACAGTTGCATGGCTTAGAACAGCAGAGGAGCTGGGGCAGCGGCATAGCTCAGAGGTGCAGAGTAAGCCAGAGGAGCAGCAGCCAGTGGATGGGCAGCGTATTTGGCCAGTAGAGGAGTGGCAACTGGAGCAGCGGCAAAGTGAGCAGCAGCCAGAGGTGTGGCAATGGGAGCAGCAGCATACTTGGCAATCACTGGAGCAGCCAGAGGAGCAGCTACGGGAGCGATCACTGGAGCGGCAGCAATGCCATTGTAATTCCGTGCAAACACTTGGCTACTTGTGGCCGTGACAACAGGAGCAGGAGCAGCGACCAAAGCAGCATGAGCATGGTAGGCCAGAGGAGCGGCAGACAGCAGACCAGGCTTGGCAGCGGCACAGGCCACCAGAGCGAGCAGAACAACGGCCTGTAAACAGATGGGTAAGGATTTTTTAGATTGAGTTGTTGGTTTCTTTTTCTCCCTTTCAGATACTTACGTATTTGAACATTTTGGTTGGGATTTGCTTGAACGAAAAGCTGCAAACTGTTTGATGTTCAAGTACCGTTAACTCTGCTTATTTATACCCCTGCAATTGTTTGACTCAACTGATCGCTTCATTACGCATGCTGAAACGGCGCCTTACTTATGTTAAATGTATAGCACAGCTTTTGTGATATTTATGTGGCTATTTAAATGTAAGGTTATAGTCACAAATGAATAGTATATCACATTAATTCAAAAGAAAAAGGTAAAGTCTTGGCATCAAAAGGAGTCTGAAGCTGTTAAGTCGGGTGATCTTGACAGTACGAGAAATTTGTTGAACTACTTCTTATTAAGTCGCCATTTATCCAACTAGGGAGGAAATAATGTCCCAGATCATGGCTCTGTACGGCTCGCCGTCCACAGTCATAATTTGGCAAGTGGGATTCTCGGTGTTGGCGATAGTTCTAAGAAATAGCAAATTTCTTAAGAATAATCAAAGTAATTAAGATATCATTTGACACGTATGAAAAATTACGTTCTCACTGAGCTGAAAATCTAGCTATCGAAAACTTTTGAAATTCAGGAGAAGGTTCGGTCTAGGGGTTCGAGAAAGTCTAAGGTTCGGTTCTCAGGGAATCGGTTCAGGACCGGTTGTAGCCTCGCAGAATATAGAATAAATGAAATTATATATGTATGTTGACCGAAAGATAAGTAGGGGAAGATGGAGTTTTGTTTTTCAAACATAACTTCGCCAAACATTTTTTCGTTCTGTAAATTTTGTGTTTCAGTTAAAAAATGCATGTAGGTTAGCTCATCATTAGATGTTGAGAAACAAATTTGGGGTTTTTTCATTTTATTAAGGGGGGTAAGGGTTTGGCACTTTCGAAAAATCGATTTTTTTTTGCTTATCTTATTGTTAAACATTTCAAGAAAATCTTTCTAAAATTTAAAGTCGATCTGAGCAAAACTCTTGAAGTTATTTTCCAATTCAGGGGTTTTGCGCTCTATACGCATTAAACGCGATTTTCTCAAAGTCCATATAAAAACTACTTGACCGATTGATTTGAATCTTAGGACATTTTTTCTACACATAAAACAGCTCCCCCCAACGTTTAGTAAAAAATTTTGTTTTACCTGAAGGGGGTTTTCAACCAGCAAAATGACGGAATGCTTTGTCGAAAATAGCAATTTTCACTTTAGATGGCCACCAAAAATTATGGGGGAATATTTGATGATAGTTTACGACTAACTTTACTACTAACGTAACTTAATTTTTATGTAAAGTAAAATGGTTTGTCACAGCCCCAAAGGGCCTAAGAGCCGAGCCTCTCTCATTCTCTTGGCTTGTGCGCTTCTAATTTTCGCACAAGAGAAAGGGACCTACAGTTTAATGCCGAATCCGAATGGCAGTTTGAGAAGCTTTTCATGGCAAATTAATACCTAGCTGGCGCCAACAGCAGAGAGGTGTGACCGGGTGTAAAGTTTTATTCAAAGAAAAAACTTTTCATTAGACGGCGGTCGTGCTCACTAGCCGCTGAGCCACCCGGCCACCTTAAAAAATTTCAGAATATTCTTAAAAGTATACTTAATAATGTTAAAAAGGTTTGAATAAATTTCACCAAACCACACTTCTGAAAAAATTCACAATAAAGGTGTTTTTTACGCTGAAACCTTTAGAACAAAAATGCATTAACAGCGTTGTTAAAGGATTTATACTAAGTATAAATGTTGATATTGAAAAAATCAACAATTGATATTGAAATCTTTTAAAGTTTTGATCCTTTTGATCATTTTAAATGCCGTCGTATTTAGATGAACCTTACAAAATCGTCATAACATTAACTGTAGCTCAATTTTTTTTCAAAAGGTTTGTTTACTTTTAAAATTCAGTATCTTTCTATATCAAGCGTTCGAAGAGCTGAAAAAACGCCAAAAAATATTTGATGTTCGATATAACGCCTTGGATAAGTATTCGTCTTTTTGACTAAAAATATCGTAAATTTTATATAACGATATTATATCTGGTATCCCTAATTTTAACCATTCCACACGTTTTCGAAACTCGAATAGACTTACCGATAGGGTAAATGTTTTATCTTGTAAATGAATTTTGAAAGGGCCTAGCTGGATAAGCATTGGAAAAGTGTCCCAGGAGATTTTTGAATATTTTGAATGAGGGATTGTAGCTATTATCTAGGAGGGTATGTACACCAAATTTCAAGTCAATTGGTCAAAATACTAAAACATAAATAATCATATAACTGGACTCATAACACGTTTTACCATGATCTTTTTATTAAAAATAAATAAGATTTATCGTATTTATCCGTTACAAAAATCTCGAGTTTGTACTCCTATTTCTTTGGTCCCAAAACGGTGGTCACTTTCCAGATATGACAATACCACGGAATTTTTACAGATACAAAAAAATCAAATTTTTTAAGGTGGTGAAACAATGTCAAATATACAAAAAACATATAAATATATATATTTCAGCTTATATTTATTTGTATATAATTAAAGATTTTGCGCTTCAATTAAACTTCCATGTTTTTAATTCGGTTCGGTTTTGTTAAATGTAAATGAATTTGGATAAGATAAAGTCTATCATCAATAGTTATTTTAACGCAGAAAAAACCTGTCCGTTCCTCTCTTCGGTTCTCAAATTGATAAGAGCACTTCCCGTGCTTTGGTAACACGTTGCCACCGCTGGCTGCGAAATCTAAAAGGTAAGAACAACACAGTTTGGTCCCAGGAAAACGCTGAAGAAATCAGCGTATAGCTAAGAAAGGTCATTGGCATTAGAACAACGATTTGTAATAACTGCCATCTTAAGAAATACGCTCAAAAAGAGTATGTCGAGGACAATTTAGGAGATGAAGACTAAAAACTATCTTCATCTAATTGTAATGTTGAGGACGAAGAAATGATAACATTATCGATTTCGCGATTGATTTCAACGCATAAGTATTGTTGCATATATCGAAAAAACAATCATTTAATGGTTGTTCCAAATGAAGCTAGGCCTCTATTCACAGCAAAAGGCCTCTATGTTCCGACAGACAATCGCTCCTGCACAGACCATGGTATAAAAAGTAAATTCGCTAATATTAACAGTTCTGATGTATTAGACTTCCCCGAATTTTCCGAAAACGAAATTAAAATATTGTTTGGTGGGTCATATCAATTTTCGTAATTAATTTGTTATTTAACGGAGTAACAAAGTACAGATCTCACCATAAATATGGCGAGAAAGAAAGTCTGACCTTACTGCGGATACATATAAAATCAAGACACAAAAAAAAACAAATCAATTTTTATTTAATATACACCTAATGGCAAACTTTTCACTGCTATTGCCCTGATGCTGACCAATATTTTTTAAATCGACTGGTGAATGTACGATTATAAACGAAAAGAGTGATGAGGATTAAAATAAACAGAAAACAAAAATAAATATATATTTTTATGTTTTTTGAATATTTGACTCATCTGTAAAAAATTCCGTGGTATTGTCATATCTGGAAAGTGGTCATTTAAAATTTTTTTAAACTTTGACCACCGTTTTGGGACCAAAGAACTAGGAGTACAAACTCGAGATTTTTGTAACGGATAAATACGATAAATCTTATTTATTTTCAATAAAAAGTGCATGGTAAAACGTGTTATGAGTCCAGTTATATAATTATTTATGTCTTAGTATTTTGGCAGATTACTTGACAGCCAATTGACCAATTGACTTGTAATTTGGTGTACATACCCTCCTAGATAATAGCTACAATCCCTCATTCAAAATATTCAAAAATCTTCTGGGGCACTTATCCCATTCATATCAAGCTAGGCCCTTGGTTTTTTGCCCATATAAAATATTCTCGATCACAAATGCTTTTCGAATTCTGCTTGATTTTGCAAATAAATTTTTAGAAAATATTCTTAGCATACGAGTAAGATGAAAGTTTGCCTGAATTTGAGGACGAAATTGAGGAGAATTTCCCATCTTTTGGATCTGTTATAGGCTCTTTGGTAGGCCCCTTTTTTGTGGTAACGTTCAAGGGCCGCATTTTAACGTGGTTTCCCCAGGAGGACTACTCAACGTAAGCCCTAGAAGGACTTTTTTTTCCAAATGGTGCCCCAAAAGACGGGACTACTCCACACTCGTCTTCCTCATGGATATCCTGCACCTATAAATTAATACATATTGTATTTAAAATTGTATTAAAAATATACGCAAAGACCTATTTTATAAGACGTTTTTGTGGCGTTCTCAAGGAATCCACGAGATATTCTTGTCCTTTGGGAGAATGTATAACCTTAATAAAGACATTCATTTATGGGAGGGATGAATTTAAGAAGAAATGGAATTAAGACTAAAGAAAATTTCTCAATTCTGCGCCGCAGGCAAAATATTAAGAAATAAAAAAAAATATGCTTGGAATGGATTGGATAAGGAGAAAGGAGGAGTTTAAGCTTCTGTGGTGGAATGCTAAAATTATATTTGTTCGTCAATGGCTCTATGTATATTCATTTTGCAGCCACCATCTCAGATTCTTGAACATTCGACTAGGCTTGCTGGGGACACCACATTAAATAACCGTGCCTTGAGCTATAGCTCAGATTGGTAGTATGGAAAATAGTTTACAGCAGTTTCATCATATGTCAAGTGCCATTTTCATAGTCGGAGTCGAATAAGAAATAGGGTAAATATCAAACTTGTAGACAATTTGCATTGAATTTATTCAAATCAGAAACATAATTCGAAAAGCATATGGATTAAAAATATTTAATATGGGCAAAAATCGCAAATTTCAAAATTCATTTACAAGAAGACCATGATCGACCGCCAATTGATTTCTGCACTTAAATTCTTTATAATTCGCGGTCCATCGAGGGATATTTTTTTCAAAATTCTTGAATTTATGAATGGATAGTTAACATTTACCCCAGAATGTCCTTGATTTCTTTCGTGGAAGCCTCATACAGATATGTATTTCTGGTAGAAGGCAACTAGAGCCTTGGAGTAGTTTAACGGTTGAAATATATCAGAGCCGCATGAGCACCACCGTTGACTAATTTCTCCTTCCCGAGCAACAACAACGGCTCATGCTGTTTTTATTGCAGATCTTTGGGTTCAATCTGTTCCAGAACGCTGCCACGCTTGCAGAAGGCCACAACGGTGTCGGTTTTCTTTCGGCCAAGAACTTGAACAGTCTGCAAGGGTTGTCTGAGCTGTTGATGCATTTTGCTTCGCTAGCAGGATCCAACTGAAACGTTTTTACTTACTATAAACCGAAACCGAATTACGATAAAAATTGATTCCCTCTTTAAAATCCAGTTCATACCAAAAATTTTATATTGTTGCACAAATATGTTGATCACTGATGTCCCACTGTGCGGAACACCGTTAAAAGTTCAAAGTCAATTAATTCATAAGTTTTTTATTTTCCTATTTACAATGATCACAGTTGGTTGGCTTAGAACAGCAGAGGAGCTGGGGCAGCGGCATAGCTCAGAGGTGCAGAGTAAGCCAGAGGAGCAGCAGCCAGTGGATGGGCAGCGTATTTGGCCAGAAGTGGAGTGGCAACTGGAGCAGCGGCAAAGTGAGCAGCAGCCAGAGGTGTGGCAATGGGAGCAGCAGCATACTTGGCAATCACTGGAGCAGCCAGAGGAGCAGCGACGGGAGCGATCACTGGAGCTGCCGCAATGCCATTGTAATTCCGTGCAAACACTTGGCTACTTGTGGCCGTGACAACAGGAGCAGGAGCAGCGACCAAAGCAGCATGAGCATGGTAGGCCAGAGGAGCGGCAGCCAACAGACCAGGCTTGGCAGCGGCACAGGCCACCAGAGCGAGCAGAACAACGGCCTGTAATCGAAAAGATAGGGAAATCTTACATAGGATTCTCTTCTTTTTTCCACTTCCAAAAACTTACGTATTTGTACATTTTGGTTAGGATTGGATTTTTGATTTGCTTGTACGAAAAGCTGTAAGCTGATTGATGTCCAAGTACTGTTAGCTTGGCTTATTTATACCCCAGCAATTGGTTGACTCACCCGACCGCTTCATTTGGCATGCTAAAATGTTGTCTCACTTATGTGGAATGTATAACACGTCCCAACTGGCCAACTAAAGGTCAGAGTCAAAGAGTTGATTGCGCTTGGTGTAAAATGCTTCAAATTCCACTGAAATAGATTAAGATTATGGGGGGCTTGTACTGAACCTTCGAACCAGGCATAAGCAGGTCTTTTTTACAGCCGTTTTGAGATCCTTCTGCTTATAACTAAAGCAGAATTCGCCCATCTTCACAATTATGGTATTGTTGGTTTCTTGTTACTTATAGTTATAAGCTCAAAGCGGCTAAAACTTGCTCGTTATTGCTCTGATGCTAGTTAAGCTTGGAGCCTTGAAGCTAATCTCATTTAAGAACCTTAAAGTCGCTATGAATAAAAAACTTTTAATTTGAAAAATTATGATTCCCACTTATCTCGCTTTACTTGTTTGCTTCAGCAAATTTTACACACACACTGCGAATAAATAATCCTTCTGCTGCTCCACATGCTGTTTATCCTTTTAGTTTGGCATTTCCTTTGCTTATCTAAAATGCTTTCATGGCGCATTTCATGCATTGATGCACATTTTAAATGGCCAATTTTTGCGTTCTCGCGCTTAGATAAAAGATGCCAAATCCTTTACACCAAAAGCTGTCAAAAGCCAAAAGAAATATCCTTGGCATACGTCGGGTGAGAGCCACTGTAATTTGATTAGTTTGTAATTATAAAAAACCGCCAGCAAAAAAGCCGAGTAGGATTATAATTAAATTTACTTACCTGCAGCAGCGCGACTTTTGTGTTCGCTCGCGTCTAAATAATTAAAAGTTTGTCCTGTTCTGCTGTTCCGCTGCCTGTCCACGCCCATTTTTTCTCTGTTTGCCATTTGTAATTGCTGTTAATGGCAAAAACAAGCCAAAAATCTCGCTCGCTATGCTACACGAATTCTGCATTAAAAAGGAGCGAACTTCCTCTGGAAGCCTCTTCTGCATCCAACTAGACTTGCCTACCAAAAAAAGAAAAGTTTATGACTTGTTTATGCCCCAATGTTTGTTTGTTTGTTTGTTAATTTTTTCTGCATGTCGACAGGCGAAAATTGTTGAATAATGGCCCAAGTTACATTTCGTTTAATGAGCGGACAACTCGTTTTTCTTGCGTTTCTTTACAGGGTTACAGGGAATGAATGAGCATACAAACATGGGTTAATGTTTGTGTAAAGTTTGTTTTCTTGTTGTGTAAGAAATATTATTTATATTATGCTGAAAAAAGCGGTGCATGGATTTATTTTGTGGAATTATGGGATATATTTTTTTAAGATGTTCCGATTTCTTCATCCCAACTGCTTAGCATTTCAATATAAGTATCTATCTTCTTTAGTTCACTTTCTTTAAGAATCTTCACTGTTTTGACTGTTATTTGGTCTCTGGTATGTTGTGTTGGATCCATATTCCATCCACTACGAAACGGCTCAACAACTTTTGCGTTTGAAGCATCATCAAACACTCCTTTGAAGTGGTTACATGGTCGAGTATCAGCAAAAGCGGCACCCTTGAACGAATTGATTTTTTTTTTCATATGCAAAAACGCATGTAAAGTGTAATGTACCCGGCCAGTTAAAATCCGACAGACTTAGTCATTCAATGTATATTTTAGACTTTATCGCAGATCTTTTCTCATTCAAATTTAAATTTTTCTCATTTAAAATCTTTAAGACCCATGGACAGTATAATAGGTGTGAAGACGAAAAATGATAAATTTCCAATGTTAAAGTTAAATAATTTTTGTCGATCAAATTGCAGACTTTCACATCATCGTTACAACGAAAACGGTCAGTTATGGTGGTGGCAATATATTAGTTTGGCATAGGCCCGATACAAGATACAATAAATAGAAGGTAGTGCAATGAGTCGCTTGTCACTTTGCACAAACTTAATTGTTTTGTAAAATAGTAACGGTACTAACGGTACTTTATTTCTGAGGACGCATTTTAATTCGTCGATCTCTTGTTATGTATACTCAACTATCAGTTTCTTTTTCTCTTCATATTCGTTGTACCTTTAGCTGAAAATTATAAGCGCGTCTCTGGCATTTAGTTATAAATAATTATATGTGATTTCTACATTTCTTTCACTGCTATTGCTGGATTGATGGTTTTATAAGGCATTATTGCCGATTTTTTTTTTTAAATTGAAACGTTAGTATATATTCATTATTTAAAAAGCATTAGAACAAATTTTTGGACTTAAGGGAGTACAAAGTAGCCCTTGGAACGATCCTTTCGGAGTATAAACAAGTTATGATCATTGGAATGCATAAAAGCGGTTGCAAAAATTTAGAAATTGCAAAGAGGTTGAATCGTCATTAAAGTTTAATTTGAATTTCCCAAAAAACACCAAAAGGATATGGGACAGCACCATGTAGAGAACGAAAAAGCTTTATCGACCCCCGATGAAAATGAAAAGCCCACCGACTTGCAGCAGGGTATTCAATAAGCTGGGGTCAGAATAATGCTCAATTGGGACTCAATATAACAAGGACTAGGATGAAACAAATAATCCATAAAAAAACGTGCCTTCAACAAACCATTATGGTAGCTAAACCTAAGCTTTTACCTCGCCTTATAAAGGGTGATTTTTAAGGAGCAATAGGAAAGTTTTAAAAAAAAATAGGGGAAAGTTAACTTCGGCTCGGCCGAAGTTTTGTATACCCTTGCAGCTTCCATTGAAAACTAAAAAGTTTTTCTAACTAAGGCTACTTTTTGGACCTTATTTTTCTATGGGATCTATACTATATAGATGTCTGATTTCGACCAAACTTGGAAATTATGGATAAGCATAATACACTGTTAATTACGAAATTTAGAGGCGATCCCATTTAAAACAAAAAAAGTTTTTCTCACTAGAACTTCTTTTTCGACCGATCATTTATACTGCAGCTATATGCTATAGTCATCCGATTTTGATAAAACTTTGTAGAAATGTGTTAAAGTATATAAATTAAGAATATGCCAATAAAAAGGACGTTTTCATTAAAAACAAAAAAGTTTTCCTCACTAGAACTGGTTTTCCGACCGATCGTTCCTATGGCAGCTATATGCTATAGTCTTCCGATTTCGACCAAACTTTGTAGAAATGTGTAAAAGTATATAAATTAAGTGTATGCCAATGATAAGGACGTTTTCATTACAAACAAAAAAGTTTTTCTCACTAGAACTAGTTTTTCAACCGATCGTTCCTATGGCAGCTATATGCTATAGTCATCCGATTTCAACCAAACTTTGTGAAATCATGGGAACGGTTAGTAAACTAAGAAATACGCACTTTGGAGGCATTTCCATAAAAAACAACAGTTTTTTCACTAAGGCTAGTTTTTCGACCGATCGTTCCTATGGCAGCTATATGCTATAGTTATCCGATCCGGCCGGTTCCGACAAATGTGCAGCGTATATGTACCAGAAGACTTCGTGCAAAGTTTGGTGAGAATAGCTTTAAAACTGACGGAGGAGATAGCATAGAACAGACAGACGGACAGGGCTAAATCAACTCAGCTCGTCATGCTGATCAAGAATATATATACTTTATGTGGGCGGAGATGCTTCCTTCAATGCGTTACAAACATCCGCACAATTTTATAATACCCTCTGCAAGGGTATAAAATCACATAAAATTCAGAAAAATGCATGAAATCTTTATTTGAATAAATAGTACGGTCCATTTAATTTAATGTTTGAAGTTTATTTCATGCAAATGTTGACCGTGACTGCGCCTCAAATGGTCCATCCGCTTAGTCCAATTTTGGCATACTCTTTCCAGCATTTCGGCCGGTATCTCACGAATAAATGCTTCAATGTTGTCTTCCAATGCGTCAATTGAAGCGGGCTTGTCTGTATACACATGAGCTTTAACATAGCCCCACAAAAAATAGTCTAAAGGCGTTAAATCGCACGATCTAGGCTGCCAATTGACCGGTCCCGAACGTGAAATAACATGTTCACCGAACTCGCCTCTCAATAAGTCCATTGTTGCGCGTGCTGTGTGACATGTGGCACCGGCTTGTTGAAACCTCATGTCATGCAAGTCAAGCTCTTGCATTTTGGGCAAAAAAAAGTTGGATATCCTCTCACGGTAGCGCTCACCATTCACAGTTACGTTACGATTCGCATCATCTTTGAAGAAGTACGGTCCAGTGATGCCACCAGCCCATAAACCGCACCAAACTGTGACTTTTTTTAGATGCATTGGTAGCTCTTGCAATGCTTCTGGCTGATATTCACTCTAAAATCGACAATTCTGCTTATTTGCGTACCCATTGAGCCAAAAATGAGCTTCGTCGCTGAACACAATTGGTGGATCTTCGGCCAACTTTCCAAGAGCCCATTCACCAAAAATTCTACGTTGCGGTAGGTCGTTCGGCTTCAATTCTTGCACCAGCTGTATTTTGAAAGGCTTCACACCTAAATTCTTCCGCAAAATTTTCCACGTTGTTGAGTAACACAGGCCCAATTGCTGCAAACGGCGACGAATCGATAATTGATGGTCATCACTGGCCGATACAGCTGCGATATTTTCTTCAGTTGGCACTCTACGTAAGCGTGTTGGTGGTTTAATGTCCAAAAATGTAAATTTGGTGCGAAATTTAGTCACAATAGCCCGAATAGCCACTTGAGTGGGTCGATTAAACTGACCATAAAATGGAAGAAGCGCGCGATGAGTTTTCTTTTTGATAATAAAATTCAATAATTTGCAAGCGTTGTTCGTTTGTAAGACGATTCATGGTAAAATTATAGACCAAACTGAAGATGTTTGACAGTGAAACAAAACACCAAACGTGCTTGAGCTGTTTAAACCAGTGTTGCCAAAAAGATAATAGCTAAAAGAACACCCTCTACATTGGGTCCAAAAATATGCCACAGAAAAGTATTGTTTTCAAAACGGCGTTTCTCACGCTTCTCTATTTCCTGAACGAGCGATTTTGCTAGAGAGGACGTATTTCTGGATATTTCCAATTTGCAGTGAATCCCAATGGAATAAAAATCTCCCAAAACAAAATTTTCGTCTTGAAGTTTAACTGTGAACTTTAGCTCATTACTATTTTGTACCTGTGAGTGCTGCCCATTACCGTTGCGACCGGTGCTGCCCATAATTGTTTTTTTTTTCCTTATAACTCGAATATCGTTCATCCGATCTTTAAAATTCCTTCAGCGGATCGATAAAGAATCCCGAATACTGAATACAGATCTCAGAGATGGTAAGTGATAAAGGTTTGACATGTATGGGACATATGCTTCTTATACAGGGTGGGTCAAAAGAAGTCATCCGATTTTTTTTCTAAATAAAAAACAGAATATTTTTGATTATCTTTATTTGAACCTTTAGAATTTTATTGCACATTTCGAGAGATGATATCGGCCAAATGGGCGCCGTTACAATTGATTGCCATACGGGCACGTTTAATGGCATTTTTCGTCACTTCGGCAAGAACTTCGGGCTGCAGATTCTTGCACTCGTGTCGAATGTTGTCCTTGAAGGCTTCCAATGTCTCGGGCTTGGTTAAGTAAACACGGGATTTCAAAAAACCCCACAAAAATAAGTCTGGAACGGTTAAATAAGGCGGAAATGAGGTGGAAATGAGCCTCATCGCTCATTATAATTTTGGTCGAAAAATCGATTATTCACGATTTTTCCGCGTTCTTGGGGAGTATATCGATTCATGGCTTGTTCACTTGTATTCTACATCTGTCTAGTTCACAAATGTCAAAACAGATCTGAGTTTGGCGGCTATTTGTAAAAATAAGATCATCTTCCAATAGGGTGACTTCTTTTGACCCACCCTGTACTTGCAGGCAGATCAAGTTTTTTTTTAGTTTTTACCACGCCCCCTCCCGCCCCTGCGTTCCTTCTCTACATATTTAGTAATCAGAATTATTTATCGATCCGCCAGAGGAATGGTAAAGATCGGATGAACGATAGTCAAGTTATAAGGAAAGCAAACAATAATGGGCAGCACTTCACAGGTACAGAGTATGTCGGGCTTGGCCGACTTTCTTAGTTGTTTATTTTTGTTAAATTCGAATAACTAGTTTTATCGAGAAAAACTTTTTGTTGGTTTAATAGTACCGTCTTAAAATTTGGTAGTTGTTTGTTTTATATGCTTTAATATCAGAAAATGTTGTCATAATCGGGTGAGTATAGCATACGGGTGAGTATCCCATACGAAGGATCGATCTAAAAATGGGTCTAAGTGAGGAAAAATTCTTGTTTTTTAATTTTAACGCTACTAAACTTAGTCGAAATCGGATGGCTATATCTTATGGCTGCCATGGAACAGTTCAGTCGGAAGTGGGTCCTTAAAACTAAGAGGCCTTTTTGCGTAGAAACAGACAGGCCGTCAGACAGTCGGACGGACAAAGCTCAATCGACTCAGCTCGTCGCCTTGGCCGAGAATTTATATTTATAATACATAAGAATATGGGGTCGGAAAGGAATATGTCTATGCGTTGCCAAGGGTATACAAATTGATCACATCCATTTTACTGTTCATGAGTGTATATCTACATGAAAACAGAAATGCAAACCATTTCAAAATAAGGACTAGTTCGGTTCAATAATTCACCCAGTTTCTGAACCGCTAGATCGGTTCATTACAGCATTTTTGATGCTAACTGACCGAGGATTCGATTCGGTTCTGTACTTATTTTATGAAGGTTTATTATGAAATACTGTGTGCGATTGGGTTTCGGTGGGGTTCAGTTGTGTTTTTTTTGCATTCGTCAACTCTCAATACTCACACCAACAAATGGTAAAAATCTTGTATTAATTGAACTGATTTACTATGCTAAAAAGGGAGATAAACATTTGTATGGGATTTGAGGAGCGTCATTCTCTAAGGTTTACATCGATGCGACGGCGCTAATCGAATTGACGGCTTTTCAGTTGTGTCCTTTGTAGTTTAGT
Organism: Lordiphosa collinella; assembly: GCA_018904265.1. Taxonomy (NCBI): domain Eukaryota; kingdom Metazoa; phylum Arthropoda; class Insecta; order Diptera; family Drosophilidae; genus Lordiphosa; species Lordiphosa collinella. The sequence continues at coordinate 326,428 of JAEIFV010000213.1, read as the reverse complement.
GAAATGTCAGAACAGATTATCGTAGGAAAACGTTTAAAATACCCAAATGAACAAGAATCATTGTTTAAAGGAGTTTACATTCTAAAACTCGCAACAAAGAAAGTTTTTTCAGAGAGAAAATTAACTCGTTGGTTCCTCTAATAAAAGGGAGAAATAAACCAAAAGTCAAGCAAAAAAGAAAGGAAATTTATCTACCAACATAATTTTGCTTCTCTCGTTGAACCTAAACCTAATGATGACCAATCCCCCCACTTGGTTCATCCATCTTCTATCTGCCCCTCATCCTGGCTACAATATATTTTCCTCCTAATTAGTCTAAACAAAAATTATGGCATATGATTAATAGGGAGCACGGGCTGGCGATTAACATTTTTCTTTTGCTGTTAGCAGATTTATTGAAAACTGCCCTTGGGGCAAGTGATAGAGCACCTTCCGTAGGAGCTTAAGCTCCTGTCTATGATTTAATTTTAACAATTCACGTAGTGACATTTGCATTTTTGATTGTCCCAATATTTTTCTTGCATTGTTTTTGTGGGTTTTTTTTCTTATGGGGGGAGAGAAACGTGTGGTGTAAATTAAAAAGGTACAAAAAGGTCAAACCAAATTTTATGTAAATCATTTATCTTTTTTTTTTGTGTGACAAGGTCTAATTATGCTGACGGGTGGTTCATTTTTACTTAATTTGTTTAGCGTAAAAATTCAATCAAATTGTTTCAAGTCCTCCTGTATCCATATCCGTTGTGGGTGGGTGAGTCGTTTATCAAACAGATTCCTTAAATCAGAAAAGCAAAATTCGTGCTTAAGCAGCAAAAAAAAAAGTCCGATGATAAAAGCAAATCCCAAGCAAACTCCCACCACACACCAGGCACTTCTCTGTCAGCCAAAGAAGTGACGTGTGCCACACTTAACCTTGGCTATATACGGCCGAGGACACGCCACTTAAGTTATGAATTAAATTCCTGCCATGAATCCTGCAGAGCTACGTAGGTACGAAGGCTTCTACTTTTGACTGGCTTACAACTTTAACCCAAAAGCCATAAAGGAGAATTTTGAGAGGCAGAGAGAGAGAAATTGAAAGAGCCAAAGCTTTTGTATGACAACTTTCCATTCAGCTGGATTTTTGTGAGAGCAACAGCTTTCGATTATGGGGGAAAACTCTCTTTCTAAAGAGAAAGAGGGCTTCTCTTTAAAAATGTTGTAATAGGAGTCAAAAATGTTTACTGGGTAAAGGCCAATTCCCAGAGTATTTCATATGAATAGAACACTATTGCACAGCTGTACAAACTTAAAACTTTTGAACAACTGCCTTATTCATACGAAGCATTGTGACAAAAATTAAATTTATTGTTCCTGGGAACAGGCCTTAATATAGCAATGATTTTTGAAAGAAGTACAATTAAGATAAAAAACTTGTCTTTTCTTTTTCATTGTAACCAGAATCTGGTTTTGTTATATTACTACGTAAGGCTAAGAAGGAAGAAAATATCTTAGAGGAATTTGAACTTTGAAATTTAATTTTTTGGGATCAGATATCCAATTTAAGAAGCAGCAAGAGGTTAGTGGTAGTAGATCACTGCTTTAGAAATTCATTTTGAAAAAATCATTTCAGATCTTATAAGAATTGCAGACATTTTTGAAATACCAATTCAATTCTTAGCAGCTCCACTTACAGTCCAAGTTATCTATGAAATTCAAAATCTGTGGGTCTCTTGTGCGAAAACTACAAGCGCTCAAGCCATTTTAAAAGAAATTTGTGAAAGCTTAAATAGAATGCTAAATCTATCCTTCTGCAGTGTTGGAAACTTCGTCAAAATAAGAAAAAAAATAGTCTAGTATCGAATAGAAACTATCAAACAATCGAATGACTAACGAGTAATGCGAATACATTTTCGCAAAATTAAATTTTCTGCCACCTCAAGTGGCCAAATAAATTTGTATGGCAGAAAAAGTACATATTGTCTAAAATGTGAAAAAGCATAATGCAGTTTTAGTGAGGACAGGGCATAAGTAGCAGTCAATAAAATGAAAACTTGTCTTAGTTTTTAAACACTGAGTAGTAACTTCATTCAGATTTAGTATTTGAATTTTGCTTTCATAAACTTCTCTTAGATAGTTATAATCGTAATAAAAGACACTTGTGAACGCTGCAGCTTCAAAGAAGCTCTAGAAATTGGCTGCAGCAAATTATATATATTTTGAACTACGTTCCACTCTGATGTTTATAGATAGAGCTCTTTTAAGGAACTCTGAATGCACAAATCTTTTAGGTTTAGTATTCGTTCTCCTTCAAGGCGAGTTTCATATTTTAAATTTTTTATATTTAAAAGACTTTATACGGTGTGTGTACGGAGTTTCTTACAAAGTGAGCGAACTCAACTAATTAAAAACTGAACTTAAAAAATCATTAACCACTAAGTTTAAATCTATTGAGGTAACTTCGTCAGTGCTCAAATCAATAAATACTTTTAGGTCACGTTGCATTCCTATTCTGCTCTGCAGTTGTCATTTAAAAGCTCTCCTACTCGAACCATATTCGCTTCATTATCGACAGTAGTTAATGGTATAAATCTGACCAAGAGAAATGTCGTCCGATTGGCGGAACCCCATATAAACCAAACCGAACCGGTTCTTAGGGGTTCGGTTCCGGAACGGCTTGCGGCCTTGGATTAAACATTTTAAAGACTTTAATCCCGATTTATACCATAAAAATAGGGGAACGTTAACTTCGGCTCGGAAGAAGTTTTGTATAACCTTGCAGCTTCCATTGAAAACAAAAAAGTTTTTCTAACTAACACTACTTTTCGGACCTTACTTTTCTATGGGATCTATACTATATAGATGTCTGATTTCGGCCAAACTTGGTGAAATCATGGAAAAGCATAATACACTGTTAATTACGAAATTTGGAGGCGATCCAATTTAAAACTAAAAAGTTTTTCTCACTAAAACTGCTTTTTCGACCGATCATTCATACTGCAGCTATATGCTATAGTCATCCGATTTTGATAAAACTTTGTAGAATTGTGCAAAAGTATAAAAAATAAGTGTATGCTAATGATAAGGACGTTTTCATTAAAAACAAACAAGTTTTTTTCACTAGAACTAGTTTTTCGACCGATCGTTCCAATGGCAGCTATATGCTATAGTCATCCGATTTCGACCGAATTTAGTGAAATCATGGGAAAGGAAATTAAACTAAGAAATACGGACTTTGGAGGCGTTTCCATTAAAAATAAAAAAGTTTTTCTCACTAAAACTAGTTTTTAGACCGATCGTTCCTATGACAGCTATATGCTATAGTCATCCGTTCCGGCCGGTTCCGACAAATGTGCAGCGTATTAGTAACAAAAGACTTTGTGCAAAGTTTGGTGATGATAGCTTTAAAACTGACGGAGGAGATAGCATAGAAACAGACAGACGGACAAGGCTAAATGAACTCAGCTTGTCATGCTGATCAAGAATATATATACTTTATGTGGTCGCAGATGCTTCCTTCAATGCGTTACAAACATCCGGACAATTTTAAAATACCCTCTGCAAGAGTATAAAAATGGAGCCGAAGTTTTTATATCCTTGAAGCTCGTGAAAACTTTTAGGACGCCTACTACTTAGACTATTTTTCAAAACTTGTAAACTTGGTGAAGTCATGAAAAAGCATTTAAAATTTTAAATACGAAGTCAGATGCCGATTCCATTCAAAACAAAAAAGTTTTTCTCAATAAAACTATTTTTCGACCGATCGCTCCTATGGCAGCTATATGCAATAGTCGTCCGATCCGGCCGGTTCCTATAAATGTGCAGCGTATTTGTGGGGGAAGATGGGTTGTTGTGATCATAGTAAGGTTTTTCGAACATAACTTCGCCAAAAATCATTATTTTTATCAGGGATTCAAACCGGTTCTGAACCGAACCGCCAACCGAACCGGCTTTCTTTCAGAAATGCTGAACCGAACTGAAAACCAAAAAGAAAAACGGTTCGGTTCGGTTCTCTGATGAGTTTTGAAACGTGAATCGCTTTCCTCTAGCCAATGATACCTACTTATTAACTTCGTTTTTCTAAGATAATTTTAGTTCAAACCTCTACCAAAGGGACCACTGATAGACCGAATTGATCCTTAGGAGAAATAAAGCCTTTAAGGATGACTTGACACAAATTTTACAACATGTACTCCTGTAAGTCTACCGCAATTGCAAGCCGATCTCTTAATATACCTGTCACCAGTGTGCATTCTTTTCTTGAAGGTTGATAATCATTTAATCTTAGCCAGGAGAGTTTTTTCTCATACCATTAATAGGGTGTGTAAGATGCATAGAACGTATATTCTTCTTATCGACATTCTCCGTTTTCGAAGTGCATTACTAGAACTTATAGACGAGTCCTACAAATCCGACTTCAAAAGTTTTGGACATTCTCATAAGAATCTTAAAAATACTCAGATGGTTTATAGCAGTGGTGTCCAAACTCACACACAATCACCAAACTTGCCAACCACGCGTGGCTGCCTTTTCAAATTTTGGACATCGCTGGTTTATAGGAATTCAATTTTAAAAGTGTACGAAAAGTCACATTACAACAGAAATTATAATACAGTCCAACTTCTCTACCTTAGTAGAATGAAGTGAAGTTTTATTTACTGTGATTAACTTCCAGAACACTGCAATTTCGTTCAATATTCAAACTATTCTATATTACGAGGGCGGTCCCAGAAATAGCCGACCTAACCACTAAAACACAAAAATTTATAATTTTTTATTTTTTTATTTTTCAACATACATACTTTTAGGTCGATACACTTTTCCCAGCGATGTTCAATAGCTTCGATACCTATTTTATAATAAGAACTGTGAAGCTCTTCAAAATACGCATTAACCTCGGACTCCACCTCTTCATTGTTGCCAAATCTTTTTCCTCCGAGCCATTTTTCAAGTTTGAAAATAAGAAATAATCAGACGGAGCTAAGTCTGGCGAATAAGGGGCGTGAGGTAGCAATTCAAATTTTAATTCATTAATTTTATCCATTGCAACGGCAGAGGTGTGAACCGGCGTATTGTCATGATGAAACAGCAAACGCGGCACCCATCTTGCGCATAACTTTTTCATGTCCAATTTAGCGGTCAATATGCGATGTACAGCACTTTTTGAAATGCCTACACATTCAGCTAACTCACGAACTTTCAATCGCCTGTCACTCAATACACATTTTTTTAGTTTTGGCCACCATTTCTGAAGTGGTCACCTCATTTGGACGCCCATTACGATGTTTATCTTCGCAGCTCAAACGACCTCGCTTAAACTCAGCCACCCAATATTTTATTGTTGTAAACGAGGGAGCAGAATTACGTAAGGTAGAATCCAGCTCCTTTTTAAATTGGTTCAACTAAGACCTTTTATATGAAAGTATTGTATCAAATAACGATGACCAATTTTGTCCATGTTTGCAAATCAATAACAAGCGTTCTCTATAAAGAAGATCGACTGTGTTTCATAATATGCCTTTATGAACCACTGAACCGAACCAAAACCGCGGTTCCAAAAACCATGTAATGAACCGAACCGGCGGTACAGAAACTGTGTGAACCACTGCATCCATAATTTTTATACTCTGTACCAGACGTACACAGAGTATATTAAGTTTGTGCAAAAGTATGTAACAGGCAGAAGGAAGCTTCGTCGACCCTATAAAGTATATCAGGCCTGTTCCGGTTTTCACATATTTCTTCGATTTCAAAAGAAAAAAAATTCGAGCGATTTGGTTTTAGCTGTTCTGGTATTCGAACGATTTGCAATTCGAGTGTTTCATTTCCCAATTGTTTCCGTTGACTACACTTTCACCTTAATCAACTGGTGAATCAAAACAATCCAATAAATAATCACTCAAAATCGTTTCAATTTTTAAGGGCATTTTATTAACATTTTGCCAGCGTTTCATAAACAAGTGAAAACCAGAGCAGCTTGGACAAAATATGTGAGTTCGATTTGGGTGGCACGTGGCAAAATCGAAGCTGTTCATAAAAATTATTAATTTTTTTATTTAAATTAATTTTTTTATTAAAAATAATTTTTACGGGAATGTAAAATTGCAAAAAGGATCTAAAAACACTAAACATTGTTACAAAATTAACTTTAAGCCATTAATTTGACTCCTTTATGTACAAAATCGCATTTACTTTTGAATTCATCGGCTCCAAGCAATGTGAATTCAAATCGAGTAAATCTATCGAATTGTGAAGACCGGAACAGGTAGGCAAATCGAGTTCGAGCAAATTTAGTGAAAGTGAAAGCCGGAACAGGCCTGTATATATATTCTTGATCAGCAGAAACAGCCGAGTCGATTTAGCCATGTCCGTCTGTCCATCCTTCTGTCCGTCTATCCGTATGAACAAACAGATCTCAGAGATGGCAAGAGATAGAGGTTTGACATGTATGTGACATATGCATCTTATACTTGCAGGCAGATCAAGTTTATTTTTAATTATCGCCTTTCCCCTTCCCGCCCACGCAAATTGGAAAACCTCATAGCTCCCACAGTTTTATAGGGAGAAGGTTCGTTTTTTCTGGACATATTTAGTAATCAGGATTCTTTATCGATCCGAAGATTGCATAAGCGATATTCGAGTTATAAGGAAAACAAACAATTATGGGCAGCACCGGTCGCAACGGTAATGGGCAGCACTTCACAGGTACAAAGTATGTTATAACATCAGGCTTGACCGACTATCTTTCTTGTTCATTCTGTAAATTTTGTATTTTAGTTAAAAGATGTATGTAACTTTGCTCATCATTAGTTTTTGGGAAAAAAATGTGTGGTTTTTTATATAAAATATTGAGAATAAATGATTTTTTGACATTTCAAAAATGTGTGGGGTGTTGTGAGCCACCCGTTTTAAAGTTTAAAATTCGTGGAATTTTTTTCTTATAATCTGCCCCTTGTTTTTTAATATTTACGAGCACGATATGCTGGTGGCTGTTTTTTTTTTGCTTGCCTTCCTTTTTTAATGTTTTTTGTCCTCTTTGGAGCATTCTGCTTCTGCATATTTCGGTCAAAATGGCAATTGATCAAAGCTATTTCTGTCACACTAAATTTTGGATTCCAGAAAAAGTTTTAAACTATATTCAAAGACAAAAAAAAATTACAATATTTGAAAAAAAAAATCGAGTTCTGGTTCACTAACTTGAGGCACGTGTTGACTGATCGGTTGCTCAAACTGACGGAGAAAATCGGATATAAACAGACGGACGTCATGCTGATCATGAATATATATACTTAATGTGGTCAAAAAAGCTTCCTTCTATGCGTTTCAAACATCCTGACAATTTTAATATATCCCCTTCAAGCATATAAAAACCCGATTCAACTTGTATACTAAATTCTTTAGACTTGTGAAAGGACAATTTCAACCCCATTTCTAAGGACCAAAAAAAAAGTGTTTTTTTAAGACATTCTTGTTGGCATTTTAATAAAAGTTTGTATAAAATTTGATTTACTTTCTTACACCGGTTCATTTTTGATCGAACTAATCTCAGCCTTGCGATGATTGGCGGTTATTAAATATAATTTCTCCAGCATCTTATCCGCCTGCGGTGTACTCATGGCAAATACATGAACCATGCCTGATTCATGAACCCTTGCCGCCACTCCGGGGAAACTCTTATCCACATAATACACATAACGACTATCGCTCTGAAATACCTCATGGCTCAGCGCATATGCATCACTGAATTCTTCAATGGCAATGCGCCAGGGAAAAAACGCATACGATATCAAACGTAAATGCAATAGATTATGATCCGATTGGATTCTGAATCTGGCTACTCCCAAAATTTTACACATCAGTTCTTTTTGAGTTTCGCCCAACATAGTCTGACTGCGTCCATTGATTATCATGACCACACCATTGCTCCAGATCCAGGCGATTTGTGAGGCCTCATAACGTTTCTGTATGACATCGATATCCGTATTGTAGACTGCATTATCCAGGACACTCACCAATGACTTCAGTTCCAGTTTACGATTAGTTTGGAGGGTGCAAAACATTTTCACATATTTCATTTCGATGCGCAAGCGCAAGTCTTCCTTAGCCTGACGAGTGGGGGGGCGTCTTAGGATTCGAATTTTTTGCAAACACTGATCGAGCTGTAACGGCATTGGTGGTAAATCAATCGAACGCCTAAGATTTTCGGCGGTTTTCATGCCATAAGCAGCGGTCCATTTGCTGCGCAATCGTTTGGCCTGTGGATCACGAAATTCGGTCATCGATTGATCGATAACATCCTCGAAATCATCTAGCATGAGTTTATAGCTATTTTGCCAATCAGTTTCCGACGATTTGGCCGTAGTTTTATTGGGTTTTTCTTGCTCCTTAGAGATTTCACTCTCAAAATCGATGGCTTCTGCTTCCGTGGCGGAAGCAGTGGGTGCATTTAGGGAGCTTACCAATAGTTGCAACTGCTGGGATATAGTTTGACTGCATTGCTGCAGCCAGTCTTCAATGGCAGCCTCGTCAGCTGGCTTAGGTGGTATTTCCTGAACATCCAAAATAATGGGACGTTCGGGACGTTCATCATCTAAAATATCTTCTGGAATATATTCTGTAAAATCATCTGAATCATCTTTATTCAATTCTATATCCAATAGCACTTTCAAGGCCAGTTTTAATTCTTTTGGCATTGCTTCTCCTGGCGGCTGAGATTTCTGATCATCTGGAACTGTTCCTTCTTTAAGCTTGGGTTTGGCCTGCGAGGACGGTTTGGGCTTAAGTAAGTCGTACAGTAAATCATAATTCTTCTCATGATCCCTCGCCAGACTTAAAAGCATGTCATATTCCTCTATATCACTCAGAGGTTCATTAAGTAACTCTGATTCGATCCATTCATTCATGGCACGCTCTTCCTCCGCATCAATTTTCAAGTGTTCAAAAGATATATTACCAGATTTATAGACGATTCCACGACTTGCAAGAAACTCTTTATCAATGTCGTCATCCTCATCTTCATTTATATACTTATCCAAATCCAATTGCTCTTCTTCTTGATGTGTATTATTATTAAGTTGATTCCCAACATAACGAGAAGATGTTGGCTTCTCTTGTTCCGTCTGCTCGGAAATCAAGCAAGCAGGCCCAACTTCATTGTCTTCCATTAATGGAGAAGATTCCCTTTCCGAAAACAGAGCCGTTTTCTTGGTCTCTACCCTTTTGTACATCAACCCCCCCGGCCATTTTGCCTTTGTAGGAGATACCAAACCTGCTTTTATATCAGCAAAGGTCTTCCATATCTCTTCGGAGGTGGGTAACTTTTCCAACTCATCATCATCCATAACAGGTGTAATGGGTTCAATACTACGACTAGAACATTCTGGTTCTATCGAAGGTGCGGGTGGTTTTTCCACTTGTTTTTTTATCCTTGGTGTTGCGATCTTACGTAGTTTTGGAAAAGCCCTTGGCTTATATTTTCGAACTATTCGATTGGTTTTGGGTATAGTTGTCCTGCTAGGTGGCGGCATGGGATCAATCGTATCAATAATCTGCATGGGTTCAGAATCTTCTAGACCAAAATCCAGTATAACATCGCCTATGCAGAATTTTGTAGGCAAAGCCTCGGAACTGTAGAAGAAAATGAGGTAGATTTTGTTGTTGAAGAAAAAAAAATTAAATTAAATATTTACCTGGTTATGATGGGTGTATAGACTGGATTTGGAGGCTTTTTATTGGATACAGATGGTTTCTCCAATGGTAAGCTATTTAAGAAAAAGGTAAGTTAAGTATTATATGTAAGTTTTGTCAAATAAGCATATAAAGCAATGGTGCCCAAACTCACACAATCAAGCTTTGCGCTTGTGTGCGTAGCAGAAAAACACGAAGTAAATGTCACAACAAGCAAACGAACAAATGCCTCGTGAGAGAACAAAAAGCTGAAAGCACGCGTCGTGAGTGAGCAAGCCGCCGAGCGGGCTATTTATGGATCGCATGAATTCTCTTTCACTATGCGTGTGTCTGCTGCGACGCCGGCAGAATTATAAGTTCCTAACCCAAGGGATAGGCTTTTGGCATTTGGGGTACACAGAGTATATTAAGTTTGGGCAACAGTTTTTATCTGCCAGAAGGAATCATTTCCGACCCTATAAACTATATATATTCTTGAAAAGCATCAACAGCCGAGTCGATAGAGCCATATCCGTCTATTTGTCCGTCCGTATGAACAAACAGATCTCGGAGATGGTAAGAAATAGAGGTTTGACATGTATGGGACAAATACTTCGTATACTTGCAGGCAGATCAAGTTTATTTTCAATTTTGGTCAACTCTCCTCCCGCCCCGGCAATTTGAAAAAAACGTCATATCTCCCACAGTTTTAAAGATAGGTTTGTAAATTCTGGACATATTGAGTAATCAGGATTATAATCCGCCAAAGGAATGGTGAAGGTTGGATGAGCAATGCTCAAGTTATGAGCAAAAGAGTGATCGCTGCGGCATCGCAGTTGCATCACTGCTTTCAGCAGCTACTGCTACTACAGCATCAAAATTCAAGCTTAGAATACACTTTCGTTGGTACAGAGTATACTATAGTCAGGCGTGACCGACTTTTTACTTGTTTATAAATGATTTTCTTCAAATAAATGTTCTATCCAACTAAGGAATGTTTTAGAAAGCTGTTTTTTGTCGAGTTTCAGACTAGAATGACATCCATACGGATTATAACACAGTTTGTACTGTTTTTTACTTTACTTTGCAGAGCTGTGAAAGCCAAAAGCTTTTGAACAACTGTCTTATTCATTTCCAGAACGCACGAAAATAAATTTTTTTATCTAACTTCACATAAATAGAAACACATTTGAGCTGCTTTGAAATCTGAATGCTTATGAAAAGCAGTCTTATTTGAATGAAGTATTCGGGGGTGTACTGGAAATCTCTAGAGATATTGGCTTCGGTTGGTTTGCAAATCGCTAGAGAAATCCGTCGGTGTCCCAGAACTTCGAGAGATTTCGTTTTCTTCGAAAGTCTAGTTCGAAAGGTGTGTGTATTATGGTCCTACTACAAAAACAGTGATATATTGCGTGGGTTCGTGAATTCGCTATTGGTTGGTTAATGTATTGGCTGGTTTGTGTACTGGTTGGTTTGCCAAAATCTCCCAACAAAATACGAGAGGCTTGAAACCAACCGAAAGAGATTTCTAGGACACGGAAAATTGGTTTTGGGTTGGAATTTGGTTGGAAGAGATTTCTGGGTCACCGCCGATTGTGTCGAAATAAATTTTCATGTCATCAGGAATCAAGCCTTTAGAATGCAATCTAACTGCATTTCCGCCGAAGTTTGCATACTCTTGCACAAAAATTTAATTTCCGCTTTGAGCAATGCTAATTAAATGAGCTACCAAACTCACCAAGCTACTTGTTTTTTCACAGCTCGCAAAGTATGGTCAACCAACAATTTTATAATGTATGCGCCTAAAATTCCAAGTCCGCTTGCATCATAATGTAGTGTACGTAAAGAAAGCGTACGGGAAATGCTTCGTGAAGTTCCGTTTCGAAGTGAAAAATTACTTGAATTACTGAAATCAGGGGGTTTTAAGTATGTGTGTACATTTGTGGTATTCAAAAGCAGTTATGTTTTATGGTTTTTATAAGCCATGACTTCCCAATTGATTGGCCTTATTTTGCGATTAATAGGAATTGATTTTTTAGAATAAGCAGAATAAGCGAGCATGCATGTCACTGACATGCTTCCTTATGGCTGTTGCATACATTTGGTTGGCCGACTGGAGCCTCGCCAAAAAAGGTGGTTTTCTTTCTGTTGTTGGACTGCTCTGAAAATTAAATATCATGCCCACCTATGGTATAGAGCATTGGTGGGCACGATATGTGATTTTCAGAGCAAGTTGAACAACAATAGAAAAAAAAACCCGTTTTGGCGATGCTCCAGACGACTAGCCAGTCACACACTGCATGTATTTGTTTTTGCAGTCGTCTCTGTCGTCCCGATACACAATAGATTTGTTTTTGTTTTCGCTTCGAGTTCGGCTGCCGTGTGTTAGATGACGAGGCAATTTTTAACGCCCAGCAAAAAGAGCAAGGCAGTGCCCACCGATGGTGTAGAGCAGACATGCCCAAAAGTAGCATACGGCAGAGCACTCTCCAATACTCACAAAGAAAAGCACCAATACATCGCTGTTGAGAAAAAAAAACTGTTTTTATTCTACGCGACGTACACACACACGAAATCGTTTGCATGTGTGTCGTTTTGTATGCCGAGCGCCCTGCATGTATACGAACATTAATTTCCTATCTTCGGTGCAATTACAAAAACCAAACGCACCCAAAGAGCATATGGCTGGGCATGGCTGGTATAGAGTATAACAAGCTAATACAACGTAGTCTTTGGCCTATGCGTTCAAGGAGTTTGCAGGTTATCTAAAGCCCACATGCGTGCGTGTGACGCTTACACTCATATTTTACTAACACACATACATACATACATAAGTGTTTTGCGGAAAAAATTGTGTTGTGCGGCTGGCTTAACGCTAATTCAACTCACCTTTCTTTATTTGACTTTTTCTCCATCTCCGGAGACTTGTTTTTCTTCGTTTTATCATGCTTCTTGGGCTTGTCCTTCTGCTCTTTCTTCTTGGTGGAAGGAAATTCATCTGTTGACGGCTTTTCGATTGGAGACGTCTCCTTGCTTGCCTCCTCCTCTTCCTCCAACTGTTTCAAATATTCTTCACTGAATATATATTTGATAAACTCCTCATCTTCTGAATCGGAGTCATAATTGAATGCAAAGGAATCCCGTGCGGTGGACGACGGCGCTGGCGATTTGGTTGCATCGGTTTTGGGCTTGCGTGGCATATTTGATTCTATAAAATAAAATGAATAAAACCTTTAGAATTAAACTACACTAAGAATTCAATTCTGACCGACACCTGCCTTAAAACTTGTGCGCCGGTAAAATGCAAGAGAAAGTGAATGACTCAGTATTTTTTGTTCTTAGTTTCTTTATGCCCCTGGGTAGAATGACTCAGTAATAAAGGTAGCAGGTTTGACAGAAAAATATCGATTACCACACTCGTGACTGTACCATGTGCGACACAATAGCGTCGCTACTTAGCGTCGAATTGAAACGGTGGATGTGGAACTGAAATACATTTTTTTATTTAATTTTCACCCAAACAAATTTTAATAAAAACAGTAGTTTATTAGCGTTGCCCCTGAAATCGCTTTCGCTCGAAATTAGTTCGAGTTTCAATTTGCCCTGCCAACAAACCCTTTTTACGAGTGATTTCAAAATCGTCCCCTACAGAGTCGGCAATTTGCTTAACTAAGCCCCTAAAAAGTGTTCACAAAAAAAAAAAATAAATACTGTATTGATGCTTAAGGGGTGTTCGATTTTTGAATAAACTACATCAAAAATTTAAAAATTTCGCATTTTTAGTTTATAAAATTTGAAATTTAGCAAATCGCTAGTTCAATTCGTCATTCGCTTCAACATATAAAATAGCTAGTATTTTAGTGATGCCACCTTTAACCAAGGCTCGTAAAATAACACACACTTTTTTTTACACTTGAAAAATTAACAGAAAAAAAAATACAATTTGTAAAAAAGTTTTATTTTATGTTTATGGTTTTATCACGCGTGTAAATAACTCAAGCAGGCTTATGGAAAAGTCATAGGTCGAAAATATTAGTTAACACTTATTTTCAATGTGTTTCTCGTTGACGGAAACACAAAAATCATAAGAAATTTCAGTTTCTCATATTACTAAATTTTCTTGAGTAATGTTTTTGGGTTTTCTAATGACTGTTAATTTTTAGTAAAAAAATATCTGTCTTTCAAAATCACTTCTGTTCAAAGTGTTTTTTTTTTGTAACAGGTTTAGTATAACAGAAAAACGGTAAGTGGAGGATATTTTCGGACAATGTTTTATAATAGTTTTTCCTTCCGATTGCGATGAAACATTGCGGAATTTTCGGAAAATGGTCGATAAACCTCGAAATTTGAAAAATCATCATATGAGTACTTATAAAAGCGCTTAATATTCAGATAACAATGCAGGCGTGGGTAAATGAAAGATGTAGACAAAACAATCAAAAATATTGCGAAATTTGCTAATTTTTATTTTGAGCCAAGATTATTATGAAGATTTAAGAGATGCCAATTGTTTATGGGTAAATAGAAGGTGTAAACCAAACGGTCAAAAAAGAAGCGGAATTTGCAAAAATTTTCATATGAGCTTAGATTATTATGAAGACGGGTAAATAGGATATGGAGATGGAACGGACTAAGAAACCGCGATATTTGCAAAATTTTAGAATGAGTTATTTCTGTGTAATTCTGATTGATGGCAATTGTAGACGGGTAAAATGGACGGTTAGATCTTGAGGTCTATCAACATAAGACCTGACAACCTTGGTGGGTATTGCCACCTTCAGCTTTAATTGGGGCAACCATTCAAGCGTATAACATAACTTTGGTTTTGCGAAAGTTAGCTTCGCCAATACGTTTTGTGTTTAAAATACTAGAGGAGTCGTAGCAACGCACGTCGGGTATTTGCTAGTAAAGTATATATATTCTTGATCAGCATCGACAGCCGAGTCGGTATTGCAATGACCTTCTCTCCGTCTGTCTGTCTGTCCGTATGAACAAACGCATCTTGGAGATAGTATTACATTGTTGGACATTAAGCCACCAACACGCTTACGTAGAATGCAAACTGAAGAAAATATCGCAGCTGTATCGGCCAGTGTTAATGATGACCATCAATTATCGATTCGTCGCCGTTCGCAGCAATTGGGCCTCTGTTACTCAACAACGTGGAAAATTTTGCGCAACGTAGAATTTTTGGTGAATGGGCTCTTGGAAAATTGGCCGAAGATCCACTTTTTTACCGAAAAATTGTGTTCAGCGACGATGCTCATTTTTGGCTCAATGGGTACGTAAATAAGCAGAATTGTCGATTTTAGAGTGAATATCAGCCAGAAGCATAGCAAGAGCTACCAATGCATCCAGAAAAAGTCACAGTTTGGTGCGCTTTATGGGCTGGTGGCATCATTGGACCGTACTTCTTCAAAGATCATGCGAATCGTAACGTAACTGTGAATGGTGACCGCTACCGTGAGATGATATCCAATTTTTTTTTGCCCAAAATGCAAGAGCTTGACTTGCATGACATGTGGTTTCAACAAGACGGTGTCACAGGCCACACAGCACGCGCAAAAATGGACTTATTGAGAGACGAGTTCGGTGAACATTTTATTTCACGTTCGGGACAGGTCAATTGTCCGCCTAGATCGTGCGATTTAACGCCTTTAGACTATTTTTTGTGGGGCTATGTTAAAGCTCATGTCTATACAGACAAGCCCGCTTCAATTGACGCATTGGAAGACAACATTGAAGCATTTATTCGTGAGATACCGACCGAAATGTTGGAAAGAGTATGCCAAAATTGGACTAAGCGGAGGGACCATTTGAGGCGCAGTCACGGTCAACATTTGCATGAAACAATCTTCAAACATTAAATTATATGGACCGTACTATCGGTTCAAATAAAGATTTCATGCATTTTCCTGAATTTTATGTGTTTTTTTTTAAACTTTCCAATAGCTCTTAAAAAATCTCCCTTTACAAGAGGCGATTCTTTAATTAAAGCGATTCTTTCGTTTACATTTTGTTTTGTCGTTCGTACGGCCGCTAAAGTTGCAAGGTTACATTTTTAGCTTAGTAAAATTGATTTATTTTGTTGGAAATTTAGTAAAATTAAGCTCAGATGAAGTTTATTTAGTATTAAAATCTACGCTAATTTTTATACAACTTAAAATATTAGCTTAAGCTCTTAAAAATACTACTGTAATTTGCTTTTGCTACGTTTCTACCATATGCAGTCAAGTTAAAAAAGGTTTCAGAACGAGCTAAACAAATTAAATCGCACGAAGTTCTGTGGCAAGGTGAAAATTTTTAGGCGATTTGACAAATCGCTAGAAGCCAAATTGATGGTGAATTCTGTGGAACCCTCGTTTGCTTTTCTTAACATTTTGAAATTTAATTTGGTTCAAAAAAGTGTTAAAAAAAAAAGTATTTCTGTTTCACACTCCACCGTTCCAATTCGACGCTAAACTGCACCCTGGGAGCGCTGCACCTTGCTTGTTGCTCCATGGTAAGCGGAATTGTTTTAAAAACAATTGCCTACTTTAAGTTGCTGACGTTAAATGTTATCCATTTTAATATACATTGCCTACTTTTAGTTGTTGCTGAAGATTTCAAAAAATCTTTAAACTTTAAAAATATTGATTACTTTTAGTTGCCGAAATGAAAAGTTACTTTTTAGAAATACAATCAAAGCGCACTGCCAACTTTTGGGGTTTACTTAAGATAACTAATGATAAAATAATATTCAAACGTTGGCCATGACAATCATCCTTTGGATGATTATGGTGTTCATTTTCGATTAGATATTAACAGATATTCTTTTATCTAAGATTGCTCTAGGCATCAAGGTCCAGTATATTCGAATCTGTTTTCGGAATTGGTCCATCACGTCAAGATTTTTGAAAGTTTAAGCCTTTAGTAACTTAAAAAGCATTTTTTTTACACTTATTAAACCCTCACAGAGGGTATTATAAAATTGTCCAGATATTTGTAACGCATAGAAGGAAGCATCTCCGACCACATAAAGTATATATATTCTTGATCAGCATGACGAGCTGAGTTGATTTAGCCTTGTCCGTCTGACCGTCTGTCCTTCTGTCCGTCTGTTTCTATGCTATCTCCTCCGTCAGTTTTAAAGCTATCCTCACCAAACTTTGCACGAAGTCTTTTGGTACAAATACACTGCAAACTTGTCGGAACCGGCCGGATCGGATGACTATAGCATATAGCTCTCATAGGAACGATCGGTCGAAAAGTAGTCTTAGTGAGAAAAACTTTTTTGTTTTTAATGAAAACGCCTCCAAAGTACGTATTACTTAGTTTACTATTCTTTCCCATGATTTCATTAAGTTTGGTCGAAATCGGATGACTATAGCATATGGCTCCCATAGGTACGATCGATCGAAAAACTAGTTCTAGTGAGAAAAACTTTTTTGTTTTTAATGAAAAAGTCCTTA
This sequence comes from Lordiphosa collinella, assembly GCA_018904265.1. Lineage (NCBI taxonomy): Eukaryota > Metazoa > Arthropoda > Insecta > Diptera > Drosophilidae > Lordiphosa > Lordiphosa collinella. The sequence continues at coordinate 309,335 of JAEIFV010000213.1, read as the reverse complement.
TCATTGGCATACGCTAATTTTTTATAGTCTTACACAATTCTAAAAAGTTTGATCGAAATTTGATGACTATAGCATATAGCTCCCATAGGAACGATCGGTCAAAAAGCTAGTTCTAGGGAGAAAAATTTTTTTGTTTTTATGGAAACGTCCTTATCATTGGCATACATTTATTTTACATACTTTTACACAATTCTACAAAGTTTTGTCAAAATCGGATGACTATAGCATATAGCTGCAGTATGAATGATCGGTCGAAAAAGAAGTTCTAGTGCGAAAAACTTTTTTGTTTTAAATGGGATCGCCTCCAAATTTCGTAATTATGCTTTTCCATGATTTCACCAAGTTTGGTCGAAATCAGACATCCATATAGTATAGATCCCATAGAAAAGTAAGGTCCAAAAAGTAGTATTTATTAGAAAAACTTTTTTGTTTTCAATGGAAGCTGCAAGGGTATACAAAACTTCGGCCGAGCCGAAATTAACTTTCCCCTATTTTTTTATTTTGCGATCGTGGCCTAATTTCATTTTGTGATCGCGGCCTAAATTCATTTTGAAAAATGAAATTAGGCCGCCAAACAAAATACACCGCGGCCTTAATTCACGTGGCCTAATTTCACAGAGCCATTTTAATTGACTCACATTGACATGACTTCGCGTAAGGACCTTAAAAAAAATGCGTCAAATATTTTGAAAAAGTGGGATGGTGATTTGGTAAGTAGAGCTGCGATGTGGGCGGCACAAAGAAACAAGAAGGCGAAAAAGAACGAAAAAGAACCAAGGAAGTGATCTGGTAAGTAGAGATGTGATGACTGAGAGCGCCGAGATTGTCCTGAGGCCAATAGTTTTAACACTGCGGCTGGACATAAGCTTAAAAAGCGTTGATATATTAGCTCAAGGACCGGGATGGTCATGAGGCCAAAGCAGATTAGGGAATCCAAAACAGTTGAGAGCGGACAACGGAACAATAAAGGAGGAATCGCAGAGTTCGAGAAATTCTGTAAAAACGAAACGAAAACGAGCGTTTTACTATTTGCTGTTCCCAATTCCGAACGATTTGGTTACGTTTCGACTTTTCGAACTCGGTTTCGAAAACAGCTGGCTGGCTGGCCTGCGCACGTGTTTGTGTATATCGTCAGCAGACAGAGTTGTCATCATCTCCCTAATTTAAATTTATAAAGCTCTTATTTACTCTTTAAATCCATTTATTTTTACTTAAGCCAGTATTCAAATATTTCATTTAAATGTCATATCAAATATGGTTAAACATAGCTAAGTGAAATAGAAAAAAGTGCAGTCCGATTAAATAAATTCATATGCAGCAACCCTAGCAGCCGCGTTGAAGGTCGAAATCGACTAAACTTATCTGAAATTCAAGAACAGCTCGGTTTGGCCGCTCGGTTTTGTTTTTCATGCAATATTTTATAGAAGTTTATAAAAAATCCTGTCAAATTATACTTAAACATAAAACAGTTTAAGTAATGATGTTAAACGATCTTAAAAGTTTTCAAATAATTTCGGGTTTTTAGTTTATCATATTGAGGAAGTAGTTTAATGCTTTAATTTGCAATTACTTTTAATTCCGCTGACGCTGCAGCGCACGTTTTGAAAACGACAATTCTTGTCGTTTTGCGAAATTCGGAACAGCAATCAACTCGATTTGCGGCAATTCCACTCGTTTTCGGAATTCGAAACAGGCCGGAATAACTCCTTCTTATTGTCCCCAGACAAACGGAGACTTCGAGTGGATGAATCGGACTGTAATCTTTTAAGGAAGCGATTCAAGATTTTTATTTGATGTACTTACATTGCCACTCCAGACAGCATCCACAGCAAATTAAGGCACCTAGGCGGCATGCAAGTCCAAGCAGTTGCGTTCTCGATGCCTTATGATGTTAAGGTATTGGCAGATTAAGACGATGAATTAAAGAACGATGTTTACGCCGTTCTTGTCAAGACTTGCCGAATATTTTTATCGTCGAAGCAGAATTTATCGAAGAAGTAATAAGCTATAGAAATTGGCCAATCACTGGAACAAATATGGAGTCAAACTGAAGCAATCAACACAACAAAGTTTATATTTAAATAAAAATGAATTTTACATTTTTTTAAGGTACCTTGAGGTGCTTTTTGAAGCCAAAACTTTAGTCTATTTCAGCATAAACTTTTTTTAAGTTTTTCAAGTCAAAATTTGGTACATCTAATATAACAAATATAAAATTAATTTAAAGAATGCGTACTTCCAAAAAACTTTGCCCACACATTTGTCAGCATACAGAAAAAAAAAACTTCACATGGCTTTTGATTTCGGGCGAACTCTTTTCTCTTGGACCGCCAGGTAGTTAAAACTTTTTAAATTGCGGGTGGGAAAAAGTTACAGTCGCCGACAAAAGTGCTCTGTCACTGCTCATTTGTTGCTAATAATTATAAAAGTTTATAGTACAATTCCCCCAAGTGACACACGTAAAAAAAAAGAAGACAACTTCCAGCCAGACTGTCTGGATATCTGAGGCAACAAAAAGTTTAACTTCATCCGCAATTGTTTAGGTTGAAAGATTTTGTTGTAGTTTTTAGTGTTAGCATTTAGTTTAGATTTCGCATATAAAAATAGTATTAAATTTTTATTTGCTTTGCTATAACAATAGTGAGTGTATGTGTGTGTCTCTCTCTCTTATAAGTCATTTAGTTTTGGCTTTTGGCCAGGAAAAGGTTTTTGCTTTCGGCAAACAAGTCAAACAATGGCCGCGCCAAATTGCCTTAAAAGCCTTTTGAAGTCCACCAAAAGTTTTGCCTGTTTGCGCATAATTATTTAGCCATGACATAAACACAAATTTATCAAATAGTTTCTTCTTACTTTGAGAAAATGGTTGTTTGCTCTCAGCTAAAAATGGGTGAACTAATTTAGGGAAATGGAATATGGATACTATTCAAAAAAGTTTTAGTTACCTCAAATAGTAGATTTTTACAACTTGGTTACAATAACATATTATCAATACGAGTGGCTAAGCGTTCTGTTTCTATCCAAATGGAGGAGAGAACTTTATACTCGCTCTCCCGCTTAGGCCTCTTTTGGGCCCATTGCGTTGCCATATGTGTCCCCTGTTAACCCTTTTTTGTTAATGAAGGGGGTCCTCGTTACTGAACCATTGTGTGGACAGAATGAACTTTAGTAGAGCTGGGATCTTTAGTTCGGATGTCTCCGATAGGTTGAGTAGGAGAGGTTGATCTAGTGTTCTAAGCCTCCTTCTACTCAGGGCGAGGCAATGGCAGAGGAGGTGTTGTACTGTTTCCTCCTCTTCTTCGTACCTGCAGCTTCTGCAGAAATCATGGTGAGTGACGCCTAGGCGTGCAGCGTTTCTGCCGATACGACAGTGAGCTGTTTAGGTTTCCACCAGAACCGATATGTGTTCCCTTCTGTGGCGTAAAAGCGTGGTGGTACGCTTTAGGTTTAGTGTTGGCCACGTAAGCCTCGCTACCGTACAGGAGGAAAGGCCACCACCTCGAAAAACGTGGTTTCAAGATAAATGCGTTTAAGGGGCAAAATTTTTTTACATTGTCTTGAAAATACTATTAGGATCTTGAAAACATACCGTAAAAATTTTGTAATGGTCAGTATCCAGCATGATTCGTCGTCGAAAGTGTCTCTATTTATGTAAAGGTATTGTGACGAAATCTAAATTCTGGAGTGCTGGATACGAGCCTTAAACCAAAAAAAATATTGAAATGGAAGTTAGGATATGCTCGTTATATTAAAAAAAAGCATGTTTTACAAATATATCGTATATAGAAAGTATAGGAAAATTTTTTTCCCACTACGTCTGTCATAGTTAACACCCAAATAAATAAAAATAAGTATTTTAAAAAAAATTATAAATTTATTTTAGTGTCTCGAAAACAAAAACCAAACTTTAAACGCGATTATATCAAAACCACTTTTTTGAACTGGTTCCGGACCGATTTAAAATTTTTTTGTTTTACTCATACACACCGTTTTCGCACCTCCCTCGGATAACCATAACAAAATTGGACCGATTGAACGAAAAAAGTGGTATATTTTCGAAATGTTGACTTTGGAGCCCTATATCTCCGGTGTTTTTGAACATACCGCAAACGTGGAGGCAGGTGCGAAAAGCACATCAATTCTGAGCAGATCGCATTTAATTTCATCCATTTCAGATAAGCCGTTAGAAAAAAGTCCGGAACCATGAGGCGAACTTTTTATTTTTTGCCCAGCTTTAAAGGACGCTACAACAACAACCGCAACAACAAAGCAAAAATTTTAATTTCTAGCTTAATCGATTATCTGTCCAATAAAAAAAACCGTTTGCCAATATCTCTTTTAGATTTTGTGTCTTAGAAAGAGAGGCTCAGGGGAAGAAACTACCCAAAAAGTTTGCAGTAGCTAGGCAAATTGGGTCACTTTGGGTCATTAAAAGGGTTATATCTTCTAAATTTTTTCGAATTTCAAAAATCCTATTAGGGCAATATTCTCCAATATCTAGGTTATACAAAAATGCATAAAAAAAATCGAAAAAAAATTTATGCTCATGGAGAATTCCCTTTTAAGAGTCTCGGCAAGTGGGAAATACATATTTTCTTTGTTTTTGTGTTTCTTTTGATGAAAGACGCTTATTTTTGAGAGAAAAAAACTGTCTTTTGGTCATAGCTGGACTATCGTTCATCCGATTTACACCAATACTTTGGAGGATTAATGAATAATTCTGATTACTAAATATGCCTAGAATGTTTGATCTATTTTTTCCGAAACTGAGGGAGATTTGAAATTTTTATAGCTCTTACTATCTCCGAGATGCGTTTGTTCATACGGACAGAAAGACAGACGGAGAGAGGTCATTGGCGAAGCTAGCTTCCGAAAAATCGAAGGTTGCCCCAATTAAAGCTGAAGGTGGCAATACCCACCAAGGTTGTCAGGTCTTATGTTAATAGACCGCAAGATCTACACGTCCATTTTACCCGTCTACAATTGCCATCAATCAGAATTACACAGAAATAACTCATTCTAAAATTTTGCAAATATCGCGGTTTCCGTTCCATCTCCATATCCTATTTACCCATATCCTATTTTGACCGTTTGGTTTACACCTCCTATTTACCCGTATACAATTGGCGTCTCTTAAATCTTCATAATAATCTTGGCTCAAAAATAGAAATTAGCAAATTCCGCAATATTTTAGCCCGTTTTGTCTACATCTTTCATTTACCCACGCCTGCATTGTAATCTGAATATTAAGCGCTTTTATAAATATTCATATGATGATTTTTCAAATTTTGAGGTTTATCGACCATTTTCCGAAAATTTCTTCAAACCATTCCGCAATGTTTCATCGCAATCGAAAGGAAAAACTATTATAAAACATTGTCCGAAAATATCCCCCAAGTGAAAGGTCACACCATAAGTAATAGAAACATTCCACTTACCGTTTTTCTGTTATACTAAACCTGTTAAAAAAAAAACACTTTGAACAGAAGTGATTTTGAAAGACAGATATTTTTTTCACTAAAAATTAACAGTCATTAGAAAACCCAAAAACATTACTCAAGAAAATTAAGTAATATGAGAAACTGAAATTTCTTATGATTTTTGTGTTTCCGTCAACGAGAAACACATTGAAAAGCCTATGACTTTTACATAAGCCTGCTTGAGTTATTTACACGCGTGATAAAGCCATAAACATAAAATAAAACTTTTTTACAAATTGTATTTTTTTTTCTGTTAATTTTTCAAGTGTAAAAAAAGTGTGTGTTATTTTACGAACCTTGGTTAAAGGTGGCATCACTAAAATTCTAACGATTTTATATGTTGAAGCGAATGACGAATTGAACTAGCGATTTGCTAAATTTCAAATTTTATAAACTAAAAATGGGAAATTTTTAAATTTTTGATGTAGTTTATTCAAAAATCGAACACCCCTTAAGCATCAATACAGTAATTTTTTTTTTGTGAACTCTTTTTAGGGGCTTTTTTAAGCAAATTGCCGACTCTGTAGGGGACGATTTTGAAATCACTCGTAAAAAGGGTTTGTCGGCAGGGCAAATTGAAACTCGAACTGATTTCGAGCGAAATCGCTTTCGCTCGCAGTCACCGCTTTCAGGGGCAACGCTAATAAGCTACTGTTTTTATTGAAATTTGTTTGGGTGAAAATTATATATACATAAAAATGTATTTCAGTTCCACATCCAGCGTTCCAATTCGACGCTAAGTAGCGACGCTATTGTATCGCACATGGTACAGTCACGAGTGTGGTTATCGATATTTTTCTGTCTGTCAAACCGGCTACCTTTATTACTGAGGTATTCTACCCAGGAGCATAAAGAAACTTAGAACAAAAAATACAAAGTCATTCACTTTCTCTTGCATTTTCCCGGCGCACAAGTTTAAAGGCAGGTGTCGGTCAGAATTGAATTCTTAGTGTAGTTTATATCTAAACGTTTTATTCATTTTATTTTATAGAATCAAATATGCCACGCAAGCCCAAAACCGATGCAACCAAATCGCCAGCGCCGTCGTCCACCGCACGGGATTCCTTTGCATTCAATTATGACTCCGATTCAGAAGATGAGGAGTTTATCAAATATATATTCAGTGAAGAATATTTGAAACAGTTGGAGGAAGAGGAGGAGGCAAGCAAGGAGACGTCTCCAATCGAAAAGCCGTCAACAGATGAATTTCCTTCCACCAAAAAGAAAGAGCAGAAGGACAAGCCCAAGAAGCATGATAAAACGACGAAAAACAAATCTCCGGAGATGGAGAAAAAGTCAAATAAAGAAAGGTGAGTTGACTTGGCGTTAAGTCCCCCGCATAACACAAAATTTTTTTGCGCAAAACACTTATGTATGTATGTGTGTTAGTGAAATATGAGTGTAAGCGTCACACGCACGCATGGGGGCTTTAGATAACCTGCAAACTCCTTGAACGCTTAGGCCAAAGACTACGTTGTATTAGCTTGTTATACTCTAGCCATGCCCAGCCATATGCTCTTTGGGTGCGTTTGGTTTTTGTAATTGCACCGAAGATAGGAAATTAATGGTTGTATACATGCAGGGCGCGCTGCATATAAAACGACACACATGTAAACGATTTCGTGTGTGTGTGCGCCTCATAGAATAAAACCCGTTTTTTTTATACCCTTGCAGAGGGTATTATAAAATTGTCCGGATGTTTGTAACGCATAGAAGGAAGCATCTCCGACCACATAAAGTATATATATTCTTGATCAGCACGACGAGCTGAGTTGATTTAGCCTTGTCCGTCTGTCCGTCTGTTTCTATGCTATCTCCTCCGTCAGTTTTAAAGCTATTCTCACCAAACATTGCACAAAGTCTTTTGGTACAAATACGCTGCACATTTGTCGGAACCGGCCGGATCGGATGACTATAGCATATAGCTGCCATAGGAACGATCGGTTGAAAAACTAGTCTTAAAGAGAAAAACTTTTTTGTTTTTAATGGAAACGCCTCCAAAGTCCGTATTTTTAGTTTACTATCCCTTCCCATGATTTCACTAAGTTTGGTCGAAATCGGATGACTATAGCATATAGCTGCCATAGGAACGATCGGTCGAAAAACTAGTTCTAGTGAGAAAATTTTTTCTTTTTAATGAAAACGTCCTTATCTTGGCTACACTTAATCTATATACTTTTACACAATTCTACAAGATTGGTTGAAATCGGATGACATACGATAGCCCAAGGTACGCGGTCAGTCAGTGGCTTTTTGTTTTTAAGAAAACGTCCTTACAGGCGTACTTCTTACTTACACATCAAGATGGTGACGGAGTGGCTAGTGGTGAACTGTCAGGGAAAAACTTTTTGTTTTTAAGAAAACGTCCTAGGTACAATATATACTTTACACAATTCTACAAAGATTGGTCGAAATCGGATGACTATAGCATATAGCTCCCATAGGAACGATCGGTCGAAAAACTAGTTCTAGTGAGAAAAACTTTTTTTTTAATGAAAACGTCCTTATTATTGGCATACACTTATTTTATTTACTTTGGACACATTTCTACAAAGTTTTATCAAAATCGGATGACTATAGCATATAGCTGCAGTATGAATGATCGGTCGAAAAAGAAGTTGAAGTGAGAAAAACTTTTTGTCTTAAATGACATCGCCTCCAAATTTCGCAATTAACAGTGTATTATGCTTTTCCATGATTTCATCAAGTTTAATAGAAATCAGACATCTTTATAGTATAGATCCCATAGAAAAGTAACGTCCAAAAAGTAGTCTTAGAAAAACTTTTTTGTTATCAATGAAAGCTGCAAGGGTATACAAAACTTCGGCCGAGCCGAAGTTAACTTACCCCTATTTTTTTTCTTGATCGGCGTTTGCGTGTGCAAGCAAACTGACCAACAACGATGTATTGGTGCTTTTCTTTGTGGGTATTTGAGAGTGCTCTGCCGTATGGTACTTTTGGGCATGTCTGCTCTACACCATCGGTGGGCACTGCCTTGCTCTTTTTGCTGCGCGTTAAAAATTGCCTCGTCATCTAACACACGCCAACCGAACTCGAAGCGAAAACAAAAACAAATCTATTGCGTATCGGGGCGACAGAGACGACTGCAAAAACAAATACATGCTGTGTGTGACTGGCTGGCCGACTGGAGCATCGGCAAAAAGGGTTGTTTTTTCTGTTGTTGTTCAACTTGCTCTGAAAATCAAATATCGTGCCCACCAATGCTCTATACCAGCGATGTCTAAAATTTGAAAAGGCAGCCACGCGTGGTTGGCAAGCCAAATTCTGCCGACGTCGCAGCGTCACATGTATAGAGAGAGGAAGAATATGTGTATTCTATATATAGAACGCTCGGCAGCATTTGCTCTTACGACTCATGTGTTCGGCTGTTCGGCCGGTCAGTTGCTTTGCAGCATTCAATGATGAAAGACCATAAAGCGCATGATTTTTACACTACACTGAAAAAAATGTTTGATCTCAATTGGGAAAATGAATTATTTTTCATTGAGAATATGGATAGTAGTCAATGTTTATTGTGCCATTACGTTGCATGTCGCTTTACCTTTGATGTTATTAAAAGGCACTACCAACTTTGCCACTGGGGTTATAATGAAATAAAGGGGAGGGAGAGAGATTTAAAAATTTTAGAGATGCAGGCAAGACATTTTTTGATGTTTATAGCTGACAAGGAAGAATTCATCCAACCTTACAACAATAAAATTGATAAAACTTTGCTAAAGTTAGCATCTTTACAGTTTCTTTAGGTCTGGCCAGACAATGTCGCACATTTAGTGATACAATACAAATATGCTGAGCATCGATTTAATTTGTTTTATGTTCGAATCGCACGCATTTTATTTTTTCAGTGTAAAGCAGTAAAACGTCACCTTGGCTTCGTGTTTCGCTGCTTCGCACACATGCAATCGCTTTCATTGTGTGAGTTTGGACACCACTGCTCTATACCATAGGTGGGCATGATATTCAATTTTCAGTGCAGTCCAACAACAACAGAAAGAAAACAACCTTTTTTGGCGAGGCTCCAGTCGGCCAACCAGTCACACACTGCATGTATTTGTTTTTGCAGTCGTCTCTGTCTAGATTTGATGTTGATTCTCTTCGAGTTCGGCCGCCGTGTGTGAGATAACGAGGCTTCCAGAACAAAGAATGTCCGTGACATGCATACTCCGATATTCTGCTGTGACTAAAAAATCAACACCTATTAAGACCAAAGAGGAAATAAATCGTAAAAATGTAATCAATATTTACGGCCTTTCAATTGGGAAGTCATGGCTTATGAAAACCATAAGCTTAATTTTCTGCTGAGGGTTCTTTACGGTAATTCTTAAGAAACTGCTTTTGAATACCACAAATATACACACATATCCAAAAACCCCTGATTTCGACAATCAGTGAATCAGGTCCACAACTTTAGCTTGGAAGTGAGATCCCGGTCTCCGGATGCAGTACCATTAGTGGGATTCCATACTATGCTCGGTAATTCAAGTAATTTTTCACTTCGAAACGAAACTTTACTAAGCATTCATCGTACGCTTTCTTTACGTACACCACATTCTGATTCATTTAACGAACTTGCCTGTGTAACGTTCTTGCTGTAAACGAATTCTGATTTTAAGAGGTATTGTTTTTGCATATTTCCATGTACTGAGCATACACTTTTGCAAATAAAGTATTTCGATTCCGATCAAATCATGCGGAATCAGAATTTCGGGCGCTTATTTAATAAAATTGTATCGAATAAACGACAATTTTTTTTTCATTGTGCAAAAGTACTAAAACAAAAACACACCTTTTAAAATTTGTGGAAAAAACCTCAAATAGTTGAAGAATTTTTAAGGCTTAAGGTAAAATTTTCATACAAAAATAACAGAAGAAAATTAGAAATAAAATTTTGTCTTCAAAATTTGTATGAACATTTTACATAACATCGAATTAATTCACATCTGGATACAGGCCCTTAGACAAAAAATTTCTGTTATAATATTTGATTGGGAATTGTAAAGAAATCACCACGTTTCTCCCTCAAGGCGACTCCTTAAAATGAGCATGAGAATGTAAAGTGGTACATTAGACATAAGCTATTTAATTTTAGAATTAACTTTACGTGTAGTGTAGCACGACGAGGGATAACAAAGGAGTATCAAATACACGAATCTTAGGTCATTTGCGAGAAAAATCGTTCCAAAGCAATCAAGTCCACGTCTGAAATGTGGGATTAAATGGGTTTTCGAGGAATAACTTTCAAAATACCCATCCAAGGTGGGTCAAATAATACCGCAACCCCACTTACTTTTACGATATGGGCATTTCCACAGAACGGTCTACCTAGACCAAAAAATTAAAAGCACTTTCGAACGCCACGCTTTCAAACTTTTTGATTGCAGTTAACTGTACGTTTTTGCAGTGCATTGTGATAAAAACCACATAAATATCATGAACAATTTTTGGGAAACATTCCAACCATTTTAAAGAGACATCAATTTACAACGTTCTAAGACCAGCCACATCAAAAATCACTTTTATATTTGTCACGTGCAAATGCCTTGCCTTTTTGCAACTATCTTGACAACAAAAAAGTTTCCCAATTATAGGGCTAATAAAAAGTTATAAGATAAGCCTATTGGCAAAATAAAAGTCCGATTTATTTTGACTGTTGTTCTAAATTTTCGACATCATGGAAATGCCCATTTGCAAGTTTCATTCATACATCAAAAAGCTCTTCGACAATTTCTTAAAATGGTCTTCATTCAGAAATTGACTCGTACAGGAAAAAAGGTCCATTAAGATCCATTTGGATTTTATAATATCCTGAAAAAATCCTGCGTAAAACGAATTTTGTTTAATATTTAAGACTGAGGTAAATTAAAAATTTGTATAACTGTTCAAACAGTTCAAAAAAAAGTATTATTAGATTTAAAAAATTAAAAAGTTATTTAACCAATATCTGGCAATAACGGGACCTAATCCATAAACAGATTCTCTTTTAACAGTCTTAGCCCTTGTATTATAAAAATCAAAGCTCGCTAAAAGAGGTTTCCTTAGGGCACGATTAAAAAGGGAACCGAAATGACATTTTTCCTCTATCTTCGCACGAGAGTTTTTTCGCTCTTTTTGTGCATTTGTTTTCAGGAGACACTTTGCTGTATGTGTGTTGCATGCAAACTGCAATTGTGTATGAGTGCTCAAATTCTTCTAACTCTCGTTTTGCTCAGTTGCTCATGCTCAGCTGCTGAGAGCCGACCGAAATGATTCCCTTCAAGCTGTTATGTTCAGAGTGAACAAGTCTTATTAAGTTGTACCTGTCATTTAAGTAAGCTGACAGCATAGAAATAATTGGTTGACCACATTTTGAGAGCTGTGATAAAAACATGTAGCTTGGTGAGTTTGTTAGCTCATTTAATTAGTATTGCTCAGAGCGGAAATAAAATTTTTCTGCAATAGTATGCAAACTTCGGCGGAAATGCAGTTAGATTGCATTCTAAAGGCTAGATTCCAGATGACATACAAATTTATTTCGGCACAATACTTCATTTAAATAAGACAGCTTTTCACAAGCATTAAGATTTCAAAGCAGCTCAAATGTGTTTCTATTCCTGTGAAGTTAGATATAAAAATTTATTTTCGTGCGTTCTGGAAATGAATAAGTCGGTTGTTCAAAAGCTTTTGGCTTTCACACCTCTGCAAAGGTGCTCTATACATATGAAGTACTGTGACAAAACAATTTTTAGTTGATCTGAGAATAGGCCGTAAACAAAAAAAATTTTTCTTTGATACAAGGGTTGTTAAAAAAGTTCTCGTCCGTCAAAGTGGGGGGTTCAAAAAAAAAAGGTATAATGCTGGCGGCCACGATTTCTCGTCTCCAGGTGGTCTGATATGAAAAGTAAAAACAGTGTTATAAACAGTATAGATGTCACTCTGTTCTAGAACTCGACAGCAAACAGCTTTCTTAAACATTTCTTAGTTGGATAGAACATTTATTTGAAAAAATCATTTATAAACAAGTAAGAAAGTCGGTCAAGCCCGACTATAGTATACTCTGTACCAACGAAAGTGTATTCTAAGTTTGAATTTTGATGCTGCAGTAGCTGCTGAAAGCAGTGATGAAACTGCGCTGCCGCAGCGATCACTATTTTGCTCATAACTCGAGCATTGTTCATCAAACCTTCACCATTCCTTTGGCGGATTATAATCCTGATTACTCAATATGTCCAGAATTTACGAACCTTCTATATTTAAAACTGTGGGAGATATGACTTTTTTCCAAACTGCGGGGGCAGGAGGGCAGTTCACCAAAATTGAAAATAAACTTGATCTGCCTGCAAGTATAGGAAGTATTTGTCCTATACATGTCAAACCTCTATATCTTAACATCTCCGAGATCTGTTTGTTCATACGGACGGACAAACAGACGGATATGGCTATATCGACTCGGCTGTTGATGCTGTTCAAGAATATATATAGTTTATAGGGTCGGAAATTATTCCTTCTGGCATATAAAATCTGTTGCCCAAACTTAATATACTCTGTGTACCCCAAATGCCAAAAGCCTATCCCTTGGATTAGGAACTTATAATTCTGCCGGCGTCGCAGCAGACACACGCATAGTGAAAGAGAATTCATGCGATCCATAAATACTATTTATACTATTTATTAAATAGCCCGCTCGGCGGCTTTCTCACTCACGACGCGTGCTTTCAGCTTTTTGTTCTCTCACGAGGCATTTGTTCGTTTGCTTGTTGTGACATTTACTTCGTGTTTTTCTGCTACGCACACAAGCGCAAAGCTTGATTGTGTGAGTTTGGGCACCATTGCTTTATATGCTTATTTGACAAAACTTACATATAATACTTAACTTACCTTTTTCTTAAATAGCTTACCATTGGAGAAACCATCTGTATCCTATAAAAAGCCTCCAAATCCAGTCTATACACCCATCATAACCAGGTAAATATTTTATTAAATTTTTTTTTCTTCAACAACAAAATCTACCTCATTTTCTTCTACAGTTCCGAGGCTTTGCCTACAAAATTCTGCATTGGCGATGTTATATTGGATTTTGGTCTGGAAGATTCTGAACCCATGCAGATTATTGATACGATTGATCCCATGCCGCCACCTAGCAGGACAACTATTCCCAAAACCAATCGAATAGTTCGAAAATATAAGCCAAGGGCTTTTCCAAAACTACGTAAGATCGCAACACCAAGGATAAAAAAACAAGTGGAAAAACCACCCGCACCTTCGATAGAACCAGAATGTTCTAGTCGTAGTATTGAACCCATTACACCTGTTATGGATGATGATGAGTTGGAAAAGTTACCCACCTCCGAAGAGATATGGAAGACCTTTGCTGATATAAAAGCAGGTTTGGTATCTCCTACAAAGGCAAAATGGCCGGGGGGGTTGATGTACAAAAGGGTAGAGACCAAGAAAACGGCTCTGTTTTCGGAAAGGGAATCTTCTCCATTAATGGAAGACAATGAAGTTGGGCCTGCTTGCTTGATTTCCGAGCAGACGGAACAAGAGAAGCCAACATCTTCTCGTTATGCTGGACCTGCTTGCTTGATTTCCGAGCAGACGGAACAAGAGAAGCCAACATCTTCTCGTTATGTTGGGAATCAACTTAATAATAATACACATCAAGAAGAAGAGCAATTGGATTTGGATAAGTATATAAATGAAGATGAGGATGACGACATTGATAAAGAGTTTCTTGCAAGTCGTGGAATCGTCTATAAATCTGGTAATATATCTTTTGAACACTTGAAAATTGATGCGGAGGAAGAGCGTGCCATGAATGAATGGATCGAATCAGAGTTACTTAATGAACCTCTGAGTGATATAGAGGAATATGACATGCTTTTAAGTCTGGCGAGGGATCATGAGAAGAATTATGATTTACTGTACGACTTACTTAAGCCCAAACCGTCCTCGCAGGCCAAACCCAAGCTTAAAGAAGGAACAGTTCCAGATGATCAGAAATCTCAGCCGCCAGGAGAAGCAATGCCAAAAGAATTAAAACTGGCCTTGAAAGTGCTATTGGATATAGAATTGAATAAAGATGATTCAGATGATTTTACAGAATATATTCCAGAAGATATTTTAGATGATGAACGTCCCGAACGTCCCATTATTTTGGATGTTCAGGAAATACCACCTAAGCCAGCCGACGAGGCTGCCATTGAAGACTGGCTGCAGCAATGCAGTCAAACTATATCCCAACAGCTACAACTATTGGTAAGCTCCTTAAATGCAACCACTGCTTCCTCCACTGAAGCGGAAGCTATCGATTTTGAGAGTGAAATCTCTAAGGAGCAAGAAAAACCCAATAAAACTACGGCCAAATCCTTGGAAACTGATTGGCAAAATAGCTATAAACTCATGCTAGATGATTTCGAGGATGTTATCGATCAATCGATGACCGAATTTCGTGATCCACAGGCCAAACGATTGCGCAGCAAATGGACCGCTGCTTATGGCATGAAAACCGCCGAAAATCTCAGGCGTTCGATTGATTTACCACCAATGCCGTTACAGCTCGATCAGTGTTTGCAAAAAATTCGAATCCTAAGACGCCCCCCCACTCGTCAGGCTAAGGAAGACTTGCGCTTGCGCATCGAAATGAAATATGTGAAAATGTTTTGCACCCTCCAAACTAATCGTAAACTGGAACTGAAGTCATTGGTGAGTGTCCTGGATAATGCAGTCTACAATACGGATATCGATGTCATACAGAAACGTTATGAGGCCTCACAAATCGCCTGGATCTGGAGCAATGGTGTGGTCATGATAATCAATGGACGCAGTCAGACTATGTTGGGCGAAACTCAAAAAGAACTGATGTGTAAAATTTTGGGAGTAGCCAGATTCAGAATCCAATCGGATCATAATCTATTGCATTTACGTTTGATATCGTATGCGTTTTTTCCCTGGCGCATTGCCATTGAAGAATTCAGTGATGCATATGCGCTGAGCCATGAGGTATTTCAGAGCGATAGTCGTTATGTGTATTATGTGGATAAGAGTTTCCCCGGAGTGGCGGCAAGGGTTCATGAATCAGGGATGATTCATGTATTTGCCATGAGTACACCGCAGGCGGATAAGATGCTTGAGAAATTATATTTAATAACCGCCAATCATCGCAAGGCTGAGATTAGTTCGATCAAAAATGAACCGGTGTAAGAAAGGAAATTAAATTTTATACATATACTTTTATTAAAATGCCAACAAGAATGTCTAAAGAAAAACACTATTTTTTTTGGGTTTTCAGAAATGGGGTTGAAATTGTCCTTTCACAAAAGTGTAAAGAATTTAGTATACAAGTTGAACCGGGTTTGTATATCCTTGAAGAGGGTATATTAAAATTGTCAGGATGTTTGTAACGCATAGAAGGAAGCTTTTTTGACCACATTAAGTATATATATTCTTTATCAGCATGACGAGCTAAGTTGATTTAGCCCTGTCCGGCCGTCCGTCTGTTTATATCCGATTTTCTCCGTCAGTTTGAAAGCTATCTCTTCGAAACTTTCCACGAACTTTCCACGAAGTCTCGTTCTGAGCCATGTGTTGTTAGCCACCTGAATATTGGCTCCAAGCCAAAAAAAATTACAGCTTTTTGTTTGTGTCAAGTTTCTATCTTCTTATTACCTTACTTTTGACCAGCAACTGATCAGTCAACACGTGCTTTAAGTTGGTAAACCAGAACTCGACTTTTTTCAAATATTATTGTAATTTTTTTTTTGTCTTATGAATATAGTTGAACACTTTTTGGAATCCAAAAGAAAGTATGACAGAAATATCTTTAATCAATTACCTTTTTGACCGAAACATGAAATTAAAAAAAAAAAAATTTTGTTTTGGGTTTGTGGCGCCAATCAAAAAAAGTGATATATGGGGTGTTGTGAGCCACCGGAATTTGTCCCTGCAAAAAAGGTCTTTTTTACTTCCGAATAGAATGTTGCAATGATACGCTAAAAGACAGAAGCAAAACGCTACAAAGAGGACAAAAAGCCAGGGATGCATACTGGTTCTGAACCGAACCGAACCGCTTTTTTCAACCGGCGTCCCTTCAAAAATGCTGAACTGAACCGATAACCACAAATGAAAGCGGTTCGGTTCAGTTCAGTTCATTGACGAGTCTCAAGACGCACAAATTGGAAATCTTGATCGTGTTGCTACGATAAGTCCTTATTGATGCCGGATATAAATCGCAACCATTTTGAAACATGCAATTGTCCACCGACCTCTGAATATGCCTGTCGTGAGTTAACATTTCTTCTTTGGAAGTTGCTAGTCCATTTGTTTGCATATATAATTTCCTTTACGGGACGATATTCTCATTAGTCTGTTGAGCCTCTACTAAAATGATATCATTATGGGTCAACCTAGCACATCCAACTATTCAAACTTTTCAATTCTCTTGGAATTCAGTATCAAAATAGTCAAAAAGTCACATATCACTTTAGACATCATTATATTTCAAATATTGAAGCAAAAGTTGAGGGAAAAGACGCAATGTGAGCTTTAATATTTTAAAAAGTTTTTCGGTATAAAATAGCTTTCTCTGAGAAAATTTTAAATATTTAAAGGATTAGCTAGACCAAATAGAGTTGGTTCAAACAATAGCTGGGGGTGTAGTACCTCTTAAAACCAGAACTGGTACTTTATAATGTGTTCGATCCAACTTTGTTTTTCATCAAATAGTATGTCCCACCTAGGTTTATAGTTTTTCAAACTTCTGCAGCTTCAAAAGTCCAAAACAATTACTTTCTGAACAAATTTAAGGATATTTTTGAATGTGACTTCACAATGGGCTGTAAGGGTTAGGATTCGGTGGAATGAAGGGTAATCTTAGAACAAAAAGAAGTTTTGGACTTGCCGCATCTTCAAAATTAAGGGCGATCCAACAATATAATGGATTTTCTAACACGTTATCGGACTGCTTTTCCTTTGAAACTTCGGAAAAATATCTTTTCGCGCAGACTTAAGAGCAAACTGGGACTATATACTTAAGAAATGGCTTAGGACTTGAGACTCGTCCAAATTAAAAAGATCCTTGAATAGAAATGCGTTTTTGACAACTTTTGGACTGCCTTACCATCGAAAGTCTGAAAGTAATAGATTTTCGTACAGATTAAAGCAAAATCCTTAAGGGTTTATGTTCGGCGGAAATAAGGGCGATCCTAGAAATAAGTTTCTGTCATTTCTTTGATATATAATTATGAAAATATTTAGTCGTTAAACTTAAGGATGGGGTTTAAGGGTTGAGATTTTAGAGATTTTCGGCATCCAAGAACATAAAGTGCGTTGCGAATTCCTTTCCGCGCAGATTCTTGGGAAGATCGGGGCTATTTGCAAAAACAGAAACTGGCCTTCATTTAATTTATAATAAAGACTGAACCACTGAACCGAACCGAAACCGCGGTTCAGTTGGCTTCAAAAACCATGTAATAAAC
Source organism: Lordiphosa collinella (assembly GCA_018904265.1). Lineage (NCBI taxonomy): Eukaryota > Metazoa > Arthropoda > Insecta > Diptera > Drosophilidae > Lordiphosa > Lordiphosa collinella. Next base: position 291,385 of record JAEIFV010000213.1, on the reverse strand, counting down.
CGAACCTGTGAACCACTGAACCGAACCAGGCAAACAAAAAAATAGCCACCAGCATATCGTGCTCGTAAATATTAGAAAACAAGGCGCATGCCGATTTTTCATTGATATTTTTTATTCAGATTATAAGAAAATTATAACACGAATTTTCGACTTTAAAACGGGTGGCTCACAGCACACCACAAATTTTTAAAACGTCAAAAAGTTATCTTTTTTCCAAAATGATATGAAAAAGACCACACAATTTTTTTTTCCAAAAAATAATGATGAACAAAGTTAGATGCATCTTTTGATTAAAATACAAAATTTCCAGAATGAAAAATAATGATTTTTGGCGAAGTAATGTTCGAAAAGCCTTACTATGATCACAACACCCCATATTCCCCTACAAATACGCTGCACATTTATAGGAACCGGCCGGATCGGAGGACTATTGCATATAACTGCCATAGGAACGATCGGTCGAAAAAATAGTTTTATTGAGAAAAACTTTTCCGTTTTGAATGGAATCGGCATCAGACTTCGAATTTAAAAGTTTTAAATGCTATTCATGATTTCACTAAGTTTTGTCAAAACTGGAAGACTATATAGTTCAGCTGCCATAGAAAAGTGAGTTTTGAAAAATAGTCTAAGTAGTACGCGTCCTGAAAGTTTTCACGAGATTCAAGGGTATAAAAACTTCGGCCGAGCCAAAGATAGCTTCCCTCCTTGTTTATATTTGAGCTGGTTCAACCCGATTTTCAGACGGGAAAATATTTAATTAGACATGCATTGGAACAAACCGAAGAAATATCCAACTCCATATGGGCTCCCCGAACTTAATATGGCTCCGAACCAATTTTTATGTTATGAATCGGGTTTAAAGTCTGTAAAATGTTTAAGCCAAGGCCGCAAGCCGTTGCGGTTATTTGGGGCTTAGATCTGACTGCTTACTTTCAGAAAGTTCGCCAATCGGACGACATTTCTCTAGGTCAGATTTATACTATTAACTACTGTCGATAATGAAGCGAATATGGTTCGAGTAGGAGAACTTTTAAATGACAACTGCAGAGCAGAAAAAGAATGTAACGATAAAGAGTGTTATATCAAAGAAGGGTGCTCATGTGACCTAAAAGTATTTATTGATTTGAACACTGACGAAGTTACCTCAATAGATTTAAACTTAGAGTTAACGATTTTTTTAAGTACAATTTTAAATTAGTTGAGTTTGCACACTTTGTAAGAAACTCCGTACACACATCATATTAAATCTTTTACATATAAAAAATGTAAAAACTGAAATTCACCTTAAACGTGAATGAATACTAACCATTAAGGGGATATTGCTGCTTGGCAAACAATTTTTTATTGATTTTTTGTATATTTTTATAGCTTGGAGATTTAAGAATTTCCTTTTAATGACCCAAAGTGACTGGATTTGCCTAGCAGCTGCAATCTTTAAACGCGTTTATCTCGAAATCACGTTTTTCGAGCTGGGGGCACTCGCGATTGCGCCCGTAGTTCTGAACCGATTTTGATGAAATAAAGTGCAATCGACGCAGAATTGTCACCATTATGGCCCCTGTTTCAATCCTAATTTTAAAAAAATTTTTTAATATTTTTTTTACACTAAACTACAAAAAAAAAATTGCCCAAAATCGATTTTTCTTTTTACAGAATCGCAAAATTATGATTGAAATGGGGGCCTGAATTACATCTGTGCTGAATTTAACGCCGTTTACTTTTTCCATTGCAGATGATCCGAAGTGGAGTTATCCGTGCCGCCAGCAGCAAACCTTTATTTTCGACGTCCAACTTTGAAGGCCGACAACTTTTTGAACAGCCCTCGTATAAAGGAAAAACAATTTTTTCTATTTAATTCAATATGTTCGTAATACAACAAAAAAATCAGAATTTAAATAACTATTTCCGTTTTCAAATAAGATTTTTTTTAAGAAAAGTCCAAAAACAGCCTTCCAATCAGTAATACCCCCTTAAAAAAATATCTCAGATAGGTGTAGAATCTCTCAATAACCATTAGAATAGTAAACAATTAGAAATCGCCAATGCAGAAAATATTATATCATATCGAACCCAAACTGTGTTATTATTGCAAGACTGTTTATTAGGGGGTCGATTTTTTTCGCACAAAGCGTATTGCAAAATCGAAAACTAGGGGCAATTCTAAGAAACTTTTACCAAGAAACCATTAGTCTAAAATGAATTTTAAGCCTGCGCAAATCAACTTCAAATATTTATGTAAATTTTTGAAAAAAAATATAGTAAGAAAGTCCGTCATGCTGAACAGTTATAGACTCTATACCCCCAAAATTTGCATATATCTTATCAATTTAATGTAGAAGCCATACAAAGAGAAGTTTTTGTCCCATACAGGTCGAACCTCTATCTCTTACCATCTCTGAGATCTGTTTCCTCACACGGACAGACGGACATGGCTAGATCGACTCGCCTGTTGATGCTGATCAAGAATATATTTTATAGTGTTTTTATAGGGTCGGAAATGCTTCCTTCTAGCTGTTACATACATTTGCACAAACTTAATTTACTCTGTGTACCTCGGGTACGAGTATGAAAAGACCGTCTTCTTCCACCCGTGTTAAGACAAATTCTTCCGAACCACAAAAAAGACGGAAGTCAGCCTGTTTATTAATATCTTATCAAAATAAAACAAATTTTTCTCCACTTCACTAGCTGCATTCACAATTCTAATTTTGTTCTCTCGGTATATTTCCATCTTGATCAGCAAATAGTAAAAACTCCAGCATGTTCATTTGAGTTTGAATTATGGCTGACAAAACGACGAGTTTATCAACACGTGCCACATATTTCTTATGCAATGTATCATCATCATCATCATCATCCTCCACAATGGTAGTACGACCCTTTTTTGCTCTTTTAATCAAATCCAATTCCCGCTTAACATTTTGAGCCACTGTTCGATTCCGGCGCTTATAACTTCGCCTCAAGCTCAGAGTTGTCCTGAAAAAATTGATGAAATCCGCATATTCCACGCGCAGAAATTGTATAAAGCTCAGACGTTCCACTTTTTTTTCATCCAACAAAATGCTTCTGGCCATGTTAAAATAGTCATGTAATATGGAAACGAAAACATTGATCAGCAAAACAGCCACGACAAACGCCATCACAGCATAGAGGGCCATGCCAACATATGTGCCGCCGTAGAACAAATCATAGGGATTAACTTCAGAGCTAAAACCAAACGAGAAGCACATGAGGGAGACAAAACTTTTGACCAAATGTTTGAAACTCTGACAATAATTGCCGTTGATGACAACAGCCGAAATGGAAAAGGCCACTACAAAAATTGCTATAATACAAGCGGTGTGGAACACTGACTGCCAGGATAGATAGAGCGTTTTTGTGAATAGCTGAAATATGCGTGCGAATTGCAGCACTTTCCACAATCGCAAAGTCGTAATGCAGATTAGCAGGCCCAACATAACATTGCAGATTAACTGCAAGCGGCTCGGACGACGAAAGTCTATAAACTCCATCTTACTGGAATTCTCCACTTGCTTCAGCATGCTTGCCAACAGTGAACTGCGCAAAATGATCATTACGACCACCACAAAGTTCATAATGCATATCAACAAGTCCATTTTGTTCCACATTTTTTTCAAGCACCTTGGCTCAAACCACAGTTTGAGTATCAAAGATTTGGTGAATTGTATCAACACCACAATATAGAGGAATAACACGATTAGACTGAATATGGATAAATCACCAAAACTTGCGAGAATGGAAGAACTATCGACCTCGATTTGATAGAGCAGACCACCAAAGGGTGTGTGTTCGACGCGCAAACTGCATATACTAAAGATTTGTGCATCCACATTGTATAAGGTGAAGTCTATAAATACCGCCAGGGTGTGTATATTGAACCATTTGTGCTTCTTTAAATAGTTCAGCACCTTCATGCTATTCTCCCTGTTACGGGCCAGCACCGTTACATAACCCTTTAGCTCGGGATAATCGTGAAAGTCGCCTCTATGATGATAACTCAACAGCAGCCAATTAACAAAATTCGTATTAGGTGGCATGGCAAGCCAGGGTTCAAAAATGCGCCAATATGTGTCCGTATATTGCAAACGCTCATACGGCAACCTCCATTCAGCCATGTGTGACTCCTCGCTCAATTCCGGCTCCTCCAAACCATAGTGTCTTTCGCTCACCCTTAATTGTCTTAGCCTTACCACACCCAGCCTTCTGTTCGCCGGACAGTGTATCCAACCAGGAATTCCCGTTTGCGTTACATTCGGATCAAATGCCTTTATCAGGCTGGTCTCTATAAACACATACAACTGCCACAGATAATAAACCTCCTTCAGGCCCAGGCAATCCGTTTGATTCGAAGTGAATATTTGGGTAATCATTTTCGTGTTGTAATATTTCAGTACATCCTGATTGATCAAAACCATGCAAAGTAGCAGAACGAAATATTTGCCATATAACCAAATTTCTCTGGCTATATGCTGGTACTTGAGATTTAATTTCTCATTGCGATGCAAATCGGAGATCACTAGTTCACTTCTTAAGATTCGTAAGCGCAATCGCAAGTAATCATAACGATCGTGTGTAGTTGCATGCGAGTCTGGTTCGAATTTACGCTGTTGCGGTGGCCAAGTGGCGGCGTCAATGGACAATAAAACAAACCTGATGGGATCCGCAACTAAGTAACGGAAAAGTGTAACGAGACCAAACATCACCAGTATGGCCTTGATTTTCTTGGAATCGTGCGAGATCCCGGAGATGGTTAATATACACACAGCACATATCGCCATGATGGCCAGGGTGGTAAAGAAGAATAAGTAACTCGGCTTGCCGGGAGGCATTTTTAAAGACTTTTTCTCTTTAGAATTAAATTAACTGTTGTAAAGACACAAAATAGTGACAGACTTTACAAAGATCGTTCAAATCAATTACATAAGGAAGTTTCTATGAGCATTAGAGCAGACATTTGATGTATAGAAATACAATGCGTTTTGTTGTACAAAAAGGGCATTTTCCATGTCAGTTTTTAAGAGACATCGAATATTTGTAATATTTCATTTACCGTCTGTGAAAGTCACGAAAAATCACTGATCGTTACGATTCAACCAAGTCACACTCTCATCGCTAATGAAATGTCCATCAATAGCAAAATGCCAGTAGAGATGCAATTTTAATCAACAAGATTCAACGATCTTAGTGTTTGTTGTTGGGGGAGAGAGAAGCCAGCAGGGGGGGTGGAAAAAAATTTTAATTTTTGTTCAGTGGTTCAGAACCATATCTCAGAAGTTATCTAAGCTAATATCTTGAAATTTGGTCTGTTGGTTGGAAATAAGAGTTGGATATTTGACTGGTTCAGAGCCGGGTTTGAATTGGTTCAAATATGGAACTTATTCAAAAGAGGTTCAGAGCCATATCTTAGAACCTATTGAAGCTATGAACTTCAAATTTGGTAAATAGGTTTCGAACCGGTTCAAAAGTGTTTTAGAACCATATTTCAGAAGCTATTCATGATACGAACTTGAAATTTGGTATAACGGTTGGTATTATGAAGTTGGATATCTTAATGGTTTAGAACCGGTTTCGAACCTGTTCAAAAGTGGTTTGGGCCACATCTTAAAAGACTTAAGCTACGAACTTGAAATGTAATGTGTAGGTTTGTATTATGACGTTGGATATTTTAATGGTTCAGAACCGGTTCAAAATTGGCTTAAAGCCATATCACCGAAGCCATTTAAAAATGGGAAAAGGGGGTCATGAAGTTGTGCAAAAGTATATAACAAACAGGTAGAAGGAAACATTTCCGACCTTTTAAAGTATTTATATTCTTGAGCTCCATGTCCGTCTGTCTGTCGCGTCGATCTCAGAGACTAAAAGAGATAGAGGCACAATATGTATCTACACCTAAGTAATATACGTATCAGGGATGCAAACCGGTTCTGAACCGAACCGAACCAAACTGTAACCGAACCGGCTGATAAACCAAACCGGCATCCCTTTGAAAACGCTGAACCGAGCCGGAAACAAAAAAACAAAACGGTTCGGTTCGGTTCAGTTCACTGACGAGTTTGCCCACCGACCACCTAATGTGGCTTCCTCACTGAAGCACATTTACAAAAAAGAAAATACAGAATGATGTCCTCATTGTGTTGCTTCTGCATTTTCATTTTGAGAACATTTGTTCTTTGTTTACTAAGCCTCTTCATGCCAATTGCAATTACATTGGGAGTCTTAATTTTGTACAATTCATTTAGTTACTATTGATTAGTTTATGAAAGTATATATCAGGGATTAATACCAGTCCCGGAACCGGAACCGTTAACCGAAATAAACCGTTTCAAATCACGTACCGCAACCGAAACCGGTACAATTTTTTTTTTGAGAACCGAATACCGTTGGTACCGGTACTGTTTCGGTTTTTTTACCTTCCTAATTTACGTGAGACGTTTGTAACGCAAAGAAGGAATCATAACTTGTAACTTTTCTAAGAAGGCTTAAAACGTCTGGCAGAAGACATCTTCAACAATTCTTTTATATCGGAAGTAGTGAGACTCAGCTGAGATGACCACAACAAAGCTTCAAGCCGAAAATCTAGTTTTGAGTGATTTTTATTCCATTTGGATACACTGAATATTGAAAATATCTAAAATATACGTCCTCCATATCGAAATTGTTGTTCAGGAAATAGAAAAGCGAGAGAAATCCCTTTTTGAGAACAATGCTTTTCTATGTGGCATAGTTTTGGACCCAATTTATAACGTAATGCTAAGTCCAGAGCAAAAAAATCTTTTATTAATCTTGTAACAAATATTTATGCTCAAAATTCGTCGGTTGCTGATCAATCACTGCTAATGAATGTTTTAATACTAGCTTATCTGAAAGCGCCGACGAATTGATGCATAATCTGCTGGCTTCCCTTAAAATTTTTGCTTGCGCAGAGTGGTGGTCAGAATGCTCCACAAAGTTTCATTTTCTGTTCCAGCTACTCAAACGACGTAATCTTTTATGTTGAATATTGTTTAATTATGTTACAAAGGAACAAAATGATTTGGACTTATCTTAGAATTTACTTTTAACAATATTTAAAAAATTTTGACTTATCCCGGTACGTACCGGCATACCGAAATAAAAAACTGGGTACCGTATCGAAACCGAAAACCGAAATAAATTTAAATCCGAAATAGAACCTTTTAACGAAACATTCATTTCGGGTAGTACCGGTACCTGTACCGGAACCGAAAATCCTTTCGGTATTAATCCCTGGTATAAATTCATTGCAGGTTCCAACCTTCTGCCATTTGGCGCGCCCTAATGTAGTGTTGGAAAATTCATCAATTGTCGAAAATGTATTTTTTACCAAAATGCGAAAATGCAAAATGCAGTTGTAGTGAGGACAGGTCAAAAAACGCCTGTCTTCAGATTACATTCCTTCTTTGAAAGTTGCTAATGGATTCTGTCGTGTTTCTTCACCTCAATCCAACTTTAGCAAGGACAATGCCAGAATATCCGACTATTCAAATGTTCTCTACGAAATCAATTTCGAAATTGTCGAAAAGTCACTTATTCACTTTAGAAATCATTATTTTTTAAATGTTGGGGAAAAGTTCGATAAAAAGACCCTTTATGTGAGCTTTGACATTATTCCCATATTCACGGACATATTTCACGGATAAGATAACCCAAATAGAGTTGGTTTAAACAAAAACCTTGGGCTTAATACCTCTAAAAATCAGAACTAGAACTTTAAACTATGCTCGATCCCAACGGACTGAACTTCGTGTTACTACAATATTTTGGGACTTGGGACAATGAATTAAAGGTGATCTTTGAACAAAAAAGTTTTTGAAATCATTTTTGATTTGCCGAAACTTCAATATTCCGAATCTATGACTTTACGAGCAGATTTAAGAGTAAGTCGCTGCGATATACTCAAGGAAGGGCATTAAGAATTTAGATATAGTGAAATAAAAGGCGACCCAAGAACATAAATGATTTTTTAAAACTTTTTCGCACTGCCTTACCTTCGAATGTTTGGAAAAATACCTTTCCGCGAAGATTAAAGGGTTAGCCGAGATTTAAGGCTTAAGACTCGGAGAAATTAAGGAACAGAAGGGCTACTTTGGACATTTTTCGGAATGCCTTACATTCGAAAGTTCGGAGAAAGTAACTTTACGAACAGATTTAAGCTAAATTCGGTATGATATCCGTAAGTATATGTTGAGATATATGTCGCGTGTGTGTAGCACTATCGATATTTGTGAATTTCGCATACCATCGATTGTTGTGACCCACTATCGATATTACCGGTGCAGAAAATTGCGCATTTCTAAAACCTTCATGGTGTAAAAAGGTAGGCGTAAAATAAAGGAAATTGAACTTGCCAATTTAATATATTGCACAGTATGTTAATTTAAATTGGTGGTGTTGGCAGAAGTTTGGGAGGAGGACAATGGACAAATATTTGAAGCGCATACATGGTAAGTTGTATTAAAAATCGTTGTATAAAAAATACTATATAATACATCTTATGTGAATGTGTATGAAAGCAACTTGGCCGCCAAAATAGGAATCAGGAAAATAAAAATTTTAATTGTCATGGTTGCTTGCTCTTATGACTTACAAATTGGTCTACTTTAACTTTAGACTGCCAGGAAGTCCAACCGGAACCAAGAAAAAGGGGATCATCCGAGGTTTGGAAATGTCTTGCAAGAAATGTGGCAAAACGTATGAGATCAGCGGCAACACGGCTAATTTATTTCAAAACGTAAGTTACAAATTGTCAAAGGATTGTCTCATATAATTGTTGAGGATGTTCAACAATTTTTTAGTGCAACCACTCGAATTTCTGGTACTTATGTAACCATATCATTGATTATTCCCATTATATGCGGTCTTCATACTGAACTACTTGAAGCAGTAAAGAATTTGAAGTCCCCAGAAGGGGGTTGCTTCTTGAAAGAATTAATACCAGACTTTCCCACTATGAGAACCGTGCTATGTCCAAAATAGCGACCATTTTGGACTCCAAATTTAGGAAGGACGGATTCCGGTCAGGTAGTGACAATTAAAAAGTAGTTCCCTTAATTAAAAATGAAATGGCTTCCCAAAAAATTCCAACTCCCGAGCAACTGTCAGCTCGATCAAATGTCTCGGAAGGATTCAACGACTCTTCCACCGATCCACTATTCACATTTTTAAAATCTAAAAATGCTGCCAAAATAAGCAGTAAAAAGTGGATGCAATTATATCTCTAAAGGTGTACCTGGAGCAAAGCAACTCTCAAAAAGGACTGGATCCTCTTAAATTTTGGAAGGTATATAAAATGTTTTTAATAATATAACAAATTTACTTATAGTTATATTCTTTTTATAGAACAGCACAGATACTAACGATAGTGAATCTATCCATGGTGCCCACTATCGATGTTTTCACAACATTTATGTTTCCACATTCGTGGAAAATGAATGATACCACATGAAATCAAGGGAGAAGTGTATTTTGGAGTCGTGGCACTTGACTGCAGCGGGCTTACTTGTTACTCTTCCAGTAACGGGAATAATCCTTCGGAGTAGCTTCGGAGTTGCATAAAGCCAATGACAAAAATAAGTTCACTTTGCCTCATTTTACCGTGAGTTGGCTGTCAAAAAACTCATTTGAGAACTCAGTACGCCTACTTCTCATACAGCTTTTCATATATTCTTGTGCTTCTCAGATTGACTATTACACTTGTCTGATATCTCAAACGGGAAACTTTTCTGAGATATCAGACAATTGAAAATATTGCTTAACCAAATGCTCAAAGTGTGCATTTAAAATACAGCTCATTACTCAAATTAACCGATTAAACATCTTAATGGACCCAGCAAAAACACTTCTTTTCATTTTGAGACAATCTAGTAAAATATTTTATATTTGAAATGCTCATTAAAGAAATTCGCAAATATGATATTTTAACAAAAAGGAAACGGGTCTTCGCAGCGTATCGTCTGCAACACATAGTCGTTCTAACTGAAACATGAAAATGATCATGAAAAATGATAAAACGACATATTTTCATCTAACTCGTGGAGTATAAATATGATTCCAATATGATTTTTAAATTGAGTTTTTGATTGAAAACATATATAACTAAGAGAACAGGATATTTTTTTAGTCATGTCACTCGGCTCTAGCCCTCTTACTTCTCCTTTTTTCAAGATCTCAAAAATAGGCAATCGGTTATTAAATGACTTCTCATCAATTGACCAAAGTTGTATTCTACTGAGCAAATTATTCATATTCACGACAACACATGTGAGTAATTAAGGCACCCACCTTGTGCAGAATTTTGTCATGTCCAAATTGATTGGTGATTAAATGTCAAAATAAGGCGATCAAAATAATTTTGTGGATTTTTGCTTACATTTCTCTACTTATCGTTTTGCAGGCTAACAATCCACAGTTAACAAATTGACCCTACCATAATCGTCTTACCATTTCAGGGGGCCTGCATCGATGGTAGCTTATCCTTATCCAACTGTAGTCCAAATTTACCTTTCAATTTACTGAACCTTTTTCCATTTGTTGTGCCCAGCTCTTTTGATGATTTCATTCCTTTTTGCCTCTTCTGGGCAACCAATGGTTTCGCCCTGTCCATTTTCATGTACAAATTATTATGCTATCACTATCATTTCCATGAGCGCCCAGCAGTTGGCACTTAAAATATCCCACAAAACGCACCAGTTCCCGCCGCTTGGTCTTCTCCAGCTTTACCGCAGCACTCAAAGCTGGCAATAAAATTCCTAAACCATTTTTGACAAATGAAACGTGCAACAAACAAGACGCCAAAGCAGCTGCAGGCCAGACAAGACCAGGACCCAGCTGCACCATCTCCACTTCCTCCCCACCCCCACCACTACGGGGGGTTGTAGTGCCAACAAAGATTTATGCATTTTGCTGGGAGAGCTACGCTTTATGCGAAACTAAATGGCAAACAGTTTTGGAGTGAAGAAAGCTTTCGCTCTCCGCTTTCTCTCTTTGAAAAAGCGGAAATGAAGCATAGCCAGAGTCTCACAACATGTTTTGCATGAGAGACCCGGGGGCCAGGAGTCAGGCTAGTCTATTGTGCCTTTTTTAATAGACTGAACTGCACTGCATCCTGGCAAACATTTGTGCAGCTTATTAATATGCAGGCCATCTCACTCGCACAGGATTAGACCACGTCGCCCCCCCGCCGCATGCCGCACCCCACCTGGAGTAGTGCAATCGACAAATTTTATCTGCTAGGCCAAACGCAAAAGTTTTTTGGTCCGTATCGAAAAGTCGTTAGTAAGCTCTGACCACAGCAGAAGATGTGCGAAAGCAAATGGAAACTTTATGCCTTCAGTCGCAATCGTCTTGAAGCAGCTGGAAAAAAATTAAAGTTTACCCTAAGACTTGCACTTAGCCCGCAAAAAAAAAAAAGTTTCTCTGCACTAAAGTTTTGCGAGCTAAGCAGAGCTGAGCTGAGAAGAAAGGACTGAGCCGTAAGTAGATTTCATGGCACGGCCATATGTCTAGAGCTGAAAAATGAGCCACGAGAGTGGGTGAGGAACTAGCATAAGTAACTGCATAATAGCCGCTATAATGGGGGTTAATTTTTAGTTACGGTCTGCAAAATGTAAATGTGGAAATACAACTGACTGCGACAGAGAGTTAGGTTGGCTGTATTAGGGAACTATATTTTGTACTTAGCAAAAAGACCGTACTCGGTCATCTGGGTCCTTAGCTTCTGATGTTGTTCCTTTTCTCTTAATATTCCCTGTAACTCTGATATAGTTCCTATTTAAGGAAATTACCTGTAGAGAAGGGTTTGTCACACTTGATATCGAAATAAGGTAGTAATAAGTCACAATTGTAAAAGATTGAAACCAAAATCTATTAACACAATGTTTGGAAGCAAATTGCTTAAAGTTAAAAACTGCCATATTAAACACTAAAGACCTATACTGCCCGTTCGTTCCTATGACAGCTGTTCAATTTTTTTAAATTTTACTTAAGCTTGGCAGATACTACGGAAAAAATTAAGATTTAACGGGCTTAAAAATGCTTCCATTAAATTCAAAAAGACTTAGACTTTTAGATGACCTTTGAATTTATTTATATTTTTCTGATCCAATACACTCATCATATTTCAAAAAATTGAATCGAGATTATTTTCTGAATTTTATAAATGGGTATGTTTGTAACGTGTCTCCGTTAAAGTCTATCTTGTCAGCATGAGGTGGTCTTTGGCCTGTCCTCTGCCTCTGTCGTCCGTCCGTCTGCGTTTCTAAGCTATCTCCTCCGTTCAGTTAAAGATATCTAACAAACCTTGCACGGTCTTCGTACAAATAGGCTGCCCTTGTCGAAACCGGCCGGATCGTGACTATGCATGCTGTCTGGAACGATCGGTCGAAAACTAGTTTTAGTGAGTACGCTTTTTGTTTTTATTGGAAACGCGTCCATCCTTCCCATGTTTAAAAGTTTGGTCGAAATCGGTCATCTATATAGTTAGCCGTCTATAGAAAAGTATAGTCTGAAAAGAAGTCTTAGTTAGAAAGACTTTTTTGTCAATGGAAAGTCCTTAAATCGGCATATTTCTCGTGCCCAATTTCGAAGTTATGTCAAATCGTATTGGTTGAAACGTCAGGAGAAAAACTTTTGGTTCATGGACGTTCTTCTGGCATATACTTATTTACTTTTCTCTAAGTTTTGTCGGATGACTAGTGGTTGGAATTGGTGTGAGGGTCTAGAGCAGTTAAAGTTTTAGGAGGGGGTTTTATAAAATAGAATGTAATTGACTTTAGAATTCAACTTCTTATTTTAAAAGTAAATCGAGCTTTGACAAACACTTTTCCGATTTAAAAATAAGATAGATGGGAAGATCTTAAAATAAATGGAAATGTATTTACATTTCGAAAATGGTCTTAAATCAAAAAGTTCAGTATTAACAAATAATAAAGTCTAAGCCCGACTATAATATACTCTGTATCTGTAAAGTGCTGCCCATCACCTTTGCGATCAGTGCTGCCCATAATTTTTTGTTTTCCTTATAACTGGACTATCGTTCATCTGATCTTTACCATTCCGATATATAATCCTGATTGCTAAATATGTCCAGAAGAACGAACCTTCTAGGACAGACGGACTAATCGACGCAGTTGATCTGCAAGTTCGGGAGCCCTCGAACCGTATCGGTTCTGTGGGTGCTACTTCTGGATAGTAGCGAACCAGTCATCCTTGGTATTGATGCGAATGCGTCATATGCTTTGTGGTTCAGCAAAATATCCAGACAAGCGTCTGGGTATTTGAGCTACTCAAGAGGCGAGACGCTGGCCGAATGGGCTATGTCTCCGGATGTACGGGTGCTAAATGAACCCAGTGGGTGGTGCACGTTTGCTACATTGATGTCACTTTTGTGAATGAGGCAGCAATGAGAGAGTTTGAATTTTCGTGGAATGTTTTGGGTGGGTTTGGGGTGAGTGATCACAGTCCGATTGAGATTGTGGTCACCCACAAGCAAGTCGAGTGTGTAAATAGGTGGATGTCTAGTGTGAATGACCACTTGTTTGAGAGGAACCGCAAGGCCAATCTCAAACGTGTAAAGTGGTGGACGCAAGAACTGAGTGCGAAGCGGCGGTTGGTTCGGTCCCAAAAGGAAGCGATTCCAAAGGGCTCGAGCTGCCGAGGCTGAGAATGTGGCCCAGCTCAGGGGGGAATATAGTCGAAGTATGAATGAGTATAAGCAAATGCTTGTAAGTGTAAAAGAAGCAGAGTGGCGCTCATTTTTAGAGCCCAATAAGGACGATCCAGGGGTCGTATAAAAAATAGAGTGAGGTAGGGAAACGAGTGTGTGTGGCCTTCAGGTCGGTGGCACCCAGCTAACGGCCTGGAAGGATTGTATGAATACCCTATTGAATGAGTTCTTCCCAAGAGAGGAGCGGGCGGAATTATCACCTAGTGTGGTAAGTCCTGTTGACCCTCTCTTGACGAGTGAGTTGGAGCGGGCTTTTTCGAGGTTAAAGTCGAGAAAGTCCCCTGAAATGGATGGATTCACGGAGGAAATGTTTAAACGTGTCTGGAAGTCAATTCCAGAATACATGAACGCATTATTTGGCAAATGTGTGAATGAGGGATACTTCCCAAGGGTGCTGCTGAAGTCTCCCGATAGGGTGAGGATTAATCCTCGATCCTTTCGTGCAATCAGTCTCATTCCAGTTCTTGGAAAAGTTCTGAAAGAGTACTGGTGGAGAGACGTGCATGACCAATTGTCTGATAGGCAGTTTGGGCTTAGGCAGGGTAGATAAGTGGAGGATGCCTGGAAGTTTGTTAGTGACTCTGTGGAGGCTAGCACCTCAAGATATGTCCTAGGTATTTTTGTTGATGGGTTGATTGGGGGTGGTGGTTTGCCGAAGGAGTGGTTCTCGACTATCAGAGCTGGGAAAGTGGATTGCTTAGGAGGGTGTTGGTTGGTTGAGTGTGGCTGCCGGGGGGGTGTTTTGGAAAGGTCGTACTGAATGGAAAGACGGGTCAATGTTCTGAAAGGCAGATTGTCACCAGTGCCCTCCACTGTAAGGCTCGTCGCGTCGTTAACACCTCGGCATACCATCGGCGAAATGTTGAGTTTTACCCTCATTTCGCATCTCAAAAGTTGGTTGCTAGGTTGGTTGGACAGGCGTGAACTTTGCGGAATGACTGGGGCCCAGCAGGAGGTCTGTTCGAACCATATAAAGAGGCCTTTTGTTGCTTGCGCAGCATTGGTATCTGGTGTGTAGAGCAGTTTCGCGCTGGTGGTGAAAGAAAGTGCTGGCTTGCAAGAGTGATAATGTTAGATGTTGCTGTGCGACTGTCTCAACTGAGGCAATGCGGTACTTAGAGCAGCTCTTTGACTGGGTACGGCGTGGCAAACTCTTCAAAATCAAGAGGCGGCTGCCATTGCTGCAGAATGAATGGCAAGCCGATAGGGATGTGGAGAGCTTAGGGCTTATTGAATGTAAAAGTTTGTTGAGTGAATGTGTTCTGTCTTACTGGCAGGTCAGATGGGATACTAGTCTGAATGGGATGACTACTTACGAATACATTCGTGATGTCACGTTTGTCCGCGATCTGTCGGACTTTGGTTTTAACCTTAGTTCCGGGATCCTTTTGACTGTTCACGGCTCCCAAGCATTCTTCAAGGAGGCGCCTAGGGTGAATCATGCCGCGAAGAGACATGGAAACAGGTTCTATGTGAGTGTCCGCAGTATGAAGATCTCAGAATTTGTGCTAGGTGGTTCGGGTTTGACGTTAGTCAAGTGCTCTCACTAGTGATGGGTCGTGAATGAGTTTGGGAGGACTGCATTTTCCAGACGGCATCTAACAGTTCAGATTTTGCATCCATGCTGAATGTGTGCGTGAATGAGGGTTGGGTGTAAGAATAATAGTGGATGAGTGAGGTTAGTTTAGAGTTAGATTAGATTCGTATTGTACGGGTGTATCGGGGGCACCAGTCCCAGATCATGGTGCTAAAACTGGGTGTCCCTTTGGGTACACGAGCCGACCAGAGGTCTTTTCTGGTAACAAAGGCGATTGGGATCACAGAGTTGATAACTCTCTGCCCTTTTGTCAAGCCCTTAGGGGTGTTGGGGACATAAGCTGGCTGCAGTTTACTGCAGTTTGATCACTGATCAATGATTATAAGCCGCTTTCTGCGAAAGAGGAAGGAATAGTCCTCGCTCCCACCAGTGAGAAAACCACGACCATGAATCGTGGTGTATACTGTTCCATATGTGAGTTGGCGATTGTCAGCTTACGCTCTATTCCTAACAGCTTTGTTCAAAGTTTTTCGTGGGTCACCAACCCGAAACTGCTTTGGAATTTAAATTGGTAGAATCCTTGCAAACACGGAGCTTGACCGGAAGCTTAGTCTGGTACCACGGGAGCCAGAGCCCGCGGAACTTGTTCCGTCTGGCTGTGGTGCGGCCCCCTGGGGAAGATTTTGTGTACCAGAGGTTCACAAAGTATACCAAGTTTGTGAAAAAGTATGAAACAGCCAGAAGGATGCATTTCCGACCCTATAAAGTATACATGTTCTTGATCAGCATCAAAAGCCGAGTCGAGATAGAGGTAAGAGATAGAGGTTCGACATGTATGGGACATGTACTTCCAGGCAGATAAATTTTATTTTTGCTTACATTGTCTTGATGAAATCAACTCGAGACAATTTTTGTGAATTGATTTATGAAGTGGGTTGACTTTTGCGACAAAAAAATGATACTGCAAATGAAGTGTAAGCTGCCCCGCATTACTCTCAGTTTTGTTGTATCACAACTCTATGAAGATGTTAAAGACATATCTTGATTTATTTTTTGTGTCGTACGGCTTGTGTTGTCTTTTGCGCCTCATATGGCAGCCAAGTTGGCTCATTTCCGCTGCTGTGGCATCGTCAACTTCATCGTCGTCGTCGTCGCCTGTCATTCCCGTTTGCCCAATAGGCCGCTTCCGCTAGCCTTTTGCCAGCAGTTCCACAAACAACTTCCGCACTTGTTTAGCCAGCATCCTGCTACCTCCTTGCGCTCCCCAAACTCTCTCGCTCGGCCATGCCAAGAGGTGACAGTTTTCGCATTGCGGTTTACCATAAACTATTTCATTGGGGACCACCTTCTCTTACTCCATTCCTTGCCTCATTCATTCAGCAGTTCCCGTTCACCATTGTTTACTCGTGTGCGTTGCCATCTCCCGGGCTTTATCGTTTCTTTTTTGTGTGTGTGTGTGTGTGTACATATGTAAATACATGTGTGCATTTGTATGTAAGTAAGTACATATCTGTAAACTTTATTTGTCAACGGGACGCATATGTTGTGCCAAAAAATAAACGAATCCTCATGTACAAACACCAGTACGCTTCCCCTTTTTGTTGCTTGTTTGTGTTTTTGTTGTTCCGCTTAATTTTAGCTTAATTTGATTTTCCAGGGCAAGTGGGGGTGGAGGGGAACGTGAAACAGGATGGCAGGAAGTCAGATAAACCTATATGAAAGTGTATGCCAGGGTGAGAGAAGGATAGAGTTGGAAAAGGTTCATTTTAATTCTTAGCCATTGCAAGTTGGCTAGTAATAAGCTAGACTCTCAGTCAGAGATTTAAATTTCGCTCTCAATGCCATTTGCCATTTAGAAAAGAGAAGGGGAAACCCCAGACTTACAAATTAAAATCTGATTATAGCCCGTTGATTGATGTTCCAAAATCAAGCGAATTTGTATCCCAGTTGTGTCAAAAAATTGTTCTTTCAGTGTGATCATTATACTACAAAAGATTACACTGTTGTTGACAACTTTTCTACTCAACTTAAGTCCAATGTTTTCGGTCGTTTACAGTCTGAGTAAACCTTCATCCAAATACCACTTAGGCCATTCCTTTTTTTTCCAAAATCTTAACTTTATTGCACTTAACTTAACGTTTCCCTGAGTATGTAGCACCTGAAAGATTCACTTAACTACTTTATTCCGCATTCTATCTCTTACTTTCCCTTTTTTCAAGGTCCTCGCAGCGGTGGTTCCGTAAATTCTTCATTCTTCGACTCGCAACGATCATTATCCGCCTCAGTCGGTATCACATCTTCAGCCAACTCCAATAACTTATCCAGCGGACACTGGAAATCACATCCAGGAACTGTTAACTTTTGCGCCGGTGCCTTGGGATTATTTCGGAAATAGATTTCCACCCAATATTCTCCCGTCTCCTTATTCTTGTGCAGCTCAAACAATGCCATTACCGAATAGCGTGGCAGTTGACGTTCCCATATCTTTAGAGCCGAAAGTATATTCACCACAGTCGAATCATGACCGGTGTAGATGAATAGCTTTCGCTTCTCTGGCTTAAGGGTCTCATTACGTTTCTGTTCCATTTCGTTGAACATTTTCTTAAGGAACGGACCCGCCTTGATCTTTTGCATTTCGGGTGTATACACATTGTATACATAACTCTGTTCAGTAAGGAATTGCATTTTTTCCGGAAAATAAGCTTTAGTCCATTTGGGTAACTCTAAGCCCCATTCCTGTTCAGCCAGTAGAGTGAGATAGAGAGATTGTACATCTTCGGCTTCCTTAAAGGGAAGACCAGTGTGAGATTCCAGCTCTTTGAACATATCCAGATAGGGAGCTGTTTCATTCTTAACTTCGGGTAGATTGTAAACTTCATGCAAAGCCTCGAAATAGCGGGGGCAGGGCGTACGAACGAGCAGTAACTAATGGGAAAGAGATGGGAATAAGAATAAACTAATTAGTAATCTCTTGGTTATACTAGTGACTAACAGAGGATTGCATTTGTCGCATAAATGTTTCAGAATTCGTGTTTTTTTTCGTTCTTTTTTGTATTCATACATTGCACTCTGCGCAGGGCAAAGTTTGATACTTTTTCTGTCTTTTATGTGTGCAGAGCTGAGTGAAAATATGTGCTGCGGATAATGGAATCGCTCTTATTGTATTTCGCAATCTACTCACCGTATCCTCATTTAGTTCCTGTGAAAATACAGGAATAGGCTGCCAATTATATTTGTTGTTCCATTCCATATCCGTACCTTTGGGTGGAAAGAAACTGGCCAATACCGTTTGCATGGTCATATGAGTGCGGGGCACACCCGTGGCCTGTGCGTGCAACAACTGCGGAAGAGAACGAAATTGAGTGATGAGCCAAGAGCAGCGCGCTTTGAGCCAAGCAATTTGTAAACGTCTCCACTATCAGACGAACCCGTGGGTGGGGGCGCTCGTTCGTTCGTTAGTACTCACATCGGGACTGTAATGGGGAGCCAAAAATTTGCCATAACGCTTACGCAGCCAACTACCAATGTTGAAGAGTTCGCGTTTGCCATTCTAGGAACAAGAAGCGTTGATTTATTGCATGGCACGAGCGGATGGCACGTGAGACAACGGAGGAACAGAGAGGCAGAGAAAGAGAGAGAGAAAAAGAAATGTTATAAAATAATAAATGCCTGGCATTTTTGCAATTGCATAAACATATGCATGTGTATATGTTAATGCAGCAATGCTGCAGCCCCCTCCCCACTCAGCCCCCACTCTCTTTCTGGCAAACATTTGCATTTCAATTTATTTAAATGCTTGCCCGGTTGGGTGGTTTTGAAGGGGGAGGTGAAAACTTTTCGTCGCACAACTTTTTCTCCACTCACATTTGTTACTTGTCCCCAGCCAAAGGGATAGTACGTCTCATTTACATACGGATCCTTGGGATATGTATCCGCCGGTGTTCTTGGCCCATGTCGAAATACCTGTAAATTTGAAAATTTTTGAGTTATTTTTAGTAGTTTAATTAGCTTTAAGTGGGCGACACACACAAACACACACACACGCGACTTGCGAGCAGGCACGTGCGACCCACCGCGTCAGACCGCTTTTTTCCTCGCGGAAGTTTGAACACGATTCGCTTTTAATTATATACTTCGATGCTGATAAGAAAAAAACGCTTGCTACGAAGGTCAGCCCTGAATCGGGTTACGCTCAGTCTATCTTGACAATCGTCGAAGTAACAAAAACTAAAAGATTAATAAAAGTGCGTCGCAGTTTGTGAAATTTTGTGAGACTGGTTTTTTTGTTTGATGGACTGTTATTTAGGCAGCCAGTTTTGGGTTTGTTTTGGTTTTGTAAATTAATACAAATAAAAGATTAATGAGCAGCCATAAAAACTCATACATCTCTTTTGCCAAATAAAAGCAAATAAAAATAAATTTCATTAATTATTTTGTTTCCAAGTTTGAAAACCGGTTCTGAACCGAGTACGAACTCCGAACGAGCTTTAAGTCTTAGTAAGTAGTAAGATGATCGACGCATTTCTGTGTTGATTATCCAGGTTGCAAATTGTAATAAATAATTGCACGAAAATTTTTCAAGCTAATTTTATTTTGGGTTCGAGATGATTATTTCAAGACAAGCAAAAAACAAAACCGTACCGTAAGATTCTGAGTCAGATTCTTCTAAAACTTTCTTTTGAAACTTCTCAACTAGCGAAGGATAGAAATGTAAATGGTGGTCGGTTAAAGCGGTTCCCAAATCGAAACAGGCATTGCAAGCCTCCAAAAATCTGTGATGTGTTTGAACCCATTATGAAGACTAAGGTTCGGTTCGCGAACCGATTTCTAAGCTTGTCGAACCTAAGATTTTGATTCGAACTCTGGTTCATTACATCTTAGGTTGTTAAAAAATGTTGAGCGGTTCGGTTCATGGTCCGGTTCGAGCGATACAAAAAACCCCAATTGAACCTGTTCTCAGGACTTCGGTCCAGGACCGGTTTGCAGTCTTGATTAAAACTCAGAACGAAACTGAAACCAAATTTATAATCTAAATCAAGGCGGCAAACCTCTAAAATTTTGGTGAAGGTTCGGTCCGGGGGTAAAGATGTGAAGCGGTTCGCGGACTTATGCTTTATTTCATCTCAAAATCAAATCTGCACCATAGTATAATTTGTTCCGGTTTAATTTATTATTGAAATTATTTTTTAGAAGGTTGGTGTGGTGGTTTTTTTTTTTTTTAATAATCAACCAAAAAAAAAAAAAAAAAAAAAAATTATAAATATAAAATATTTATGGTTGTTTTGTGTGTTGGTGGGGGGCCGGGGGGGAAAAAAGGATTACAAAACTTCATTTTTTTCCTACACCACCAACCATTTATAAAAATTATTTAATAATTTTTTTTTTTTATTTTTAAAGTATATATATATATCACATATATATTATATATGTATATACCTTCAGATACCCTTAAGAGCGGAGCTTAAAGCTAGTTAAAAGTTCGTGCAATTTGCGCACTTGGAATTCTCAACTCGTAATTCGCCGACTGGGTAATATATGTTTCGGTTATGGTCGTGAGCAGACTAAAAATATGGGTTTTGAATTATTTGCGTGCTATAATGAAAACACATGAAATCAAGCGAACAGGGTATTATGGGGTCGGGGCACTTGCCTACGGCTCTCTTTCTTTTTATACTCTGTACCAAAGGTACATAGAGTATAATAAGTTTGTGCAAAAGCCATCTCCGTCTGTCCGTCTGTCTGTCCGTATGAACGCACAGATCTCAGAGATGGTAAGAGATAGAGGATTGACATGTATGGGAATTATACTTCTTATACTTGCAGGTAGATCAAGTTTATTTTTAATTTTTGCCACGACCCCTCCCGCCCCCGCAAATTGGTAAAAACGTCATATCTCCCACAGTTTTATAGATAGAAGGTTCGTTGCTTCTGGACATATTTAGAAATCAGGATTATTTATCGATCCGTCAAGGGAATGGTAGAGATCGGATGAACCGTGGGCAGCACCGGTCGCAACGGTGATGGGCAGCACTTCACAGGTACAGAGTATGTTATAGTCAGGCTTGACCGACTTTCTTTCTTGTTTAGTATCAATTTGATACTATCAATTATCATTTTGATATTTTGACTGTCAAACTTTTGGTATCATATTGATACTAGCTTTTGTCAATTTAATATTTTGTCTTATCATGTTTGAATCAATTCAGTTATCAGCAATTTGCCATTAAAACTGAAACATTAACATTTAAAAACTGATTTATTTTATTCTGTTTTTTTCCAAAGTTATTTTATGACTATGGGAAACATTGTACTTTTACATTTCAACGCGGATGTTATTCAAATACAGAAGTCACTGTAAGGAAGTGTGAACCTTATTGACATAACATAATGCGAACCAACTGGAGCTGACTTTGATTCTCTCAGAAATAGCGTGGAGTACGTTCTCTCTAAAAAGCTATACTAGTTATTTAAAAATGTTTGCAAGGAACGATGTGTATATGTTTATCTGCTCACCTTGTTAATATAGAGCTTGTGCTCCATAATGAAATACATTAATTTAGTCTTCAACACGTCGTCTGGAGGATTGTTTTACATAGCTTTTACTTTAAGCAAATTACCGCAGTGTTTGCACTAAAATCAAAATTGTTAATGTCAATCGTGTAGCGCCTACTGGTCTGCCAGCTCAGCTGGCTGGAACTTCATAAAAATGTGTTTTTTTCAAATTGATACTTTTGCGTATCAAATTTATAACCAAAAGATCATTTTGATACTCTCTAGGATTAAATTGATACTAAAAAAAGGTTTACTGGTATTAGTTTCAATTTGAGACAATTAATAGCAATTTTTTTGGGTGTAGGGTACACTTAAGTTATGCTAATGATTGTAACAGGCAGAAGGAACCATCCCCGATATCATAAAGTATATATATTCTTAATCAGCATTAACAGCCGAGTCGATATAGCCATGTCCGTCTGTCTCTCCGTCTGTATGACCGCCTAGATCTCAGAGATTAGAAGAGCTAGAGCAACCAAATGTTGTATGTAGACTAATTTTGTCTGCAGTCAAATTAAGTTGGTTCCCAATTTTGGTCACTCCCCCAGCCACTAGAACTGTTTTAAAGATATCGAACTCATATTTTGCACTATAGTGAATGGGCCGATTATCTATCATTTCTAAAACTATCCCAAAGAGCAGACAATGAATAGCAGAGTTATAAAGGTTATAAAAAATGTTCCATATTATTAAGAGCAGTATGTGGTATCTGCTAACATAATGTTGTTATATTTACATTAATGTTAATGTAACTAAATGTTATTAGACAATAATTCCGCTGAGTAACGGGTATATCGAAGTCGGGCAGGGCCGGCTTTTATTAAAAACTTTACAAAATTATCTAAATTCTAAGAAATGGTTCTAAGAAATTTTGAGCACCGAATTTTTTCTTTGGTTTGGGAGATCACTAATCCAAAAAATTTGGTTGACGATCAAATTCAAACAACTTTTCTTGGTTTGTTTTCTTGTATACATTATATTTCCATTGCCCTCATTTACTTAACAGTACCTAGTTGAAAAGCTTAACCCACAAGTTGTATGGTTGGTTGCACTTCACGGTAAATCAAAAGCCTTCTATTACAAAAAAATAATTGTTATTTATTCTCGCATCAAAGCCATTAGCCATTTAAGCACCTGTTTGAATAAAAGACCTAATTAAACTGCAATTAAAAGTGCTGATATAACACTTCACATATTTCATTACTTCACTTTCTGTTTGAATAAATCAATATTTATAGAGATAATGTGTACTAGCTACATTAATATAAATATATAAACTGTTATCAATTAAAAGTATTCCCTAGACTAATTATAGCATGTCTCACTGTGCTACACGAAAATTTTAGCAAGCGTAGGCATTAATCATTAAACTTTTACGGTTGAGTTTATAAACAAATGCTTTATTAGCAGCAGGGCGTGCCTTTGTTTTTATTATTATAATTTTTTTGGAGTAAATGTCAATGCCATTTCAATGCCGGGTAAGAATTTTCGTGTGTTATCAGCTGTTTTATTGTGAGTGTAAACACAATGCTTAATGACATATTGTAATAACCTATTTGGGTTGGGGGTCTGGACAGATTAGAGAAAGCTTTTGGAAAGCTTTTAAGGGTGGGAGTAAATATTATTAGTTGTCTCTATTGAAATCTATTTTCCTTGCTATATGTATGCATAACTAATTGAGTAGATTTAAAGACCCAAGTCACAAAACTAACTTAGTATACAAACTACCATTCGCTGGAGATGGGACCAATGCATGTAACAAAATATGTCGCGGGACGACAAATTCCAAACTCAAGACACGACTATCTAGACTCAAATCTGACATAAAAAAAAAGTACCGAAAATGCTAATCCCGATTTTGATGCCATGAGCATTTTACAACAAGAGCGACATTCCAACAGGCGCTTCACACTGAAGATGCTACACATTATCAACATACCAACAAACAGATGGCTAAACTATAAAACGGACTCAGAGAACTGCGCGCACATATATAGGCACTTACTTGACCAACACAAACAGTAGAATTAACTGAACTAATTAACTGAAGAATTATATTGGGAAATATTAAAAAATAAACGCCCATTGTATTCCTCGGATGAGACGGATGACCGCAAGCCATCCAAACCAAACCTTTGCACAAATATTGTTCATCCGGTTGTTGGTTCGTTGAATTACACTGGACAAGTCTAAGATCGGGTCATAAGAATCGAACTTAAGTTAAAACGTTAGTTTCCTTTGATTTGTATATGAGCGAAAAATCTTGAAAAAAAGAAGTATATTTTCGACTTATCTGACATTTTGACACAAAAGGCCTCACTATAGCTTCAAAGCTTTAGCATTGAAACCCATTAAGTTTGGCTTTCTGTATTGTGAGAGTAATTTTGCTTTCATTGCTCTTTGCAGTTCCCAACTGCTTAAAGCTCAAATTGCATGGAAAGACTGAAACAATCAAGAGTCATTTAGCAAACACATACTGAAGATTGGACTGTATATCCACGAAATAGTTGCTGTATAGGCATTCATGCTCTTTTTGGTGTATCAATGCATAAGTTGTTTACAGTTGTGAACAAAAGCAACGTCTCGACCTCGGGCCAGCTAAGCTCATTACACAGAAAACAATTTCGTTGGTTGAATCAATCCATCCAAAAAGTAAGTTTACTTCAGAATATTGTTACATGGATTTTGTTTGTATAACTGTATTTCCTGTTAAAATTACCCTCTAGTACGGATTTTGTGACTGTCGTCGACCCACTCCTTTACCCCTCTCAATGTGTTCGACTTACGTATTTTGCAGGGCGAT
This sequence comes from Lordiphosa collinella, assembly GCA_018904265.1. NCBI lineage: Eukaryota > Metazoa > Arthropoda > Insecta > Diptera > Drosophilidae > Lordiphosa > Lordiphosa collinella. The sequence goes on along the minus strand of JAEIFV010000213.1, from coordinate 266,731 downwards.
GTCCGTTCAATACGTTAACGGCTCCCCAGGCACGCTAGGTCAACGCAATGCCATGCAGAAACCGACATGAGCGACGTTCGATAGACGAAATGCCATGCAGAGAAGCGACATGAGCGACGCTCGATAGACGAAATGCCATGCAAAATAGCGACATAAGCAACGCTGGGTTGACCCAAATACTGTGACTGACCCCAGCCGTACTAGAGGGTAACCAACAAATAGTAGCTCTAACGTAATTTCGGTGTATGCATTTTGTTGTTGTTTTTGGTACAAATAGAACAAACTTCAGTTCCCCATTGATATTGGTGAGCTGCTGAATTCCATCTTGAGAATTCAAAGTGGTCTAATTTGTGCGAAGTGCAAAAAATTATTTTTCTATTTTCAATTTATTACAAGTATAATCTTAGATGCGCCGCCACCAGCGTGTGAGATGGCTCAACTGGTTGAGACGGCCTTCCAATCGTTTTCAGCACAAGGGCCCCGAGTTCAAATCCTCCTAGAGTCCAGAGTTAGTAAATATTTTAAGTCAGACATAAAATTAAAAACTTTATAATTTTGTGGTCGTATTCTACCGGAAAATTGTCAATTTACAAACTTTACTAACCAGTTTTTTTCTGTGTACTAATTAAGACCCCCAAAACCCCAATATCGTGGATTGAAATGCTACCAAAACTTTTCTCCTGTAACATTCCAAGAAAATTGGCTGAAGAATGTTTGCCAAAAAACAAGTGACTGTTCGCAAAAAGGCATTATTCCCTTATAAATGACAAACATTGTGAAAGTTGGTTTATCTGCTTTAAGCAATAATTGAATGGATAGCAGCAGAGTCTACTCATGAGGAAACTGAGAAGTTTCTGAAACAGTACTGTATAGGTAACCAGTTGTGAACAAACGAAACTTTTTCCGGACCTCGAGCCAGCTCAACTCGCTCGGTATGAAACCGTACTGATAAATCAAAAAGAAATGATGAATTTCAATTCCTAATACCCGAAATAAAAGGCACAACCAGTCGAGTTTGGACAGGTTTTTTTTTCTTTTTTGAAACTTGAACTTGAAGGGTGTGTTCGCATATGTAGTTTAAAGTGAGTAAAATACATGCTTTTGTCAGTGTTTCTGACAAGTTTTTCACACATGTATGAATACAACTGACACCGATAAATATGTCAGCTTGCCACCCACCTTTATATTTAGTTGAATCAAAAGATAAATCCCTTGAATCTTTAATTGTCATCTGTCAAGCCTCTCTGAGATTTGCATGGAATGCTCTCGAGTACGCTGTTTCATCCGTATCTCAAATTTCGAAGCAGTGCTATGTAGTTGACACAATCTTTGGCTCTCGTTTATATTTTAAAGACAAGAAAGAAAGCCGGTCAAGCCCGACTATAACATAATCTGTACCTGTAAAGTGCTGCCCATTAACGTTGCGACCGGTGCTGCCCATAATTGTGTTTTTTTCCATATAACTCGACAACCGTTTATCCGATCTTAACCATTCCTTCGGCGGATTGATAAATAATTCTGAAACCTTCTATCTATAAAAGTGTCGGAGATATGACGTTTTTTCCAATTTGCGGGGGCGTGGCGAAAATTGAAAATAAACTTGATCTGCCTGCAAGTATAAGAAGCATATGTCCCATACATGTCAAACCTCTATCTCTTACCATCTCTGAGATCTGTTTGTTCATACGGACAGTCGTACAGACAGACAGACAGACGGACAGACGAAAATGGCTAGATCGACTCGGCAGTTGATTCTGATCAAGAATATATATATACTTTATAGGGTCGGAGATGCTTCCTTCTGTCTGTTACATACTTTTGCACAAACTTAATATACTCTGTGTACCTCTGGTACAGAGTATAAAAACATTGCGACTTAGAAACAGATTTGGTCTCTAAATCGAAAACTTTTACTTTGCTTATTCTTTGATTTGTAGCTTCGGTAACACGTGCCAATAAGTGTCTGTTGCGCAAAGACAGACTGTTCGAACAGCGCTAAAGCAGCAAAAAAAAAACAATGTGCATTTTAGGGTAGTTTTTTGGGAAGATCAAGATATCATACTCACTTTGGGACTGTTTTTGTAAAAGAATTTTTTCCTGAAGACAGATTGAGGCATAATCAAAATATATAGAAAAAATTATAACAAAATTGTTTTTGTGTTACTTAACCGACTAGAATCTGTTTTCAATTTAAAATGTCGCAAAAAACGATACAGAAAAGAATATTTTAATTACTTGAACACGATCTGCTCAATTGCTTATACATAGAGCTAGTGCTTAGAGGACGTTACTCGTTAGTCCGGATCGAACCATTTGCAGAGTTTCAATTACTTTCCAGAAGAGTAATCATCCGATATTTATAACGAGAAAGCAAAGTTTCTTTGTCTGTGCCAAAGTTTTAAAACACTTGAATCAGATCATTCCTATGGCAGCTAAAAGAAGTAGTCATCCGATCCGCGTGGTACCGTCATTATTAGTGTGCAGCTATAAAATGACTGTGAGCAAAATTTCAGTTCGATAGCTTCAAAACTGAGAGACTAGTTTGCGTAAAAATAGACAGACGGATGGACAAAGCTCAATCGACTCAGCTCGTCATGCTGATCAAGAATATATATACTTCATGTGGTCGAAGATGATGGCGAAAACATAATACACTTTTCAAGTGAACACAAACGACAACAATAAAGCGAAGAACTTTGCTTGCTTTCTTAAAAACAGCTTTCTTGCTGTATTAAAAAATGGTCGGTGCAAAATTTCATTTATCGTAATCAATTAAAACACTTATCACATTTTTCACCGGCATTTAAGAGAAGTTAACCTTGCCCTTTTGCCTAGTTTTTCAACAACTCTTTCCTGCTAGTCTAGTGTAGTTTCTACAGCTTTTCTTTTTGTTTTTTTTTTTTTTTTTTTTTTTTTTGCTTCCCATTCACTTACCACATGCAACAGTTCCAGCGTCGATTCATCCGAGCCGGGCACATTGATGTTAATCTTGCCCGATATGACCGACGATTGTGTTAAACACAGAATTAGCAGCAATGCCAAAGCAGTTAATCCGCCCGTCATAGCTAGACAATGTTTTCGAGTGAAATGCGAACGCGGCATTTTGGTAGTCGAGCTTTATATTCTGTGATGATGTTTGTGACGACGTGAGGTTGCTTCGCTTCAGTCGAGCTCAGATTGGAAGCGTAACAGCGAATACAAAAGTGGTTTTTGGCGTTTTTTTTTTATTAATTATGCTAAAACACAAACACAACTCGTTAATTTGCTAATTTAATTTTTGTTTTTTCGTTTGGAAACTCGTTTTACAAATTTCTTATTTCTTATCATTTATTTGTCTTTGGCCAAAAACGCAGAATTATGTAGGTCCACAATGTGGCTGCTTACTTTGTGCACTGTCAACAAACACTAAATAATACATACGTGAAAACCATATGATTTCTTTTATCGTTCCATTATCGCAAAAAAATGCTTTCGTCACCGCTGGGTCTTCGTCGCTTTTATTACTATTATTCTGTCTATTGTGTGTGTGCTCAGCGTAACTGATCGTACATTGAGCGAACAATGAGGGAATGTACATATACGAAGATTCTTTTGAGTTTACTTTTACAAATGACCCAAACAAATTCGGCATTGCGTGTAATCGATTCTGAAGTAAAACCTCGTAGTTCAGTTCTTTATTATAAACATTGGATTAATCTACATTTAAATTTACATAGTTAATCGAGCATTTTGGTATTTGCGGAAGTTACATATCTTTGTTTACATTTGATAAGTACAAAAAAACTTTTGCCTACCATTTTGATTAGAGTTGAATTTAACACAAAAGCCACAAAATGCCAACTGTTTGACGTAAGGTCGGATACCAAACGTTTTATAAGATCACATAGTGAGGCATTTTGAGTGGGTAGCTGCTGAAATTCAGCAAAGTAAAACATTTAGGATTTAAACCTTTTAGGTTATTAGGTTAAATATGTGTGAAGTTGTTGTTTTTTTTGCGTAGTCTGTTGAGAGATTAAATAAGAAGTTGTGAATTAATATTTGATTCATATTTCCGCGTAATGAATCTTCATCATTTAAAAAACTTTTCCTTTTTCAAGCCTTATAACTAGACCCCGGATTTTATGCAAAAACATATTATGAACCGGCTGACCAAAACTAAATCTGATTGCACAAAAATTTGTTTCAAAAAAATATTTAGATGGGATCCAAGTTATTTTTGCATATTCGACATTATTTTCATATTAGAATTTTACCGACATATTATCAAAGCAGGCTTTCAAATATTAGTTTTTTTATATTTAACTTTCACTTATTGATACACACAGTCATTGTACGTGTTTTTAATTGTTTGGAAAAGGTAAAAGAAAATCCCGAAAATAATCCAAAAAGTGAAGCGGTTAAATTCTTGGGTGCGCGAAACAAAAAATGATGCTATTGTGGTAAAAAAGAATTTTTCTTCTGGCATTGTATTCAGTATAAAATTTACAACCCCAATGATAATTTGGAAAACACATTCTACACCTACTAAAGCTAAGTTCGCAGACAATCTAAATCTAGACTTAGCTAAAAAGACAATTTTTTCCGCTGAGATCTCAGCTAATGGAACAGTGTGACTGATAAACGCCAAAATACCACCCTAAAATAACAAAATACCACCAAATGTCAAACGACAAAACTCAATCAGCTGTATAACCAGTCAAGGTTGCGGCGCCACGAGTTTTTAACTCGGTATGACCTAAAGCATTTAGCTTGTCTGAGAACTGGCTCAAGCAAAGAGACCAGCTAAAGGTTTTAGCAACCGTTTAGCTACCTTTTTTAAATGGAGTTGACACCCGGCTAAATCGATTTAGCTAGTCTGAGTACTATGCTTTCTGCAAGACGATGATGTCGATCAATTTTCCATTCAGGTCCTTAAACAAAACATTATTCCCAACGAAAGAAATATAAGAAGAAACTACTTAGAGCGATGCTACAATCAATCGCTCGAAGAACAACGAGGTTTATTTAAAAAGGATCCCAAACACTTGCACAGCAGGCGCACACACTATCCGCTCTACCACATCCGACCACGAGTTCTTGCCACAGGGAAAAGCGGTCAATAAGGAATATTATCTGCAAGTTATGCACAAGCTACCAGACCTTAAAGCTTGCACCATGATAACGCCCTGCGAACAAGTCATTGCTTGTAGGCGAATTTTTAAAGAAAACAACACAAACAATGCCGCAGAAGCCGAGAGAACACTTCTAATTCAAAAGGGAACTTATTTTTTTACTTAAACTCACATTGCGGTGTGGACATGTATTGCCCGCAATACTGCCGAAATACACAATCTGCATTCATGCAAACAGTAACATCGATCAAAGTGAAAGAATAACTCCTAAACTTAGTAAAATATTTCGACATTTAACATATTTTTCGACATATTTAGCATAAAAAAATTGCATATCTCTGATATGTCGTGTTTATTCGATCCGCAATTAATTATCAAGCCTAAATGAAATTTTGACCTTTTTCAGTACAGAAATGAAGAAAAACATAAAATCCGGGTTCTACTTATAACATATTTTCTAAATTTAACATTATCAAACTAAGATTTACTAAGATTCCAGGGATTGAACATTCAACAGAAGTCTAGATAAATTTTTTTTAATAACTAAAAGGTATTTACAAAACCCAGGCACTACTGCGAGCAATTAAATCAAAACCGAATATATCATTGTAAGCTTTTCGAGCACCAATTGCCTTAACAAAAGAATCAAAATGAAAGAAATGACAAATTCAGTCTCTCTTATTCATAGATCTCGGAAAATTGAAGCTATGAATCTAGATTCGATTTTGAACCTAAGGCTGAAATTCTCTTTTCCAAAACCGAAAAGGAATATTGACTGAGTGCTCTAAGAAATTTCAAAGTTTTCGAGCTCGGAAATAAGAAATGGTTCGGTCAACATACATTTTGAGATAGGGAATCAAACCGGAAACAGAAACAGAACTGTATGCCGAAAACACCGATTAAAACTCAGGACCAGAACCAGGACAAATCGCTCCAGTAGAGTATATAGATAGCCCTGTAAAGCTCTATTATTTCAGCACTGTCACAATTCAAAAGCACGATTTTTGATTTAATGATGCAGAAATATTCCCTGTACATAGTAGTAGTTTAGTAGTAGTATTATAGTATATTTTTCATCTTTTCTTTTCTCACAACAATAAAGTATTACTTTTTATATACGAGGGCCGTCCCAGAAATGGCCGACCTAGCACAGTAGTGTTGGAAAATGTTCACAAAAAATATTAAAATGGGGAAGTACCGACTATTAAAAGCTTAAGTTTGAAGTTTGGTGCCTTTACCTTGCACAGTTTTTTTTTTTTTTTTGTCGATTTTAATAGAGAACGTTTGTTATTGATTTGCAAACATGGACAAAATTGGTCATCGTTATGTGATACAATACTTTCATATAAAAGGTCTTAGTCCAACCAATATTAAAAAGGGAGCTGCATTCTACCTTACATTATTCTGCTCCCTCGTTTACAACAATAAAATATTGGGTGGCTGAGTTTAAGCGAGGTCGTTTGAGCTGCGAAGATGGACATCGTAATGGGCGTCCAAATAAGGTGACCACTTCAGAAATGGTGGCCAAAATTAAAAATGTGTATTGAGTGACCGGCGATTGAAAGTTCGTGAGTAAGCTGAATGTGTAGGCATTTCAAAAAGTGCTATACATTGCATATTGACCGAAAAATTGGACATGCAAAAGTTATGCGCAAGATGGGTGCCGCGTTTGCTGTTCCATCATGACAATGCGCCGGTTCACACCTCTGCCGTTGCAATGGCTAAAATTAGTGAATTAAAATTTGAATTGCTACCTCACGCCTCTTATTCGCCAGACTTAGCTCCCTCTGATTATTTCTTATTTCCAAACTTGAAAAAATGGCTCGGAAAAAAAAATTTGGCAACAATGAAGAGGTGGAGTCCGAGGTTAATGCCTATTTTGAAGAGCTTCACAGTTCTTATTATAAAAAAGGTATCGAAGCTATTGAACATCGCTGGGAAAAGTGTATCGACCTAAAAGGATCCTATGTTGAAAATAAAAAAAAAAAAATATTAATTTTTGTGTTTTAGTAGTTAGGTCGGCTATTTCTGGGACGGCCCTCGTAAGTGGGTGCATAGAACAAATCAAAAACAGTGGCGATCAACTTGTGTTGTGACGGCGATGCTGCGAGCCTGCAAAACCCGAACAGTTGCTGCTGCCGTCAGCTTGTGCTTTTGATCGAAAGCAGAGGCAATGCATTTAAAAAAAATCACTAAGCGACGACTGCTGCTTCTGCCTCGCTCTTTTCAGAATCGCCAGTCGAAGCTTTTATTACTTCGACTGATGCAATTTAAACACTGTTTTAACTAGCTATCGAAACCTGAGTTTTTGTTCAGTTTAGTGGCTCACACTTAATATTATAAAATACTGTTTTTGTGCCCGAATTTCTGAACTTCTTAGAGTGAAGTTTCCAACTTTTGCATTTTCATTTAAAATTTTACTTCTCATACAAATTGCTGCTATTCTCAACACAAATGTAACTATTTTAAACTGAGAAAATACGCAAATTTAGCGCATGCACTAGGACCTTGAAAACGTTGCATATAAAGAGGATTTCACAAGGTCATTGACGAAAACGATAAAATGTTGAATTTGTTAACTCATAAGGAAAATATCTTCATTCTTAGGTCATGAATTCCAAAAGGTCCATCGAAAGAAGGATCCCAAAAAAAATGTAGTTTTTGAGGTTGGTTTAAAACTGACTTATAGCCCTTGTCAAAATATTATTCATCCTAGTTAGGCAATTCAATGTAGGAGAGATTTTTTAAAAATACGCTACGACTAACATCGAACCTTCAAATGTTAAAAAAATGTTTAAATCGCTATATTGCAATCATATAATTCAGAAAAGGTGAAAAGATCGACATGTGATTATGTTAGAAAACTCGGCGAAAAAGTAATGTTGAAGAGCTTGGCTTAACGGGAAACCGAAGGGATTTGTAAGCGAAACTTAACTCTATGGTAGATCCTTCTATCATGCAGAGACGGCGATTCTATCCGAAAACCAAAGTAGGATACGATGTTGTTTCAAGCTCAATCCACACAAGGCAAACAACAGAAAATGCTTCTTCGCCGATTAAGTGAGAACAGTGATGGCTATTACTTTAATTGTGTGCGTAAAGCTACAAATGATGAAAATGATTAAGTGAGCTAGCTTACATAGTCCGTACAAGTTTAAGCGAATCTTAAACTCTTACGGCTAATAGTTTTGACTTTCCATACTCTTGAAACTTCCCACATTTTGGTGAAAAAACTAGTTCAGCAGTTAAACTCACATATTTCCATATAAGCCTAGGTTTGTGAATAAAACTCTCTGTTAGATACTCTGATGAGTCTTTAGCGTGCCAGTCAATCAAATATGAACAACAATGAATAATTTTTCTAAATAGATTTTTATTCCTAATACTGTCTCTCTGAGTGCTTCTCCAAACTTAATTACTTATGATAGCTTATTCTCTCTCCTGGATGTGTGCCCTTTGCCTTGCAGAGTTGTTCATAAGTAGCATCCGGTAATATATGCTTAGATAACTCCAATAATTTATCCAAAGGGCACTGCTTATTACAGCCGGGTACTTGCAATAGCTCAGGCTCTTTCTTTGGATCATTTTGGAAATAAATTTCCACAAAATATTCCCCTGAATCATGCCTTCTATGCAATTCAAAGGCTATTAAGGCCGAGAAACGAGGCATTTGTAGCTTCCAGACATCCAAAGCAGATAAAACATTTGCAATAGTCCAATCATGTCCACAATTGACAATCATTTTCCTACCATTTGGTGCTAATTTTCCCGCTATTTTAGACTGCATTTGCTTGTACATGTGATCTAGAAAGAAGCCACCTTTTAGTTTCCTCAACTCGGGCGTATAGGCATCGTATTGATAGGTTTTTGCTGCCAAAGGTAACATCTTATCGGGATAATAATCCTTGGTCCATTGTGGTAACTTTAGACCATAAGCCTCTTCGGATTGTAGGGTGATAAAAACGTTCGTCACATCATGAGCGTAGGTCACATTAAGGCCTGTCAATTCGGTTAATTCCTGTAGCATTTTCGAGTTTTGGGCATGAAGTTCCTTTGTCTCTGGCAGACTCATTACTTCGCGTACCGCCTCATCGTAGCGTGGGCAAGGCACTTTCTGGCGGAGGCTCTAAAAAGTCGATTTTTGTATTAAATTTGGTTGGTAGAAGACAATTTGGTTTTATCTTACAATATCAGTCCCTTCAGGATCTGCAAATATGGGTATGGGTTGCCAGTTTAACATCATATTCCATTCCATGAGTGTATTTTCAGGTGGAAATAGTCCAGCCAAAACCATTTGTAAAGACATCATGGTGCGTGACGATTCCGTTGCTTGAGCATGTATCATCTGTCAGAAAATTGTGGTTTAAGTTTAAGAGCAACTTCTTGAGGTTCGTAAGAAACTTACATCGGGCTGGTAATAGGGCTGAAGGAAATCTTTATAACGTTGTCGTAGCTGCTTACCTATCTTATACAGCTCTACTTTAGCTGGCTGTAAATGGAAAGGGCATTTTAGATAGATATATAAATGGATGTTACTTGTAACTCACATTGGTCAACTGTCCCCATCCATAGGGCTCGAATGTCTCATTTATATGGGGATCTTTGGGGTAAGTACTAAGTGGAGTGCGTGGACCATGTCGAAAGAGCTATAAGAATTATTTAAAACTTTCGTTAGTCCCAGTGTTGACTTAGTGGACTAATGCGATTTATAAGAAAGTGCCCAAATGTGCAGAGTCTAAGTAGAAAATAAACATTTTGTTACAGCAATCGTTCAAGAAAACGCCCAGTGTATCCGCGGAGACATTTAAAGCTAACTCTAAGGAAAATTAATTTCTTTGTTTTACAGAGTCTAGTGGACACCGATAAAAAACTTATGTCAATTAGGCCCCCTGTTCACGTCCTTAATCGTCATCGTGGCGTATACGACGCGTCGTGAGGCAAACAATTTGATGTGGCATGTTAAGAACCGCACCCGGGTAGTTCGCTGTGTGTTATCGACGCAGCATGACGACTTTTGTCAATCAGTTTTCAAAAAAAATGTATTTCGTATGGACCCTGTAGTTCAGCTGGTGTCAAGGCACTACCAGGCCTAACGACCTGATGCATCACTGAGCGACAGTCGCGTCTTTAACGACAGGTAAGGCATCACAGCGCTAGTCTAGCACACTTAGAGAATTCGTTAATGTCGCACCGGTGCAGCTGAACTACTGGGGAAATTTTGCCCAAATAAAGTCCGATTGCTTTGAAACTTGATGCAAATATGAAATCAGCAACTAACTTGGACAGACGCACAGGGCTATATCGATTCTACTGTTTGCTGATCAAGAATATATATAATTTATCGGGTCTGAGATGCTTCCTTCTGGCTGCTGACTGCTCTTTATTCTTCGAGTAACGGGTTTCTTATACCCATTGGATTTTCGTCGTTTTTAGGTCGAAAGCTATTTGTAGAACACTTGGAAATACTTACTGAAAATATCAAAATTTTGAATCATTTAATAAGATTATGTAGAAGAGGATCTTAAAAGCCATAGGTTATTATGGGAGGGGATTTAATAAGAATTTCTGAACGTCTGAACGTCTACATGTTTTTGCTACGCCGAATTAAAGAATCAGTCGCCCAAAACCGATCAAATAAAAGAAGAAGTCACTAGGCAGTGGGCCAAAAATTTGTTTATGTCTTTTTATTGTTCAATGTTATTTGAAGTTCGGAAAAGGTTCAACTTAAAATCGGTGTACAGTAAAATAAAATAGATCGGTTGAAACCCCGTTTGGAGCCCTGATTCATGGTGTTAATATAATACAAAGCACAATCTGGTCTGTTTTTGAGATTGATGAAATCATGAGGAATTGAAATTGTAAGATAATCCTTTCCTACGATTGTCTTGTTGGACAAATTTTAAAAAATATTTTTTTTGTCTGTTTTTTAAATTCCCAATTTTTCAATTCTGCAATTCAATTTCAAAATCTGCATAATTTTAAAAACACTTTAAAAGTGATGAAAATTTCATATTGATTTCTGAAATATGCTGATAGTTTCTTAAAAATTATATTAATACTCTGTACCAAGGGTACAGATTATATTAAGTTTGTTCAAAAGTATGTGACAGGCAGAAGGAAGCATCTCCGACCATATAAAGAGTATCAGCACTTTACAGGTACAGAGTATATTTTAGTCGGGCTTGACCGACTTTCTTACTTGTTTTATTTTAAATATATTGTAGCTGGGTGTGGGACAGCGGCTAGTGTGTGCGACCGCTGTGCAAGAGGTGGGCTCGATCCCGCCTCGGGACATCTAATGAAAAGTTTTTCCATAGAAAAACTTACACACCCGGCCACCTTCACTAGCTGTTGGCGCCAGCTTTTAAGTTACTATTTTTATACCCCTTAAGAGGGTATATAAAAATTTTCCAGATGTTTGTAACGAATATAAGGAAGCACTTCCGACCACATAAAGTATATATATTCTTGATTAGCAAGGCGAGCTAAGTTGATTTAGCCCTGTCCGTCTGTCTGTCCATCTGTCAGTTTGAAAGCCATCTTCACCAATCTTTGCAAAGTCTTTTAGTACATATAGTTTTAGTGAGAAAAATGTTCTGTTTTCAATGGAAACGCCACCAAACGTCGTATTTCTTAGTTGGCTCTGCTTACCCATAATTCCACTAAGTTTGGTTGAAATCGACTATCTATATAATATAGCTGTTATAGAAAACTAAAGTCTAAAAAGGAGTCTTAGTTAAAAAAACTTTCTTCGGCACGTATTTGTTTTATATGCTCCCACACGATTTTACAAAATTTGGTCAAAATCGGATGACTATTGCATATAGCTCCCATAGGAACGATCGGTCGAAAAATTATACATTTTAAAAAAATCTGTTTTTATTTTTCTCTGTTTTATCAGAAATTTTGAACTTCTACGAAGCTAGAAAATGGCCAAAATGTGGTTTTAATAGCTCGAATAACAGGTTTCGGCAAAACTGAATAGTTTCTTTGATGTTATAAAATATCTAGATCTGATTGCAACGATTGCAGCAACGCCCGCAACGGATGACTAAATCCCTTTAGTTCAGCTGTTGTCAAGGCACTACCACGCCTAACGACCTGATACATCACTGAGCGTCAGTCGCGTCGTTAACGACAGCTAAGGCATCACAGCGCTAGTCTAGTACTTGAGCAATAGTGTGCACCCATAACCAAACTAACGACTGGTAATGCAGGGTCGTACCGTTTTCCGGACATTTCCCTACAAAATTCGTTATGCAAATACTTGGCTGGTGTTTGGTCTGGTGTCGAGTGCTGACAACGAAGGGTTAGAGAATTCGTTAAGAGCGTGTGCAAGAAAATTCATGTTTATATTTTTTCCCGACACTTTTTTGAAAATAGATTCTCAATTCATCTCTATTTAGTAATTCAACGCTTAAATTATATAGTTCAATGAATATTAAAAAAACACTCAGACGATGCTGACCTTATCTTTTTAAAAAGCTGGCTACGCTATTGAAACATAGGTTTTACAATTTCTGAATTTAGTGATTAAGAAAGCTTTGTTGTTGTTGGAAGGGAATTTTAAAATAAAAATGCAAAATTAGACATCAAAATTTAAAATCGGAAGAATCAGTAGGAACATGTCTTCCGCATAGTCGGAGTAAAATTTGCTTTCTTAGCAAGTTAAATTTGTATTTAAACTTAATTCACTTTATTCACTGCTTATTTTTAATGAAAACATCAAAGAAGGTATTAAAGGAGCCCTTTTCATATCTTCTAAATAGCTGATAGGTGTCAGATATATTTTCAATTTACTATGTGATTTGTAAGTTTATGTAACAGATAGCTCTTTGAAGAAGATGAGGAAATTGGCCGTAAGTCTGTTAAAAATAGGGTGTTTTTTTCATAAAAATCTGTAGCAAGTTATTAATCAAATTCATATTTCGAATTTCACTAGAAATTAATTGCAACAATGTAAATATAAACTACAAAATTATACAGTTACCTTGCTGCTCATAAATTTGTAAAGTTGGTGCGCTTAAACCAGTTTGGGTGGAAGTGCATATTAAGTATACGACTTGTGTTATGAAAAGAACGAAGTACATTTGAAGTACAATAAACGATATAACAACCTTGGGAAGAGTTCATTCGCATAAATAGTTTATGTTCTACAGCTTAGCAGTAAGCTAAAATTGTCATATCTCGGTCTCATATTTTTTTCATATTTTTATGTATTAATTTGCACTTTTGCCTTTTTAGTCTTGCACATATTTACCACGTGAACTAGTTTTAATGTAGAGTTACGCTGCTCCTTCTTCATTTCCTCAGTTATGTTTAAGCTGGGATCATCAATGGGCACAATGGCTGCTCTAATGGCCACCAGGCAACTCACATAAAATATGATTAAATTAAACTTTATCATTTTGTAAGTAGTTTCTATATTTTGTATGCGCTTAGCGTGTGGACCGACTGACTTGGAGCTTCAGTGTGTTGTAACTGCATCCATAGAACTGCAAACTGTTTTTATTAAGTGGCGATTATGTAGAATAGAATTTGATTCTCACTCACTGCAGGCAGATAAGAGAGAGGTGAAGAGAGCGGCTTCAAACACTATTTAAGAAAATTTGAATTTGTTTCATTTATTTACACAAATCTTTAACCATTTGTCACTTTAATACTGAGTTTGAAATATTCCAACTTTGATCATTTAACGTCCAGCATTTTGATCGATTTGTCGCGGTGGTGGTTCCACGAAATTGGCGCTGTGAGCACGACAGCGTTGCTCTTGGGGGTCAGTTGGCAGTACTTTGGCGCTCAGTGCGATGAGTTGACTTAGAGGGCATTGTTTCGAACATCCGGGCACTTGCAGTTGCTCCAAGCAGCCAAATTCATCGTTGCGTAGAAAGATCTGAAATGGTAGTTAAGGGTGACATTTTTTTTTTAACTTGTTCTGACAATGGAGAAAATTTACATTTTAGACTTCAATTATTATTTTTAAAGTTTGCCAAATTTTTCATCAACTTGTGGGGCTGCATATGGAGCAAAGGGGTGGGTGAATTGATATTTTATAGAAAACTTTCTGTAAATGCAAAAAAATGTTATATTTTTGCAGTCACATCTGCTAAGCTGTGCAACAAAATTCGATTTGGTTGATGGCAGACAAGCAGCATTTCAATTTTCTTTAGACCATGCCAGCGGCATGGTGTGGATATGTTTTCTAGTTTACAATTGTGGAAAAGTTTTGAACACTTCAACCCAAAATTCAGACTTAAATTCCATTACAAAATTTGTGAATCTATCACTTTAAGTAGTTGGGAACTGCAAAAAGCCTTGAAAGCAAAAACAGAAGAGCAACATTGCAAGTCAAATTCTTATGATTAAACTTTATAAATGAGAAAGCTTTAAGCTATCTAGCAAAAACTGCCCAATAAATTTGATTGGTTGCATTCAAAAAGCTGTTGCATTGTTTCATGAAACTTTTGTTGGTTTTGTTTAAAAACCAAAAATAGGGAAAGTTAACTTCGGCTCGGCCGAAGTTTTGTATACCCTTGCAGCTTCCATTGAAAACAAAAAGTTTTTCTAAGACTACTTTTTTGGACATTACTTTTCTGGGGGATCTATATTATAAAGATGTCTGATTTCATTAAACTTGATGAAATGATAGAAAAGCATAATACACTGTTAATTGCGAAATTTGGAGGCGATGTCATTTAAGACAAAAAGTTTTTCTCACTTCAACTTCTTTTTCGACCGATCATTCATACTGCAGCTATATGCTATAGTCATCCGATTTTGATAAAACTTTGTAGAAATGTGTCCAAAGTAAATAAAATAAGTGTATGCCAATGATAAGGACGTTTTCATTAAAAAAAGTTTTTCTCACTAGAACTAGTTTTTCGACCGATCGTTCCTATGGGAGCTATATGCTATAGTCATCCGATTTCGACCAATCTTTGTAGAATTGTGTAAAAGTATTTAAAATAAGTGTATGCCAATGATAAAGGACGTTTTCATTAAAAACAAAAAAATTTTTCTCACTAGAACTAGTTTTTCGACCGATCGTTCCTATGGGAGCTATATGCTATAGTCATCCGATTTCAACCAATCTTTGTAGAATTGTGTAAAAGTATATAGATTAAGTCAATGATAAGGACGTTTCATTATAACATTACGTTTTCAAAAAACAAAAAAGTTTTCTCACGAGAACTAGTTTTTCGACCGATCGTTCCTATGGGAGCTATATGCTTATAGTCATCCGATTTGGACCAAACTTTTTAGAATTGTGTAAAAATATATAAAATAAGTGAATGCCAATGATAAGGACGTTTTCATTAAAAACAAAAAAGTTCTTCTCACAAGAACTAGTTTTTCGACCGATCGTTCCTATGGCAGCTATATGCTATAGTCAACCGATTTTGACCAAACTTAGTGAAATCATGGAAAGGGATAGTAAACTAAGAAATACGGACTTTGGAGGCGTTTCCATTAAAAACAAAAAAGTTTTTCTCTTTAAGACTAGTTTTTCAACCGATCGTTCCTATGGCAGCTATATGCTATAGTCATCCGATCCGGGCGGCTCCGACAAATGTGCAGCGTATTTGTACCAAAAGACTTTGTGCAAAGTTTGGTGAGAATAGCTTTAAAACTGACGGAGGAGATAGCATAGAAACAGACGGACAGACGGACAAGGCTAAATCAACTCAGCTCGTCGTGCTGATCAAGAATATATATACTTTATGTGGTCGGAGATGCTTTCTTCTATGCGTTACAAACATCCGGACAATTTTATAATACCCTCTGCAAGGGTATATATGTTTGTAATTTATCTGGCGACCTTTCTAATGTATTATTTGCAACAAAGTGTGATTATTTAATTTGACAAAAGTAAAATTCTTACCTCCACATAATAATCATCCGTCTTCTTGTCATAATGCGTTTCAAATATGGCCATTACTCCAAATCGAGGCATTTGTCGTTTCCAAACACCCAAAGCCGATAGAATATTACCCACAGTCCAATCGTGTCCGGTATATATAAACATTCCCCTATCTTTGGGCTTCAGATTACCCGCCCTCTTGGCGTTCATTTCACGATACATTTTCATTAAAAAGGGTCCACCCTTGATCTTTTGCATTTCCGTTGTATAAGCATTGTACACATAACTCTGTTCCGCTAGAAATTGCAAGCGTTCGGGAAAATATTTCTTAGTCCAATCGGGTAATTTATAGCCAAATTCCTGTTCTGCTAGTAGGGTGATATATAAGGAGTTGACATCTTCTGCATTTCGTACAGGCATGCCCGTCAGATTGGTGAGCTCTCGGAACATTTCTGCATAGGGTTCGAGCTGGGCAATCACTTCGGGTCGCTTAAAGATCTCTTCGCGAGCCTCAGAATAACGAGGACAAGGTGTACGTACAAGTAAGAGCTGAATGATGTGGACTTAGTAAGATTTTTTGAAAGATATTTTTTGGAGGAAACTCACCGAATCTTGCTCTAAGGGCTCGGAAACAATAGGTATGGGCTGCCAATTGAGTTCCTTATGCCAATCCATGGGCGTGCCTTTGGGCTGAAACATGCTGGCCAAAGTAGTTTGTAGGGACATCAGTGCACGCGGTGAGGCAGTGGCTTGAGCATGAAGACGCTGGTATAAAATAATGATTGATTACTGAGTAAGGTACTGAAATAGATTTGCCAACTTACATCTGGTCTGTAGTAAGGTCCCATAAAGTCACCATAACGATGATGTAACCAATGTCCCATTTCAAAAAGTTCCCTTTTTTCCAGACTGAAATGACAGACAGATGAAAATTGTTCAAGTTTAAACTGCTTTTTCCTGGTATTTAATTTGATTAAAGAATTTTCATTTATTTCATACAAAGCAACTCAACATTTCCCCATGAGTTTACGCTCGAATGAAAATTAAACTTAAGCATTTAATTTTATTGTGATTTATTGTGATTTTAGGCAATCTATGTACTCACATTGGTCACATGTCCCCAACCGATGGGCTTAAAACTATCCTTAACATAAGGATCATTGGGATATGTATCAACTGGCGTTCGTATGCCATGTCTAAAAACTATATGCACCAATTCCAATGTAGAATGCGTGGTATTTGGCCTTGTTATGGCACATTTTTGCCAGGGTGAATCCTGGCTCTCCACTTTACTATTAACTACACTGATCACAATCACTATGACTGAAACTATCAAACACAAACCACATAACATGAGTATCTGCTTACGCGTCCAGCGACCAAAAATCATTTTTTATAAAATTTTTTTTGTTTTTTGTTTTTGAGAAAGAAAATGAATTTCAATCTTTATTTTGTATGCTACTGAACAGTCGACGACGGCGACGGCAACGCGTGCATTTCCCAGCGCGTCTGAATTTGATTTGACAGCTAAACAACTGGAGGCGGAGAACTTAAGAGAGAGATAAATCAACGCTATTCGGATATTGCGTCAGTTTGTTGACGGTGAAAAACACACTCATTCCTAGAGGTAATTTCGGATTGAAACAGGCAATTTTTTATGCACGAAAATAAAGCAACCCCTTTGATTTGGACTATTTTTAGCCATGGCCAGGTGAAACGCCCACTGGTGGTCAACCAGTTCGGCATTTCTTTTGGCATTTGGTTTGAAACAATCATTAATTAGGTTTTTTATTTGTACAGTGCAACCAAATGCTCTGATATGTGGTTTATTTTAATGCAAAACGTAATTAATATAATTGGTAATTTAGCATGCGAATTGAGAAAAAATATGGGCAGTGAAAGTTGATTAAATAATTAATGCTTGATGTTAGTGATTAAACTGAATTTCAATTGTTTAGATTTTGATTATGGAAATTGAAGAGGTCGATTTGCATTCAACCGCAATACACTCAAACTTCTATTACTTTAAACATACCAAGTAAGAGCAAATGTAAAAGTAAGTTTGAAAAATTCAAGATTTTAAAGCGATGAAGCAACAGGTGACAGTCCAAGGTTTTTAAAACCTAATTGCCTGACAGAAGAGTGAGGCTATTTAATTATATTAGGTTTACTATTTTAATTGCAGAAAAACATTTTAGAAAAATATTTTTAGATCTTAAAAAGGAAAACATTTCTAAGTGTTTCAGAGGAAAGGGAGTGAGGCGAGTAGAGACAGAAGAGGAAGACTACCCAAACACGCGCATATTACATATTTTTTTATGGAATATTTTCTTTCTGTTGGTTCACTAAAATCTTCTTTCTGAAAAACTCATACAAATTAGTAATCATTATTTTATTTTCTAAGTTTACCTTGTCTGTGACACGAACTCGGAACCTCAAGGAAACTCCAAAACGAAAGACATCTTATCGCATTCGACTACCAAATACTCGCGTGAGTCACAGTAAGAAATGAAGTTAAATTCTTAGCACTCAGCAAGTCGAATATCAGCTGCCCCTTTTATGTTCCGAAAGCAGGGAATTCTATGAATTCCGAAGAAATGAAAGAAAATCTCACTTTTAATTCTGATGCGAAAACAAAAGCGGCGTTGTGGATTTTACTACGTTAAAAAACAAAGGTGTCTGCACTTTGAAATCATACGGGCCTGTTCCCGTTTCCGAGTGGAAAGAAAAAGTAAAACGATCGCAATTCCAAATCGTTTTCATTTTGGTTCCCGTTCTATAGGCTTAAGAAATGCATTGAAATCAATAGCGATTATTTAAAGAAGATTAAAAATTTCGCAGATTAAGAATAAATGCACAAACATATTATTTGATTTTGTTTTTATATTCAATTTCAACTTTGTTAGACCCCACGTATACTCTGCGTACCTCTGGTACAGTGTATAAAAATAGTTAATTTCAACAATTTGTAATCAAAGATGAAAAATGTGTGCATTTGCCCTATTTTAGAAATCCCTACTATTTATTTTTTTCTTAGTTCAAGGGCAAATATGACCTTTTTTTTCAGAAAGTTTTCAGAACAACATCTAGATAAATTACCCTATATTTAAGAAAAAAAAATAGGAGAAAGTTAACTCGGCTCGGCCGAAGTTTTGTATACCCTTGCAGCTTCCATTGAAAACAAAAAAGTTTTTCTAACTAAGACTTTTTTTTTGACCTTACTTTTCTATGGGATCTTTACTATATAGATGTCTGATTTCGACCAAACTTGGTTAAATCGTGGATAAAGCATAATACACTGTTAATTACGAAATTTGGAGGCGATCCCATTTAAAACAAGAAAGTTGTTTTCACTAGAACTTCTTTTTCGACCGATCATTCATACTGCAGCTATATGCTAAGTCATCCGATTTTGATTAAACTTTGTAGAAAGACGGTTTTATCAATAACAAAAAAGTTTTTTTCACTCGAACTAGTTTTTCGACCGATCGTTCCTATGGGAGTTATATGCTACAGTCATCCGATTTCGACCAAGCTTTGTCAGAATTGTGTAAAAGTATATAAAATAAGTGTATGCCAATGATAAGGACGTTTTCATTAAAAACAAAAAAGTTTTGCTCACTAGAACAAGTTTTTCGATCGATCGTTCCTATAGTCATCCGATTTCGACCAAACTTTGTGAAATCGTGGGAAAGGATATAAAACTAAGAAATACGTACTTTGGTTGATTTAGCCCTGTCCGTCCGACCGACTGTCCGTCTGTCTGTTTCTATGCTAGCTCCTCCGTCATTTTTAAAGCTATCCTCACCTTACTTTGCACGTAGTCTTTTGGTACAAATACTCTGCACATTTGTCGGAACCGGCCGGATTGCATGACTATAGCGTATTGCTGTCATAGGAACGATCGGTCCAAAAACTAGTTTTAGTGAGAAAAACTTTTTTGTTTTCAATGGAAACGCGTCTAAACTTCGTATTTCTTAGTTTACTATACTTTCCCAAGTTTTCACAAAGTTTGGTCGAAATCGGTCATCTATATAGTGTAGCTGTCATAGAAAGGTACTGTCTGAAAAGTAGTCATAGTTAGAAAAACTTTTTTGTTTTCAATGGAAATGTCCTTAAAATCGGCATGTATTTATTTGGTATGCTTGCACAGAACTCTACAGAGTTTTGACAAAATCGGATGACTATAGCATAAAGCTACCATAGGAACGATCGGTTGAAAAACTAGTTCTAGTAAGTTTCGTGAAGATAGCTCTTAAACTGTCGGAGAAAATCACATAGAAACAGACGGACAGACGGACCTGGCTGTATCAACTCAGCTCGTCATGCTGATTATGAATATATATACTTTATGTGGTCTGAAATGCTTCCTTCTATACGTTACAAACATCCGAACAATTTTAATATACCCTCTTCAAGGGTATAAATATATATATATGTTTGGGATTTGTTGGGAACGATTTTACAAATGTGTGCTGGGTATGTCTTCTATGGCTGTTAGTCATCTCTGTGAATTCTGGAGTCTTTGATCCGCCGCGCTTTGCCTTTTTTGAGTTCTTATTCGCTCAAGGGACAACTCTGCTGTACGCTTTGAGTTCACCCCAAATGTTTGCTAAACTACGAGGTTCTCTCTCGACAGAGCTAATAAACCGAATTTTTGTACGTCCCTAATATATCGATTGGCCTTATCCACACCTAACCATAGCTCTTTTTCCGACCTTGGGGCAGATATCCAAAGTGGAAAAGTATAAATCAATCTATTTAGCTTACTATGCCTCCATTCGAGTTTCAAGTGGAACGAATGGAAATTATTTTTAGGCAGATTTTTTGACGGATTTTCAGAAACCGCAAACATACACGATTACAGTTTTCGTACTCCACATACTTTACTTAGATGATCAGAAAACTCCGCATTTGTGCACTTTTCACCAAGTTTTTCTTTTTATCTCTTACCATTGATGTGGCCTAACGTCCGAGGTAACTTGAACCTAAATCTGATTCTTATTTTTACTTTTACCAGAGGTAAAGATAGTTCAAGTCGCAAAAATTTAACAAAAGTATCTTGAAATTTGAAGTCAAGAAAATGGCATAAGTATTATTATTTATACATTTTTAGGCCAGAGGTACCCCTCCCGCCCCCGTAAACGTCATATCTCCCACAGTTTTATAGATTGAAGGTTCGTATCTTTTAGACGTATTTAGTAATCAGTATTATTTATTGATCCGCTAAAGGAATGGTAAAGATCTGATGGACGATAAATGAGTAACGTAAAATTAAAAATGAAAATCGAAAACAAGACTGAAACTGCTAAAGCTTATGACATATATATTTGCTTTTATCAGATGCATTTTTCACCTAGGTTGTACCATTTAAGAACTTCAAAACTAATAATAATAATAATAAAATGTTGTGTAAGCAAACAAATTCTCACGAAAGTTATTTAAATCTCTCACTTTAAGTAATTTAAATCTTGTGGTTTCATTCAAAAAGGTCTCTTCCATTAATAAATAGGACGGCTGCATATTTCCACAAATCTAGTTTAGCAGTAGAAACTTTAAGTTTTTAACCGCTTCAGATCACTTTTCCAACCACTGTCCAAAAAGCAGATTGTGCTCTTATTATAACCCACTGTTTGCTGGCTATAATAAAAAAGTTACCAACTTGTCGTATGCACTTGATGCACTAATTATTTGCTTGTGCACAATTGTACGAGTATTTCACTCCATTGACACTGAGAGAGATCACAGTTGTTGTGCTAGTAATTTTTTTCCTAGCATGACTCTAGTTTTATATTGTTTGAACAAGTTGTTTGAGTGACAAACAAAATTTGATATATACTATGCTATATAAGTATGTATGTTTATTTCCCTCGGTCTCTCTGTTATGTTTTCTGTGTATGTTTTATTTTGGATTAAACGCTAATAAACTGCGACAGGGTAAGCCAGTTGGCTTGTCAACACTCCAATTTGAAATGTGGCTAATTGCCTTATAAAATCCAAATAAATGGCTAATTAATTGCACCGTTACCGGTGACTCTTTGGTGAACTTCCGAAATATGCAATTACGGTTTCAAATTGTGCTAACTACTCTACTCGTGTGCACAGTCGATGACTTTTCTGTGTTGTCGTGAACTTTTGTCTAACAATATCAAGAACTAAGATTTTAAATGTTGTTGTAGTAATGTTTGAAATGCATAATAATAAGTTCAGCACGCAATTGACATTTCTATTGCATCAGCTTAAAGCGATTAAGATTTTTTTTCATATTTTTGTTTTTATTAGTTTTAAGGGGAAAGCGATTTGAAAGGCCTTTCTGGGAAATTGGAAAATTAGTGGGAATTGTTGTTATTTGTTTTTAAGAACTGTGACTTCTGCTTTATTAATCATACGTAAGTGTAAATGTATTAAAATGAAGTTCTGTGTAATTTTAACCACGGGCGATTCATGTGAAAGAATCGAGGAGGGAAAATTATACGACATTTAATGAAGTATTTTTCGGAATTTTTAAATCATGGCCGGCAAACATGAATATATATTAATATTAGTTGTTAATAATCAGGGATGCAATTCGATTCTGCATCGAACCAAAACAAACCGAAACCGAACTGCTAGTTCCAGCTGGTAAGCCAAACCGCAATCCGAACTGGCGTCCCTTCGAAAATGATGAACCGAACCAATAACCACACTGCAAAATGGTTTGGTTTAGCTCACTCACGAGTTTTAAAAGGTTATTTGCCTCTAGAGAGCAATTTTAGACCTTTTTTTTTCAATAAAAAAAAATAAAAAAATTTTTTACTATAATTTTTTCCATAATCTTAGTTTGGGCCATAGGTTGATGTATAAGAAAGGCCAATACAAAATTTCAAGCTAATCGGTCCATTGGAACTTGAGAAATCATGTCAAACGTGATGGATAAAGTATTTCGAGAAAAAGCAAAGCAATTCTAATGCTATAGCAGCCTGTGCATAACGAAATAACAACAACAACTTCTCTTTCTCTCCTATTTATCTTGCAGAATCGCATGCGTTTGAGCGCGTGAAATTTGTTATTGTGCGAGGAATGAATTTCTGTGCATCAGACAGCCACAAGCACACACAGGCCCAGGCAATAACAGGTTCTTTTTTTCGTTTTTAGTGGTGTTGTTGCTTTGGACTTATTTTCTTCATTTGTGTTGGTGACTACGATGCGCACTGCAAAGGTGAAAAAAACCGATACCGCACCGGTACCAACGTTTTGGGTTCGTTCCGGTTCTTTCGGTTCCAATAATAACGGTAAACGGTATTCGGCTCTCAAAAAAAATTTGTATCGGTTCCGGTAAGTAATTTGAAACGGTTTATTTCGGTTAACGATTCCGGTCCCGGTTCCGGTATTAATTCCAAGTTACATCAAATATAATAAATCTTCCCACTTCCGCAACTTCAATAGTAAAAAAAAAACTTCCGAACAGATTTATGGAAATTTTTCCATGTTAGACTTAAGTACTGGCTAAAAGGTTTAACATTCGGTAGAATAAGGAACGATCTTTTAACAGAAAGAAGTTTTCGGACTTGCAAAAGTTGAAAGGGAATTGGTGGTCCTTAAGGGCGATCCTTTTTCAAAAATTACACCATTCGCATTTTCAAAAGTCCAAAACATGACTTTCAGAGCAGATTTAAGGGTAAGTCGCGACGAAGAGCTTTAAGAGTTTTTATTGAATGATTAAGTGATTTGAAAATTCTTGCAAATTGAATTTTAAGCTAGAAATTTAAAAGCTTTAAGAATCAACCCATTTCAATTTGTAGTCCTTGTATTTAAAAAACTAGTAGTAGTTCTTTAATCATAGAACATAAAATAAATATGAAGGCATGGCATTTTTGCCGTTAGCCTTAGGGTCCGTTGAGACACACTGGCAGGTTGCCATATTTATATGAACCAGTTGCTGCCATACACGTGTAAGCACCTGCCAGTGTTGTGCCAGTTGACTGGTGCCATAAGTGGTCAGAGAAATCTGAAAATATTCTCATGGATTTTACTTGTCTGAATAGACCTGCCAGAGAACTGGCACATATATACATATATGGCAACCTGCCCGTGTTTCTGAAGTTCAGACTCTTAACGCACTCTTAAACTAAATAATACCATTTACATATTTTTTAAAGCAAGGAGCTACCGGAACGACCTTCTCGGAGTTACACCACCTACCTTCCCCAAGTGTCAATTTCTCATCTCGCTCCAGCCTCCCTCGTCCATTTCGGACTACCATTGTTTACATATAACAATCTTCTAAAATCATTAATTTCAATTCCTCATATGATATATGAATAAGAATTTAATTCCTTCTTAGTTTGATTCCCTTTTCCGATTGAACTAGAAATCAATTTTCTTTTCGAATGAATGTGCGAATCCTTTTTGAAATATACTTCAGCTATATGGCAGCTTTAACAATTTCGATCAACATTGTAAATGCGCTGATGAAGAATTGCAAAAAGTTCGGTTTCATTTTGATCGTTTTTGCTTTCGTCTGAATGGAATTTTTTGAGGTACAAGCTAAAAAAAAAATGATTTTAAATCAAGTTGTTTGCTTGATATCTATGGATACTTCAAGTTATCTGCAATATTTGACATATAAGAATACAAATTCCCGAAAGATGATAAGTATTACACTCAGAGAAAAAATAGAGAATTTCATACACACACTTCACACAGATAAGTGAGCAGACCAACGCATTGTTTTTGATAATTAATATCGTTAAAAAATTTATTATATTGCTAATTTTATTGATATGTTCGTCTTCCTTTCTAGCATAGTAATGTTGAAATGAGTATTAAGAGCGAAAAAAATTGTATTGCTATTACTTATTGTTTTATGGCGAATTAAAGATACGGTGACATGTAGATGGCATTAAATTCAATTCACTAAAAAAAATTGTGCGAAATTAGTCTCTATTGTTCGGAAAATTCGCTGAAATACAGGAAAGGTACATTATAAGGAAACATACAATTCGATGGCAAATTCACTAATCAAATTTAAATACACCGAGCACAATTGGAGACTGTGCTGGCTTGCAAGGAGGAAGTATATCGAATCCATGTTTTTCTTGCCTGTGGTAGGGTTAGG
Organism: Lordiphosa collinella; assembly: GCA_018904265.1. Taxonomy (NCBI): domain Eukaryota; kingdom Metazoa; phylum Arthropoda; class Insecta; order Diptera; family Drosophilidae; genus Lordiphosa; species Lordiphosa collinella. The sequence continues at coordinate 241,662 of JAEIFV010000213.1, read as the reverse complement.
CACTATCACTGCGCTACAAAGTTCGTTAAAAAAAATGTGTATATTTTGGCTCTTCACACTTTCTTTGGAGCCATCCCAAGCAACATTTCCCAGAAATGCACTGAAAATTGTTTTAAGACTTACACTTTACCAAAACTTTGACAAAAGATCAAGGAAAGGAAGTAACGCTGCTTATGGCTTTCTGGGTAGTATAAAGAAGACCAAACTATGCCAAGTGAGTTAACCGAATGTTGGCTGACTGTTCAAAATTGGAATATATGCTAATCAGGTTTTCCAGGGCTTCAAACCGATTCAGATACAATAATTTTTGAACCAAAAACTATGTAAATTTAAGACTTTTTTGACATACTATTTTAGACTTAAAAGTACACATCGTTTAACGTTAAGTGTTGATTTGTTCGATGGTCGAATTTCGACCACAGGGCGAAGCATAGTTATTTTTATGTTTTTATTTTATTTTTTACTTACCGAATCGGGACCTCGAAAGACTGCACTCACAGACACCACCGCTTAGACATCAGCACCACATGTAAGATGTCTTGAGCATCGTCAAAATGTATATTATAAACTGACGGGGAGCGCTCTTCACTCGATTGTTTCCCCACTCGCCCACTCGAGAGCGGGTTCATCGCTATTCTCTCAAATGTGCATGCTCTCCTCTCTCAGTTTTTTTTCCTCACCCTTCTCGCGTAAAAACCACTAAACAGACCGAATTTAGCTCGATTTCAAGTGCGAAATTCTTAAAAATTCAACAATGAACAAACTTTTTTCAAGAGCGTTCGTACTTAAATTATTCGTTCTACTTTTTTCTGTGTGTACCGTTGCCAAGAAAATTGTTATTTACTTTTCACTCTTTTGAACTTTTGAAACCGAAACCGAAACTGAAACGGGTAAAGCTACCTATTCCGATTCCGCATAATCTGATCGAAAACGGTAACAGGCCTGACTAGTCCTAAAAGAAAACCAGTATATAAGTTAGTATTACTACGTTTATGCTATGCTCATTTTTCAAAATCGTTTCATGAAATGGGTCCGAGAGTACGAGCTTAAACACCATTTCATGAATTCCGTCAATTCATGAAATGCCGAGGCGCTGTCAACTTAACGCTGCGCTGGTGTTGCCAGATCTTTTGTTTTCTTATACATGCGCTGTTCATTTTCTGAATTTAAAAAAGCAGCATAAACAGGAAAACATTTGATTGTGCAAATTGAAGAAATCATGAAATTCATAGCATAAACGTAGTATATAAGAACATCAACAATTTTGCTTTTCTCCTTTCACTCAACTAACTTGAAAACAATGTATGCAATTTCCCAGAAATAAAAAGAAAACAACAGCTATGCTGCTTCTAGCATTTTTGAACCAGACTCAAACCTGTTGTTTTGTTCTTCCGTACTGAGCAGTTAGCCGAATTTCAGCAGTTCTCCACCCAACCAAAAATTGCTATCTGCAATTTCCTTTCAATTCCGCTCCATTTGTAATCCTTCTCCTTCAACCCACATTCAGTGGCAATTTTTAAAAGTCTCTCGCTAAGCCTATTTACTAATGACTTTCACTTGAATTTATGGCCACTGCGCCATTTCAAGCAGCACCAAAAAATTCTCACAAATATATTTCTCACTTGAAAACGGTGGCAGGCCACGTGCTGAGTTCCCATAAAATGCACTTTAGAAAAATGTTTACTTACCCCACCGCCCCCGTTGCCCTACCAAAAGCAAAAGCATCTTCAGGCTCTGACATTAATATTTATCAGTCCCGCAATTACGATTAGAAACAGACAAACTATTGACAGAGCGATGGTTCGTGAAGGAGCGGGGAGGCTGAGAAATATCCGCCGAATTGTCAGACAAAACGTTGGGAAAATTTATACGACTCGACGCATTGAAAATAGTTCTCAGAGGAGCAATTTCAAAGATTTGTACGACAAATTTTTTTTACGGGCTTTGGCCAAATGTTTGTTATTTTTTTTTTACATTTTCGCTGAAATGGCTGAAAAATACGTATACGCGTAGTTAAACACGCACACAGACAGTAACGGGAGGCGTGGCCATGTCTATTCAATGAGACAAAAGCTTTGTGTCCGGTCTGTGGGGGTCTATGGGGGATTATGTCGCGGAGTCTGGACAACGATTTTTGGCAACATTTAGAGTAGGGAAGCGGAATGGTCTGTCTGTTGTCGCCTAAACGATAAAGCAATGACAAAAGTCAGCAGCGATTAAAGTTCAATTGCTATGACCTGCCAATTGATGACAGTACAAAAAAAAAGGGACCGAAAAGGAAGCCAAATTTAGCGAACGAGTGTGAATGAGCGAAAGGCTGAAGTTTATACATAAAATTAAAGAAGGAAAACGAGGCCAGAAACAATTGATAGTTAAAATAGGAATACAAATTGGCTATCAGAATTAGTTTTATAAAAATGAATTTTTTTAATTTTAGCTGGGTAAAGAAAGAAATGTCTCAGCCAATTTGAAAGAAACAATTATTTTAGAGTTTCCTTTCGGTAGTTTTCTAAAAATGGCATTTTACACTTCTTCTTTAAAAATGATCTTTCAAATACCTCTTCACCTGTTATCCTCGAAGTTGGCTACAATGCTTTCAACTGAAGTCTGAGCAATAAAATGCCATATTACCATTTTTGACATTTATGTATGTATTACTAGCTGAATATCGCGCTCAGCTAGTTCGGCCAACTCGCTTTTTTCATATTCACGCTATGAATATCGATAAGTATGTATATCGATAAGACATTTTAAAAACATAATCAGCTGACACAGCAAATGACGGTAATGAAAGATTAATTTACTTAAATATTCGGGCCTGTTCCGAATTCCCAGTCGGGTTTCGTGTAAATGTTGCTTTTTCTAATTATATGTTCACAGTTTTATTTCAAAAGTAAAAAGAATGTCTGTGGTTACTAGATCAGGTCGTCTTTCTTTGACGAATTGAATTCACTTGGCATTGAGCAGTCGGTTTCAACTGGTTGAACCATTTTAGAATAGCCTCAAACCTGATCAAGTAACCATTGACATGCACACTGTAACGGGCCCACAACCCAAAAAAAAATGGAAAAAATCATAAATTTGGTGAGTTTCTTTACATTTGGCAACTTTGATTTATGAGTGCCCACGAGTGCCACTTGGTATTCACTCACAACATCACTAATTATTTTCATTGAATATTGGTCTAGATCCTTATGAGTGTAAGCTATTTTTCATTTCCATGGATTAAAATGTGCAGCATACTTTAAGAATCACGAAATTACGGTTTAAAGTACATACTAAAATTATTTTTTAATTAAATAATCTTTTTGTTTTTAATTCTTTTTTAAACAATACATATAAAGAACATGGTTAAATAAAAGAAAACGGGGTGAGCGGTCAAAGTAAGTACCAAAAAATAGTATCAAATAATGACAATTTTTTTTCCAAAAATCAACGTTTTCTTATATGTACCTCTTAGCAAAATGTGGCTTAAATCTAAATACAAGTGTCTTTTTTTACTAAAGCACCAAAATGTTGAAAAATTTTCCAACTTTGATTTGGATTATCAATATGTTATAAAATTGTTTAGTTCTTTTAAAAATTATGTGCGTTGAGTTCAATCTTTTAGGAACATTTCGTAAAAAATGTTAGCATCCAACACTCAGAAAAAAATTCGCCATGAATTTTAGAAAATCGCCATATTTTAATTTTTGCTTTGGTATTTGGAAAAATTGTCTAATAAACAGAAAAAGTTTTCCGAAACTAAAAAAAAATATGCCATTAAAAAATTATTTTAGACAAAAACTTTTCTAAAAACAAGAAAAATCCAGATTTTTCTGATAATTAGAGCGCATTTTTTTCCTTTAACCTTTATATTTAGAGAATAGTAGCCCTTAAAAAGAATACAGTAATTTCTTAAAAAAGAGGAAAATTTTCTGAACTAATTTCCTTAAAAATATGGCAATAGTAGCCATTGCTTTTAGAAAAAAGAGTTTTAGATTTCTGGAATTTTTTCTCCACAGCAAAAATATAAGCAGCCCATTCAGACGTGCCACTTCAACGCTGTGAAATAGCCTAATCGTTTAAGCGGCAAACGTCGGTGCGCTCGCCATAGGTCTTGGGGTCTAATCCCAGTCACTCCCATGAAATTTTAATTTATTTAATAAAAATTAATCAAAGCAGCTGGGGTGTTGTTCAAGCGGAGCGGACCGGGACCTGGACGTGGACCTGGACCCTGGTGGACTTGGACCTGGACTGGTGGTGGACTTGGACGGTGGTGGATCTGGACCCGGTGACAGACTTGAGACGGTGGTGGACCTGGAAGGTGGACGGTGTCGATCTGGACGGTGTCGATTTGGACGGTGCATTGGACCTGAACCGGTGGTGGATCTGAACGGTTAACCTTTTCTCTTATTAAGAATTATTTGTCTCTAAATTAGAAAATTTACTTTTTATTTTAAGAAAATAATTTCTCTATTATTGAGAAATATTTTTCTTTATATTAGAAAAAAATTTAAGCTTTTAAGAATAGTTTTTCTTACTTTGAGAAAATAGTTTTTTAAAATTCAGAAAAAGATATTATAGTTTTAAAAATGGTTTTCTAATATTCAAGGTTTCTTGCCCTTTGGTTAAGAAAAGCTTTCCATTATATTTAGAAATTATTTCTCTAAATTTTAGAGTGAGTCGCCTTAGGACGGATTTGGCGCGAAAATATTTTAAAATTTTTCATTTTAATTCTGGGTAACACGACTTTAATTTAAGTTAAAATATTAGCATGAATCATAAAACTTATGCCACAGCTAAAAGATTTCCGTTTAACATCATTTTAATTCAAAACTAATAAGGGAAATTTTTTTGCGCGTGATGCAACCCTGTTTTGTGAGATGGACAATTATTTTGAACCCAATTGGACCAATTCTCTTTGCCACTAAGAAAATGAAATCTCTCGAAGTTCTGGGACACGGATTTTTCGGATGATTTGCAAACCAACCGAAGACAAAATCTCTAGAGACTTCCAGGACACCCCCGTATAAAACCATTAAATATAAGTTAGTAAACAATTCTTAGGAGGAATCAACCAGTTTATTCTTAAATGTGTAAAAATGCTTCGAGGCCGTCGCGGATTACCTTGTACAAAATCAATGGTTTCTGCAGACGTCCATGCCAAATCCGTAATCTGCATCATCGTATCATCATTTTGTTCCATCGTAGATAATAATATTGGTAAATCGCTTATACTCATATTCCTTTCATTTTTAATACATTTCTTGCTGCTGTCAAAATTAACGCATAACGCAACATTGTGCTAATATAAACACCTACTTTGCGTTATTGCGGCGATATCGATTTCGATAGCAAACTCAGTGTAGTGTAAATGTTGCATTACAGATATTCTTACAATCCACATACGCTATCGATAGGCCAACTATCGATCAATTCTGTGGATTACTTTCATGTTGCTGGATAGTAAACAATCGAAAACGTAAACAAAAAATTCCTAGCAGTTTTTTTATATGAAGTTTGACAGGAATTTTTACTTTTCATAGTGGTGGATACAGACCATAAACAAAAATTTTTAAGGTACCAACTTAACAACATTCATTAGTTCGTGGTGCTGCTGCCAGGCATTCTAAACGGTTGCACTTTTCGGAAAATTCTGATTTGCCTTAGAAGAGGTGCGCTGCTTCATTTGATTTTTCGGTGCTAGTCCAATTTTCTAAAAAGCAAAGCAAAGAGCTGGTCATATTTAGTCTATTGATCATTTCTTTCATCTTATTTTTTTATGTACATATTCATTTCAATTATCCTGTTACAAAATCCACTTACCGGTCCTTGATTTCGCATCGGCCACAAACTCTAAATGTTTTTATTAAGTCCCATCAAGACACTCTTGGCTTAGTCGGCTCAGTTCTCGACCCACTTCACTTACATATTTCGGTGTGCCTTTTTTTTATTTTTTGCATAAATGCAACGTCGGACTTAAGCATCATCCTTCTTGCTGCTGACTGCCTGCCTTCCTTTTCCTTAAGTCCACCACAAACTGCTCCACTTAATGCTCGACTAGGCACAAGGTCGGCCCAACACAAAAATCAACAAAAGACTTTTCGATAATTGGGCAAGCAGGCCGTTAGTCCCAGAGGATAAGGTTGAAGCGCTGCCCAGGCACTTCATCAGAGTGAGAGCCGCCGTTGCCGCCGCCGCTCAGGGCACTAAATTACGTTTAGTGGGTTAATAAAATGCTGAGCACTTTTATGCAAATTGAATTAAATGCGGGACTAGGCAACCAGAAGGATTTCCGACTTCAAGATGAAAGCCACATTTAATGCATTATTTATAAAAGCTTTGGCAACCGAAACACAACACAACAGCCAGGAAGTGCTGGAAGTCAACGAGGCTAACTAATTGCCACTGTCTGTCACTCTTTCTCAATCTGAATTATAACTCTATTGTTGTTGTTTTTAATTATATGCATTATGAGACACGCTCATTAACAAAAGGCAACTGAAGGAATGTCAAAATGGGTATGAGACGAGACAAATTAAGCCAAGAATCCTTTCAATGGAACACCTGCATCTGTGTATGTGTGTGTTCTATTTAAGGGAAGACCCATATAAACTTAAACAAGCACACGGGTTAAAAGCGAAAAGCAGATTTTCAATTGAAAAGTGAAAGATTGAATACACTTTTTAAGTGGTCAAAATAAAAAGGGGTTTTATGTACCTAAAACAATTTCAATTTATTGTAGACTTATTCAGGAGGGTACTGGAAATGTCTAGAGATTTTTGTATAAACTATTGATTTGGCTGGCTACTAAAAAGAAATGAGGGATGGAATCCGTACAAAATTTTTAATTTCTTGTTACAAATCTCTCATGAAAGTATATATACTCTAGAAGCAGGGTCAAGTTGCAACATAACAATTAGGCTTCCTGTCTTACACACACATATTCAAACTTACATATGGAAATACAAATGTATATAGGCTTATCCCATGTTCTGTGAAGTGAAAGCAAGTCTCTTTTATGTAATTTCATTTTTTTTAGCCAGTATACAAATATGATATTTTACATAATTAACTGACAATGCACAGACACCAACAAACAAACAAGCAAAACAAAAATATAAAAAGGTGTATGTCATCTATATACATATATGTCACGCCCTCACATTTTCAACCCTTTCATTCAGTGGCCCTCTCAATTCCCAGAGGACTTAAGTTAATTATCACATTTTTTACACACAATTTTACTTTGCATTGATGCGGTGCATGAGAAGTGGCGGTGGAGTGAGGCGGAGTTGGGGTAACCGTCAGCTGGAGGCGTGGATAGGCTGGGCCAGCATTAAAGCGTAATTATGTGTATAATTTGTTGTAATTTGCTGTGAAAAGCTTCACGAACATTGAACGCATTAAAACGGGCGACCCTTCCGCCAGAAAACGAAAAAAGTTAAATAAACTCATTAATATGCAATAATCAGGCCAGACATTCATATAATCCATATGTGATAAGTGTGTTTGTGTCTATCACATTAACCGGAGGTTGCAGAATTGAATGAAGCCTGAAAATGTCAGGGAAATTGTGGATTTTGTTAAGAACGACTACTAAAAGGACGATCGAGACTTTAAGCAATTTTTATTTTGAACACTTTGGATAAATAACTCATTACTCAATACTCAATACTCAATACTCAATACTCAATACTCAATACTCAATACTCAATACTCAATACTCAATACTCAATACTCAATACTCAATACTCAATACTCAATACTCAATACTCAATACTCAATACTCAATACTCAATACTCAATACTCAATACTCAATACTCAATACTCAATACTCAATCAATACTCAATACTCAATACTCAATACTCAATACTCAATACTCAATACTCAATACTCAATACTCACTCAATAATATAATACTCAATACTCAATACATACTCAATACTCAATACTCAATACTCAATACTCAATACTCAATACTCAATACTCAATACTCAATACTCAATACTCAATACTCAATACTCAATACTCAATACTCAATACTCAATACTCAATACTCCTCAATACTCAATACTCAATACTCAATACTCAATACTCAATACTCAATACTCAATACTCAATACTCAATACTCAATACTCAATACTCAATACTCAATACTCAATACTCAATACTCAATACTCAATACTCAATACTCAATACTCAATACTCAATACTCAATACTCAATACTCAATACTCAATACTCAATACTCAATACTCAATACTCAATACTCAATACTCAATACTCAATACTCTCAATACTCAATGTTCATTACTCATTACTCATATACATAATAATACCCATACCTCGCTCAACGGCCTCAACTGGGACAAAAAAATATGGCCGTTAAGTAAAAATCCGCTAAGTAATTCAAAGTTTTTATATCCGTTACTCGCAGAGAAAAAGGGGCATACTAAAGTCGGGCAAATGTATGTAACAGGCAGAAGGAAGTATCTCCGACCCCATAAAGTATATATATTCATGATCAGCATCAACAGCCGAGTCGATATAGCCATGTCCATCTGTCCGTCTGTCTGTCAGACTAGAAGATCTAGAGCCACCAAATTTTTTATGTAGACTCCAATTGTCCCTAACCTGAACAAGTTTATTTCAAAATTTGGCCACGCCCCCTCCCGTCACCAAAATTAAAACTGTGGAATAACTCCTACAATTTTGAAGATTTCAAGCTTATATTTTGCAGAGTAGTGTATGTGCCCAATATCTACAATCTCTGAAAGTTTCATAAAGATCGGATCGGAAAAATGAATTATGAAAGTTATAACAACAAATAGATGTCTGAGATGGTGCGAGATAGAGGTTTGACATGTCTTATAGCTTCCTACTTGTTTTTGAACTTGAGCGCATGACCATTGGGAAGTTCTTTGTCCATAGCACGAATCAGGACTTTCGTATCTGGCTTATGTTGGAATGCAAGACGGAGGAACAATGAAGATGTAAATGCTTTATGTTATTGTTGACGTTGCCGGTCAATTCTTCTGCGTGTGTTAACAACCATCCGGCGCGCTTGTCTCCGTTCCAATTGTTGTTGATTTTGAAAAGCTCGTTCCTCTTGTGATTGAGAAGAGCGCAATCGCGACATGGTTACAGGCGCATTTTCGTTTTCTTTATGGGTTTATTCGTCTGTTCTTTCTGCTCTTATATTTCGCATGTTTACTGCCGAAATAGCCCCGTCTTGCTGGCATTATTCACTGCAACACACACACAGATAGACCAAATTGTTATAATTACTGATTGAATACGATATACCGATAATGCTTTTGTACTTTAAGTATTTTACCAAACTTTTACAAAATTAATCAGCTGATCGCTCTCGTTAAGTCGTTGAGCTCTCGTTAAATCAAACTCGGTTAGTCAAACTTGCTCTCAGAGTTTGTTGACCATGTCCGTCTCGAGATGTTTATATATGGACATTTCCGACGAATGGCATCCCAGGCGTACGTTCGCGACCACAGGTTTATTGATTAAACTGAAACTCGACGAACCCTATCATTTGCACTGAACATAGAACGAACAAGATGCTATAGAATCGCAAAAAAATGTGGGGAAAATTTTTATTTTCAATTTTTTTGTAAATCAAGAGGTCGCGAACGTAAGCTATGAATTTTGTCCTTAAAGAAAGAAAATGTGATGTTTGCTGAGCGGTGGTGTCAGTAAGTGCAGGCTTTCGAGGTCCCAAATTCGAGTCCCAGTCAGGGAAAGTAAAAAATAAAATGAAATAAAAAAAATTATTAAATTTATTACAGCAAAAGGAAGTGGGGTGGTTGGTATTGTGCTACCACCATTCCTCCCCTCACCGCCGACAGATCACTGCCCCTCCATCGACCACTAAACACACGACCCCTTTCCGCCCGCCATCGAGATTTTTTATGCTTGCAACCAAGAAGATCTATTCTTGGAATCGAGGACTTGTTTTTGCTTCCCACCAATAAGATAAAATCTTGATATCAAGAAGACAAATTCCAAGACCAAGACTACTCTTCTCGAAATTCTATTCTTGATTTCAGTATTTTTCTTCTTCCATCCAAGAATATTCGTTCTTACCGTACTTACAACATTAAATATTCTTGATATAAAGAACGATCTTCTTTGGGAGGATTTATCTCTGAGTGAATGTTATTTAAATTAAAGATAGACAAGCTTTAAGCTTTTTAACTAAATTTTACCATCTGGACTTAAAAATATTTCAGTTATGGGCATTTAAATTAACGTTTAAAGTTTGCTGATGCTTCGATTTACCTATATTCTTAACATGTTTTTATAGGGAAAATCGGCAGCATTCTGCCCCTAAGGATAAAAGGATTAGTTTGCTAAGAGAACATTTTATCAATCAATTCATCAACCTGACCAAGAATATTGTTTATGAATTCAATGGAAATTAAATAGTTCCCTAAAAAATTTCCCACTTCAAGTGTCTCAGTGGCTTCGTATTCATTCCCCTCTACAGGTTCCTCATTTGTGAGTGATTCTCTTTCCAAATTTATCAAATGCTCAACTGATCGTAAAGTCTTTCAATTGTGGTTTAGTAGCCAAAGCAACAATCTGATTAGTCGTCAATCTGTAATGATGACGAAGCCTTTGCCCAATCAACTCATAGTGGCTTCAAGTTTTTTTGAAAGATTTTGGTTTAGGGTCATTTCACGCCTGATCGATAACTTTTGAAGCATCTTATACGGTAAATTTCTTCCAAATGTTGGTCATTGAAATATTGTTGTTGTCTGTTGAATTTAAAAGAAAGCGAAATGATTTCTGCAAGTTATGAGCCTTAAACGTAGGCTAATATTGTGGGCAGGTTGGGTAGGAGGGTGCGATATCTACCAAAAAAAGTTTTTCTTGAGCAAATATGGAGCAAATATCCGGAAAGAAACATTTGAGAAAACATTGCTTAGACATTATCCATGCCTTTTGGCTAGACTGCCAAATTACTGAATGGTTCCTATTATCGATCTTCTTCAATGCAGTCTAATTCTCTGACAAATAAATTAATAAAGACTTTTATCAGAAATCGAGAAGTAATGTCGAACGCTCTTTCGAGACCTTGTATCGACGAACTGCTCCTTTTCAGCTTAGAACGAGCTGTCTTGCATTCATTTCCAGTAAAGTAAGGATTCATTAGCTTAGTAGAGATGACCTACTATATTAACCATAACTGATGATCGTATTTAAATCCATGTAAGTGGAAGCGCATTTTGAAGTTTACAAAACCTGTTTTGGTTACAAAAGTAGATGTACTTTTCTCGTCTTCTATTGGTATTTTGATTTCGTTATTATGTGTGTTGTCATCTTCTTAATTTTCCATCTTTTCCAAGATGCAATTAATATCAGGGGCTATCAGCCATGCTTTCATTTTCGCATTAGCCAGAGTTTTGCGATTTGAAACCTCCAAATCGTAAAACTTTAGCGAATGCGAAATTGGGAGCACGGCTGTATACCTAGGAGTACTTATATTTTTGTAGTTTAGAGCTTGTCCTACCAGTTATTTTGACAGGACCTACCTATATAGTTAAACAGATCTTTAATCGAACTTATCAATCTTACGATTTAACACTCTTGCGATTTTGACTGCTTTGGCATTTTTAATGAAATTTTTTTTTGGCCGCTAAGCGAGTCAAAGAAGGACGCTAAGTGAAACTTAGTGCTAAATACAGTGAGGCCGTTAAGTAAGTATGACGTTAAACAGGGTGGCCGTTAAGCGAGGTATAGGTGTAATCACACTTATTATCACGCAACATTTAACAATTTTATTATACTTCCATTCCCTTACCTTCTTCTCAATATGAAGATTAATGTTCATACACTAATTGCTCTGCTCCAGAGCCTGACCCACACACATATCCTGACCCGCACAACCGTTCTTCCATTTGCACAAATTTCACGCCCACTAGATCAAATAGTTGAAGCGCAAAAATATAAAACATGAAATATGATTAACATATAAAATACCCTAACAACACTTTTTTTGCCAACGCAGACAAAATAAAAATTTTGTTCTTGATTGGTTTCAGCCTGCCTATCCCTCTGATACTCCTCTCTCTCTTTTTCTCGCAAAAAAAGGATAACGAAGCATGGAATTGGGTCTGCGAAAAAAATCTGAAAACTGACCGCCTCATAAATTACAACAACAATGAATATGAAAATCAACGAACGGCTCAAAACCGAATGAACACCAAAATATCAAAAGCTATAAAACCATTTAGTCAGATGAGCGTGAAATTTCCAAAAGAAATTTGAAAAAGAAAAAATCAGCCACAGCTGTGGTGCGAGTTTTATGAGTATGCCACGCCCACTCACACTGCACACTACACCACAGCACACAAACAGGGTCGTTCGTGACACTTTTTGAGGGCAGCCGCCTTAAATAACATTTAAACAGGACACGTACCAGCACTGTGTATGGAGAGAGGGCATGCGGGTGTTTTGGACAACATGACGCAAGAAAGCCTTGCCAAAACCATAAGCTAGAACAGAGTATGGAACATAGTTTTAGGCTTGTCCAGCAGCTGTCCTGTCCCGACTGTGCTGCCTGCCTGCCTGCTGCTTATGATGGCAGGAATTAAATTTCATTTAATGTGCCGAAACTTTTACACACACACACACACACACGATGCGACGGCGTCTGTGTGGAGCGTTTCATGATAACACAAAAGCAGGTCGAAACCAAACCCCAAAGCCCAGTTCAGTGTTTGGCGGAGAAATATGATTATTTGGCGTAATTAACCCAAATTACATACATTTGGTATTTATGCACTAGGAGGACTGATTTTCGGTGTTACTTGAAGGTCATCTTTTGTGATGGGGGAGGCCATTAAAAATAGTTTAATTATGAAGCAAGCAGATGTTACCGTCTTTTATCAACAAGCAAGAGAATCAAACTAAGTATTAATGGTGAAATGTAAGATGAAAGGGCAAAGCCACATTGAGCTAGAACTCAGAAAAAAAAACAGAACCATTAGGAATGGATATTCATATCCTATTTTTTATATCCTTTTGACAATTTTCAGCTCCATCGGATGAAAATCTAAGATCAATTTAACATTAAATGGAAATTTTACTAAGATAAAGCCAGAATTTGTTCAAATTGGTCCTAGATTGAGAAAATACCGTGGTCTTAAAACGTAATCAAAATGATTCTCAAATAAGCCCGAATAGTTGTAAAATGATGTCAAAACAATTTGAGAACAAAATTATATTAACTCATCAGCGAAACGCTCATAAATATCAAACAAATTTTAACCAAAGGCAGGTTAAAATTCTTTTGAAATTTTTTAATAAGTTTACTTCGACATAATATCTTTATATTCTAAAGCGCGGTTTCCACTCGACGCGGAAAATTACGCGCGAAATAGACGATGTTTCGCAGATTCTTTACAGAGTCTGCTAAGCTGCTGTTATCAACATGATAACCGAAATTTTGACGTTGATAATCGTTTCAAAGTAACCTTGCACTGTTAAAATTTAAATATGCTAAACAAAATCGATGTTATGATTTTTAATTAAAATTAAGTTGATTAATTAATGATGCAAAATAATGCATCATCGTAAAAAAATTATTTTATGTTCTATTTTAAAATATATTTTTGTTATTAAATAAATTGAAAACAAATTATTAATTCTTATTATTCTAGCAATCTTCAGAATTATCGCAATGACCCCCAATTGAACTTTTTTTTTAAATGGGGTGCCAAAAGGTCAACATTTCTATATGCTTTAGTGCCTGCTCCTTAGATTGACCCATATTAATACTGTATGTTTGGGGTACCAAACTCTTAATGGCACACAAATTTCTCTCGACTACTAGTGTTCTTCGGCGGTCGGTTGCGCCCGCGAACTATTAATCAATGACTTTAGATTCCGTCAAAGTAGCTTAATCCATTGGAACGCCACCTGCGCTACCTGTTAGGAAGCGCTTTGCAGATGGCATTTGGTGTGGCACCTGGTGCTGTCCTTCAGTGCTACCCAGGCAGCTTTGCACTACATCACTTGAAATATATATATTTAATTATAAATAATGTTTCGATATGTAGCGGCATGACTTACCGCTTTTGTCAAGCTGCCCACTGATCCACTTCCAGGCCGCGTTGTCTGCGTTGGAATTCGACACAGAGAGAAAAAATCAAGTATTCCGTACTTGAACGCTGTTTTTCCGAACTTGATAGTCAACTGAGTCTTAAATTACTACCATCAAGTTCGCCATACTTAAATCAAGTACGTTTGAAAACTTGATTTGAGTATTATCGGACTTAAAAAATGAGTACGAAACATACTTAAAATGAGAACATTTCAACTTGATGCAAGTACGTTTCAAACTTAAAATTAGTTCGAGTTTTCATAAAAAAAGCAGCATGATCGTCCCTTGAGTTAAGTACAAACTTGAACCAAGTATATTACAACTTCGAGATTTGGGACAAGTACGGGGATACTTGATCCAATATTAAAACTTCAAGACATGGGAATGGGAGAAGTACGTGCATACTTGGCCCAATTACATTTCCATACATTCCTTTTGGTTCTAAAAAAACATAAAAAACTTGTAAAAATTATTAATTTTAAACTTCACTTAACCTGGCCTTACTGGGACTCGAACTCGGTACCTTCGGAAAATCTCCAATAGAAGTGCGGCGTCTCTACACTCACGGCCATTAGGGCCTACGGTAAGTCAGAGTAAAGAACGCAGTCAAATGTTAAGAGAGTCAGAGTAAGTCAGAGTAAAGAGCGCAGTCCATGCGGAGTGGCCTGTGGTACGATGCGAAGAGTGTTGTCTTACAACCGGTTGGGTCGTGGCTCAAGTCCGCTTGAGACTTTTATTTTATTTATTTTTATTTATTTTTTTTTTTTTTAATATTTAGTTTGTTTTCAATTTTTGACAAACCCACTCTCTTTAAGATTTATATTACTAATTTAAAGTTTGTTTTTTACTTGTTTTGAGGTTGTTTGTACTCAATTTTAGCAAAACGTACTTAGATCAAGTACGTCTTTTTAAGTTTAGTATTTTAGCAGTCGAGTTCGTTCGAACTTAATTTTAGTCCGACTTTTTTCGCTCTGTGGAGTGTCTCTTGTCTGCCAAGTTAGACAACTCGCTCTTAACTTTTACTGCGTTTATTAAATTAAGTTTATCAACATTAGAATATGCCGGTAGTCGTCGCTTTCTGGCAGAATCTGTTTTTGGTGCGCTCATATTGACTTTGCGATTCTTCTTACTTCAATTTTCGGACAAAACAACGATTCGATATGTTCTCTCACAATTTCGCGCGAAATGAGGCGTTAACAGCACTTTACTCTCTACGTATTTAGTAACAGAACGAAGTGGCAATATGTAGTCTTTTTCCGCGTCGAGTGGACACTAATTGTGGAATCGCGACACGGAAAATTTACGCAGCTGATAGTTTTATTTAGGGAGTTCTTCATTTCACGGCCATTTCGCGTCGAGTGTACGCAGCGCTTAAACGAGAACGTAAGTTAAAGTCGGACCTGCCCGACTTCGATATACCCGTTACGTTACTTAAAAATTAAAGTGTAATAGTCTTCCCTTATGCTAATTAACAGAGCATTAACATTAATGTGAATACATAAACATTATGTTAGCAAACAGCGCATGCGGCTCCGAAAAGTATGCAACGCTTTTAAAAAACCTTTATAAAGCTGCCATTTATTATCCGATCTTGATATCTTCTAAATTGTTGAAGTTGAACTGTTGAACTGTTGAGTAACAACAGTTCAAACTTTGAAACAAACTTAATCTGCCTGCAGAAAATACTAGTCTACATAAAAAATTTGGCTTCTCCAGCTCTTTTCGTCTCTGAGATCAAGGTGTTCATTAGGGCGGACAAACAAATATTGCTAAAGAGCAAGCTACAATCTATATCTATCGGGGGTGTTCTGGAATTCTCTAGAGATTTTAGCTTAAGTTGATTTGCAAATCGCGCAAAAAATCCATAACTGTAACTTGGTGCTCTTTGCTTACGTCCGGAAAAAATATTTATCTTTTTCAGCACTTTATTGATGTGTTGTTGGCAGCAATAAAATTTTATGACTGCTTCTCTTTGACTTATGTTGTCTTTTACTAAGTTTAAACACTCCAAATTTATCATGAGTAACGCCCTTCGAAGTATGCAAACTTTACTTGTTTTTATAATTATAGTTATCTATTTGATCGGAAAAATTGATAGTCAGTTATGGCACCGTCATTTTCCATTATGTATGTTCACTTACATTGTCGGAAAAGTTATAGGTAAACGACATTATTTTGTGTTAAGCCAATTATAAGATAAATAATTTTCTCAATTGTATCTTTTCAAAAGCAAAGCATACTTTAAAGGGCATTATGCACATCTGTTATAAAAAAGTTGGGTTAGTTGGGTCATATTGTTTGCTTTCCGACCATTTCCAACTTCTCTTTTTATTATTTTTCGTTGCAAATTACTATAAATACTGCATATAGACTTGCCCTCTTGGTTAAAATTGTTTACTGTAAACACTTTACCTTTGTCAGCGTGCATTTCGTAGAATTGTACAACGCGATCACGAAGACGTTCTTGCTCATACGGTATGATGGCGACTTCTTGACAAAATTTTTTTCAGGGGTTCATGAAAACGTGTTGACTGGAGAACAAAGAGAAAGAAATGTCATCCCGAAAGCTTATATGTAAGGCTCAGATAAGTGCGCGCTCTCTCAAAGCTTGTGCAGATTTTTAGCTGTCGCCCTTTACGAGAGGTTTGAAACCAACCGAAAGAGATTTGTAGGACACCGAAAATTGGTTTTGGGTTGGTTTTTGGTTGGAAGAGATTTCTGGGACACCTCCGAATATGACGAATATTTTTGGATTTTTTTGGAAGCAAAATCTCAGTTCTTAAGCCGAGTACTAAGAAAGACAAAATATTAATTTTGTCTAAGTAATACGTCATATAAGTAAAGGGTGGTTTTTAGCTATTATATTTTTGGCAACACTGGTTTAAACAGCTCACGCACGTTTCGTGTTTTGTTTCATTGTCAAACATCTTCAGTTTGGTCTATAATTTAACCATGAATCGTCTTACAAACGGACAACGCTTGCAAATTATTGAATTTTATTATCAAAATGCGAGCTCTGTTAAGAAAGTTCATCGCGCGCTTCTTCCACTTTATGGTCAGTTTAATCGACCCACTGAAGCGGCTATTCGGGCTATTCTGACTAAATGTCTGCTTATTTACACCAAATTTACATTGTTTGACATTAAACCACCAACACGCTTACGTAGAGTGCTAACTGAAGAAAATGGACCGTACTTCTTCAAAGATGATGCGAATCGTAACGTAACTGTGAATGGTGAGCGCTACCGTGAGATCATATCCAACTTTTTTTGCCCAAAATGCAAGAGCTTGACTTGAATGACATGTAGTTTCAACAAGACGGTGCCACATGCCACACAGCACGCGCAACAATGGACTTATTGAGAGGCGAGTTCGGTGAACATTTTATTTCACGTTTGGGACAGGTCAATTGGCCGCCTAGATCGTGCGATTTAACGCCTTTAGACTATTTTTTGTGGGGCTATGTTAAAGCTCATGTCTATACAGACATGACGCATTGGAAGACAACAGATACCGGCCAAAATGTTGGAAAGAGTATGCCAAAATTGGACTAAGCGGATGGACCATTTGAGGCGCAGTCACGGTCAACATTTGCATGAAATAATCTTCAAACATTAACATTAAATTATATGGACCGTACTATCGATTCAAATAAAGATTTCATGCATTTTTCTGAATTTTATGTGTTTTTTTTGTAAAACTTTCCTATAGCTCTTAAAAAATCACCCTTTAGAATCACTTTGGCGTTGCTTTGATGTTCATGAACATTTGCACTGATCTTTAGTGGACTTATGGTGCAGACGCTCTTTAAGGTGGTATTCTCGTCTAGAATATTGAACAAATTCATTTTTCTTATTTTTTGAAGAGGGTATTATAAATTTGTCCGGATGTTTGTTACGCATTGAAGGAAGCATCTCCGAACACGTAAAGTATAAATATTCTTGATAAGCATGACGAGCTGAGTTGATTTAGCCCAGTCCGTCTGTCCGTCCGGAACAAATACGCTGCACATATGTCGGAATCGGCCTGATCGGATGACTATAGCATACAGCTGTCATAGGAAAGCCGCACCCAAACTCGTGCTTGGTAGCATGTCCACTATAGTGGATCTCCCAAGGGGCATTGTTTGATGATGTTTTTCTCAAAGTTTTCCTCTGTCCAATCCATCGCATTTTCTGGAGTACGGTAAAGTTCGATGAATATTTTTCGAGAACTTTCACTAGCTGGACATCAGCATCCTCCCTGTTGAGTGTGGGAACACTCCAGGTGCATATCCTCAAATCGCGGTCCTTAAAACATTTGAGTGGGTCGTCATCGATGGTGGTCCGTATCCGAGGCATTGCTTTTGCAGTTTTCATTGGCGGATTAATTAGACGCTATTCGGAAGCTAAGCCCGAAGTAACGCCCGCTATTTGTCCCAGGGAAGGATCGATGCTCACGTTAGCCAGCAGCTTTTCGGATACATCGCTCTGTTACCAGGGGTTACCACGGGGAGGTGTGAGTCGACTTGAGACGCAGTAAGAAAGGATCGCGCTGGATTAACCATGTTATTCCGATCAGCAACTTTACCTCACTACTTATGCCCCCATAACCACAGAAGAGTTCCTGCCATCCAAAGAAGCTCTCTGATCTGTATAAGCTCATTTATTCTTACCTGTGTGGGAGCAGTTTGTCGACTATATGCTGAGATGTGATACAGCCATTTTGTTAACAATTGTATTACTTTTCGCCATGGATTGTGTTTTGAAAAGTCCCACAGCTGAAAGAACCAATTTCGTTTCCAAATTTGGCAAAGATCGAAGAGTTCCCAGATAGATGTGGTTTTTTACTTGCCCTTTGAACCTAAATGTCGCAGTGAGACTTGGGAAAGATTCACCGTGGCGATTGCTTAAATCCACAGTCATCAACACTGACATAACACATATAAAAGCGATTGCAAATGAGAGAAACGTTAGTTCGTCTAGTGTGATGAGTAAGAGAGTTGGACAATTTAAAACCAATGCTTTCTTGAGATTAAGCAGCAAAACCAATGTATGTGGCACTTTAATATTTGATACCCTTTAACTGACCACGTTTTATTTTACAAACAATTAAAAACACGAGAAAAATAATAACTTTGAACTTTGAACAAATGCATTTCATAGACTTTATTACAAATTATTGTGATTTCTCCCTTCGCTAGTTTAGTAGCCATCAAAATAAGTACATTTGTATAGCCCACTTGGAAAAATCCATATAACCATAATTTATATGTCTAAGCCTTCGTTTTGATGTCACTCAAGTTTGTAGCCTTCAGTTGATGTGACATTTAGGCCAGTTTATGGCTCGACCTCATTGCCTTTAGGGTGAATTCAGTGGCTGTGTTCTGTTCTGCTGCTGCTTGTTGCTCGGCCATCGTCATCTTTCTCTCCATTTCCATCATCATATTCACAACTTAACGTCCACTTTTCCGTCAAACAGGCCGTAAAGTGGCATTTCCGTTGCGCCTTTTTGTATGCAGCATAAAATTAAATTATTTGTTGCATAAGCCTCATCCCGCTCCATCGTCGTCGTCGTCGTCGTCGACCCTACAAAAGCCAACGAGGCATGCAGCAAAGTGCTAAGCCATGAGAAAGTGTGCACTTGCAAGCAGCAGCAGGACCACGCCCCCGAAATACATTATTATACTTTGAGCGCTTGCCGAAATCAGGCAAAAGTTTCCTCTTGTTGAAGTTGGCAACGGCGACGACGGCGTTGCCGGCGCCTAAAGAGGGCAAGCAGTTCCTTCTCTGCTTATTTTGGATTCTTTCTCGTTTCATTCATTTATTCGCGTTCATTTCGGACTTTCGACAATTTAATTCAGTTTTCGAGTCGTTTTGCTCTTTGGTGTCGTCGTCTGTGCTGCAGAATATGGAAACACCAGCAGAAAAGGTAAAGAATGAATGGTGGAAAACGGAAATAGAGATATTAAGACAGAGTGACCTGGAAATGCTCTTGTGAAGCAAAGTTATTAAAAATTTTTTTGAATTTATGTAGAATATTTTATAATTCACAGAGTTTCTACTGAGAATCTTAGTTTTAATACTGTTCAGGCATAGACATAAGAAAACCAAAAAAAAACAAAATCTAACAAAACCAATAAATGATGTACGCCAGCCCCATAGGGCCAAAGCCGAGCCTCTCTCAATCTCTTGGCTTGTGCGCTTCTAATTTTGGCACAAGAGAAAGAAACCTACAGTTTAACGCCGAGTCCGAACGAAGCATTTGCATGGCTAATTACTACAAAGCTGGCGCCAACAGCAGAGAGGGGTGACCGGGTCTGAAGTTTATTCAAAGAAAAAACTTTTCATTAGATGTTCCGAGGCGGGATCGAACATACGACCTCTTGCACAGCGGTCGCGCCCACTAGCCGCCTAGATGTATGCTGCTGCAAATGCAGGTTCTAAAACTAGACGCTCAAAACCAACTCCAGATGCGTGCCTGGAATTTGACCCAGCAGGAGACAAGTATTTTTGTTGGTATTTAAGTTTGGATTTTGAGAAATAAAAATGGGTTGTTTTTTTTTTAATTTTGTGTTTGCGTTTTGTGGAAGGTGACATAAACATATTATTGATCCCACTCCCAACGAACCAATCGGGACACCCAGATAAATTGTGGAAATTAAGCCCTTGCAATTCTTAATCAACTTTTTTGTTTTTATGCTTACTTCAATGCATATTTCAAAGCAATTACTCGGCCAACTGACATGTAGTTAAAAAAAAAATTAAAACAAATAAGAAAGTCGGTGAAGATCAATATACTCTGCTCAGTAATACAGCGAAATACACTGCTGCAGAAGCATCAGAAAGCAGTGCTTCAGCACCGAACTTTCCTTTTCTTAATAACTTGTCTATTGTGCATTCGATTATTACCAAACATTTGGCGGATCGATAAAAAATGTTTCTTACTAAATATGTATAAAACTTACGAGACAGACATAATTACCGTATCCGGAACCGTTAACCGAAATAAACAGTTTCACGTACTGGTACCAATACAAATTTTTTTTTGAGAGCCGAATTATTGGAACCGATAGAGCCGGAACGAATCCGAAACGTTGGTTCTGGTATGGTTTCGTTTTTTTTTTTTACTTTTGCAGAGCTCATCGTTATTTTGGTCAGATGTTTGATTAGCAAAGAAGAAATCATAATCGATGTCGGATTTCCTTTCCACTTTTTTTACACACAGAAAACAAAATATGTTAAAACCACATGAAAATTTAGTTTTCCCACATGTTTGACAGGGATTTTCCACCCACAATGTTTATGTAGATTTTCTACATGCCGTGTTACTTTCTCATTTATTCATACGGCATGTGGTTATTCTACACGCCACATTTAGACCCAAGCATGTATAAAAAGAAAGTCGGTCAAGCCCGTCGAGCTTCATACTCTATACCTGTGAAGTGCTGCCCATCACCGGACATGGGTAGATCGACTCGGTTGTTAATGGGTCGGAAAGGCTTCCTTCTGCCTGTTACATACCTTTGCAACTCTGGTACAGAGTATAAAAAAAAGAACGAAAGTCGGTCAAGCCCGACTATAATATATCTGTACCTGTCAAAGTTTGCGTTAAGGTACGTGAAGTGCTGCCCACCATCGATGCGGCCGGAGCTGCCTATAAAATTGTTTGTTTTCTTATAACTCGACTATCGTTCATCCGATCTTTACCATTTTTACAGCGGATCGATAAATAATCCTGATTACTTATTATGTCCAGAAGGAACAAACCTTCTATCTATAAAATTTGCGGGTGCGGGAGCTAGTCTCTCAGTTTTGAAGCTATCGAGCTGGTATTTCGTACAGTGTATTATTTTGACTCCATGCTGCTAAGATGTCAAAACAAACCGGATGAATATATCTTATAGCTGCGATGGTAACGATCGGTCGATAACCAATAACCGTTAACCAAACGACCTTAAAGTTGGTTTTATATACTTTTACACAATTCTACAAAGTTTTGTTAAAATCGGCTGACAAAAGGATTTAGCTGCAGTACGAACGATCGGTCGAAAAAGATGTTCTTATAAGAAAGACTTTTGTTTTAAATAGAATCGCCACCAAGTTTCGTACTTGTTAGTTTGTTATGCTTTTCAATGATTTCACCAAGTTTGGTCAAAATCTGACTTCTTTATAGTATGGCTCCCTTAAAAAAAAGTTAGGTAAGTAAAGTAGTCTTAGTTAAAAATACTTTTTTGTTTTCAATGGAGGCTGCAAGGGTATACAAAACTTCGGCCAAGCCAAAGTTAAGTTTAGAAGAATCGCTTAGAAGGAATCATCTCCGACCACATAAAGTATATATATTTTTGATCAGCATGACGAGCTGAGTCGATTGAGCTTTATCCGTCCGTCTGTCTGTTTCTACGCAAACTAGTCCCTCAGTTTTGAAGCTATCGAGCTGAAATTTTGCACAGAGTCATCTTTTAGTTGCACACTGCACATATGTCGGAACCGCGAAAATCGGATGGTCCCTTCTTGTTGCTGCCATATAAATTTTTTATGCCCTTGCAGAGGGTATTATAAAATTGTGCGGATGTTTGTAACGCATTGAAAGAAGCATCTCCGTCCACTTAAAGCATATATATATTTGATCAGCATGACGAGCTGAGTTCATTTAGACTTGTCCGTCTGTCTGTTTCTATGCTATCTCCTCCGTCAGTTTTTAAGCTATCCACACCAAACTTTGCACGAAGTCTTTTGGTACAAATACGCTGCACATTTGTCGGAACCCGCCGGTTTGGATGACTATAGCATATAGCTGTCATAGGAACGATCGGTCGAAAAACTAGTTCTAGTGATAGAAACCTTTTTTGTTTTTAATGGAAACGCCTCCAAAGTACGTTTTTCTTAGTTTACTATCATTTCCCATGATTTCAGTAAGTTTGGTCGAAATCGGATGAATATAACATATAGCTGCCATAGGAACGATCGGTCGAAAAACTAGTTCTAGTGAGAAAAACGTTTTTTGTTTTTAATGAAAAGGTCCTTTTTATTGGCATATTCTTATTTCATACACTTTAACACATTTTTACAAAGATTTATCAAAATCGGATGACAATAGCATATAGATGCAGTATGAAGGATCGGTCGAAAAAGAAGTTCTAGTGAGAAAAACTTTTTTGTTTTCAATGGAAGCTGCAAGGGTATACAAAACTTTGGCCGAGACGAAATTAACTTTCCCCTATTTTTATACCCTTGCAAAGGGTATTATAAAATTGTGCGGATGTTTGTAACGCATTAAAGGAAGCATCTCCGACCACATAAAGTATATATATTCTTGATCAGCATGACGAGCTGAGTTGATTTAGCCTTGTCCGTCAGTCCGTCTGTCTGTTTCTATGCTATCTCCTCCGTCAGTTTTAAAGCTATCCTCACCAAACTCGAAGTCTTCTGGTACATATAGGCTGCACATTTGTCGGAACCGGCTGGATCGGATGACTATAGCATATAGCTGCCATAGGAACGATCGGTCAAAAAACTAGTTTTAGTGAAAAAACTTTTTTGTTTTTAATGGAAACGCCTCCAAAGTACGTATTTCTTAGTTTACTATTCTTTCCCATGATTTCACTAAGTATGGTCGAAATCGGATGACTATAGCATATATCTACCATATGAACGATCGGTCGAAAAACTAGTTCTAGTGAGAAAAACTTGTTTGTTTTAAATGAAAACGTCCTTATCATTGGCATACACTTATTTTATATAATTTTACACAATTCTACAAAGTTGGGTCGAAATCGGATCACTATAACATATAGCTCCCATAGGAACGATCGGTCGAAAAACTAGTTCTAGTGAGAAAAACTTTTTGGTTTTTAATGAAAACGTCCTTTTTATTGGCATATTCTTATTTCATATACTTTAACATATTTCTACAAGGTTTTATCACTAACTCATTAACTATAGCATATAGCTGCAGTATAAATGATCGGTCGAAAAAGAAGCTCTAGTGAGAAAAACTTTTTTGTTTTAAATGGGATCGCCTCCAAATTTCGTAATTAACAGTGTATTATGCTTTTCCAAGATTTCACCAAGTTTGGTCGAAATCAGACATCTATATAGTATAGATCCGATAGGAAAGTATGGTCCAAAAAGTAGTCTTAGTTAGAAAAACTTTTTTGTTATTAATGGAAGCTGCAAGGGTATACAAAACTTCGGCCGAGCCGAAGTTAACTTTCCCCTATTTTTCTAAATAAGACCACTTTCGGATCTTAGTTGTCTATGACAACTATACTATATTGATGTCCGATTTCGACCAAGCTTAGGGCAATCATGGAAAAGCGAAACATCCTGGATATTACGAAATTTGGAGGCGATCCCAATTAAAACCAAAAAGTTTTTCTCATTGGAACTTCCTTTTCGGCCGATCATTGATACTGCAGCTATATGCTATAGTCATTCGATTTTGACCAAACTTTGTAGAATCGTGTGGGAGCATATAAAACAAATACATGCCAATTTTGACGACTTTTCTATGAAAAACAAAAAAGTTTTTCTAACTAAGACTACTTTTCTCACTATACTTTTCTATGACAGCTATACTATATTGATTTCCGATTTCGAACAAATTTGGTGGAATCATGGAAAAGCATAGTTAACTAATAAATACGAAGTTTGGAGGCGTTTCCATTGAAAACAAAAAGTTTTTCTCACTAGAACTAGTTTTTCGACCAATCGTTCCTATGACAGCTATATGCTATAGTCATCCGATCCGGCCGGTTCCGACAAATGTGCAGCGTATTTGTACCAAAAGACTTCGTGCAAAGTTTGGTGAAGATAGTTTTAAAACTGACGGAGAAGATAGCATAGAAACAGACGGACAGACGGACAGGGCTAAATCAAATCAGCTCATCATGCTGATCAAGAATATATATACTTTATGTGGTCGGAGATGCTTCCTTCTCTCTGCAAGGGTATAATTAGTGGATCTTACAAACGAAAGGTATAGAATCTCACCTGATTCTCTCGCCTTCTGAAGAAACCTTCATAGTGTCAACCCCGAATTAAAAATTCATGTAAAACCGTCCTTAAATCTCTTCTAAAACAACAGTAAATTTTCATTGTTGTTTCACTGGCAGCACTACTTAAGAGGAATAGAATCGGTTCAATATTAATTCGACATTTCAAAGGATATTTTACTGGAAAATTGTAGTATTCAATATTTCTTTCGTCATAGACCTGATGATTATTCTTAATTCTTTACAATTCAAAAAAATGATTCTGAAATATAGTTCAATTTTACTACACGAATTTAGGAATCACAAATGGGCATTTCCACAAAATGGTCAACCGAGACCGAAAAATTAACCAACAAACAAAGGATTATTAAATTCAAGTAAACTATTAAATAATACAATGTATTTACAGCTTTTCTTAGTTTTTACCATGAGAATGCTGGCCAAAATACTGAAGATATTCTTTGATAGCTTTTAGCAATTTTCAAAATGTCGCGTGCTAAATGTCGCTTTCGTCATAATACTAAAGCTTATAACCAAACAAGAAATAAATTTTGTCAACTCGGCTGTTGATGCTGATCAAGAATACATATACTTTATAGGGTCGGAAATGCTTTCTTCTGGCTGTTAAATTATTTTGCACAAACTTAATATACTCTGTGTACCTTTGGTACAGAGTTTCATGAATGAAGAGAAATAAATAAATTTATTATCTTGCAAAAAAAAAAAAAAAAAAAAAAAAAAAATTCATTTAGTTTCATTTGAGAAAATCTGAATTTTGACCCAGGTCCGAAATAAATCTTTGGGTAAAATGTTTTCAAAATCCGGTCCGGGAACCGAACTTTAAGTTCCAGCAAACCCCGTACCGCATCTCTTAATTATTATACATAGAGATTTGCCATCTGGCTAAAAAATCTGCAAACAATAATGTTCCTTGATCTTTACTCGAACGATTTCATAGTATCATGATTTTGTAGAGTGGTGCGGTCTCCATGACCGCTAGTATATCTGTTATAATTCCAACAGCATCACAAGGCCCATATGCCAGCTCTGAATGAAAAGTATTTCCCACAATCGCACACAAACATGCCCAACCTCTGAACCCTTTTGGTGCCGCCTCACCTGTTCACCTTTCACCGATTGCAATTTCCACTGCTCATTTGCATTTTTAATGAAACCATAAGTAAGAAAAAACCTGGCAGAATGAGTGAGGCCGCATATTATGAGCAACCAAAAAAAATACAACTGATTTTTTTTTTTGCCAAATAAATATGCTTGGATATCCCTTTCCCCCCAAAGTGTCAACAGTTTGTCGCTTATCGTTCATTGTTTTCAGACCAATAAATGTTTCAACATCATTTACATTTTCTTTTTTTGTTGGGATGGTTTGGGTGGTTGGAAGCAAAAATAAAATTTAATTCATCCCTTTGTCCATCCACACTTCAATCATTCTCCAGTTGAGTCGCAATCTTTGTCTTTTGCGGTCCACTGACAACAATTTGCAGATTTATGTGACCGCAAAACTTTGCTTCACAGCATAAATTAATGTTTAATTGATGGATTTGTATGATATTTACTGAAGGACCGGAAGACTTTTCGTGGCTTACAAAGGGACAGCTGTCGGCTCATCAACCGCTGATACGGTTGGGTGGGGAAGGGGAGCCCTGAATACTTAGGACACGAAAAATGAACGAATTTCTGTTTATTAAAAGGCTTAAGGATTGCGATCTTATGTGACGTGGGGGTGCTAAGAATGTTAAATTGGAGGAAGAGCTACATTGGAAAAGAGGGAAAGTGCAAAGAGTAAGGCATTAAACAGAATTGAAAATTAATTAAGGAGTAGCTGCTAGCTGGAAACTCAGTACATTCTAAACTGACTAAGACTGTTAATCGATGACATTCTCCGAAATTGCTGATCTGAAAGCTATGTACTCAGGCAAACTAAATCTATACCTTGCTAAAAAGACAACAAAAAAGTCCCAGCTAAGGCTACAGTACCACCAAATGACAACGGTCATAATGCACTGAGTTTGTTTCTATTGGGTGTTTGATTTACCATTATACACAGAGAAAAAAAGTGTCAATATCAATTTGATCTGTGATGGTTAATTTTAAATTAGGCAAATAAAATTTTTTTCATATCATTTTGATGTTAAAAAATGTCAAATTGATGCTAAATAAGATCATTTTGATATTGAAAATTAAATTTTTAGTGATTAATATCATTATTATATTACATTTATATACTTTTGATCAGAAAATTCATCAAATTGATATGAAAATATTTCACTTTTATATGAATTTCGGGTCATTCTCAACTTTATCATATCGGCTTTTTAATGATATGAAAAAATATAACATTGACCCCAGATAATACCATTTTATTTCTGTGTAATAATTTAATTTATATAAGTGAAACTGTAAAAGTGTTTGGATGATATGCGGTGACCAGAAGTCATTGGCAATGCCTTGGTTGTGTTTTATTTTGTTTATTGCTGCAGGCTGCAGCGATTGTTGAATTCATTTAGCAAAGTTAACTTGCCAAATAATTGCAAGCCATTTTTTGCTTCTACCTAGCTAAACCCGTTCAGCTTTATGAGCTGGGTATGAGCTGAGCATTTAGCTTGTCGGTGAACTGCTTAAGCTAAGAGGCCAGCTCAAAGTTTTAGCAAGCGTTTAGCTACTTATTTAGAACGAAGCTTTTTTACGGATGGTCGACTGGGGGGCAAATCCAGAAAACGCTTTTGACTTTGCAAAGTCAGCAGCTTTGGTCTTTGTAAGGCAGCCATAACAGCAGGTAGGTTGTGAGTGGTGGTGCGTTAGCGGTGAGCAAGCAGTGTCCGAAACAGTGACTAAAATAATTTCTAAAATAGTGACCGAAACAGTGATCAGAACAGTGACCGAAACAGTGACCAAAACAGTGATCAAAACAGTGACCGAAACAGTAACGAAAACAGTCACCAAAACAGTGAAGAACACAGTGACCGAAACAGTGACCAATACAGTGACCAAAACCGTGACCGAAACACTGACCGAAGCAATGATCGAAACAGTGACCAAAACAGTGGCCCAAGCTGTGATCGAAACAGTGACCAAAACAGTGACCGAAACAGTGATCGAAAAAGTAAAAAACAGTGGCCGAAACAGTGACCGAAACAGTTATCGAAACAGTGTTCTAAACAGTGACTGAAACAGTAATCGAAACAGTAACCAAAACAGTAACCAAAACAGAAACCAAACAGTGACCAAAACATTAACCAAACAGTTACCGAAACTGTGATCGAAACAGTGACCGAATCTGTGAATAAAAAAGTGACCAAAACTGTGATCAATACAGTGACCGAATCAGTGACCGATAAAGTGACAAAAACAGTGACCCAAACAGTGACCGAAACTGTGACCGAAACTGTGATCGAAACAGTGACCAAAACAGTAACCAAACAGTGACCGAACAGTTAACAAAACAGTGACCAAAACTGTGACCCAAACAATGACCAAAACAGTGACCAAAACAGCGACCAAAACGGTGACAGAAACAGTCACCAAAATAGTGATCGAACAGTTTCCAAAACAGTGACCGAAACAGTCACCGATGACAATAAATGTTCTTGGGTTAAAATTGAAAATCTTATAAAATATATAGCCTTATCGTCAGTATCGACTTTCGATGGGCAACAAAATCAAAATTAATTTATATTCTTTTGCAAGTATTGTAATTTCAAGTTCGCTCTCGTTAAGAGCTTCGCTTGTTCCGGGTGTTCCACTCCACGCCCACTCCTTTTATACCCTTGCAGAGGGTATTATAAAATTGTCCGGATGTTTGTAACGCATAGAAGGAAGCATCTCCGACCACATAAAGTATATATATTCTTGATCAGCATGAAGAGCTGAGTTGATTTAGCCCTGTCCGTCTGCCCGTCCATCTGCCCGTGTGTTTCTATGCTATCTAATCCGTCAGTTTTAAAGCTACCCTCACCAAACTTTGCACGAAGTCTTTTGGTGCAAATACGCTGCACATTTGTCGGAACCGGCCGGATCGCATGACTATAGCATATAGCTGCCATAGGAACGATCGGTCGAAAAACTAGTCTTAGTGAGAAAAACTTTTTTGTTTTTAATGGAAACGCCACCAAAGTACGCATTTCTTAGTTTACTATCCTTTTTCGTGATTTCACAAAGTTTGGTCGAAATCGGATGACTATAGCATATAGCTGCCATAGGAACGATCGGTCGAAAAACTAGTTCGAGTGAGGAAAAATTTTTGTTTTTAATGAAAACGTCCTTTTATTGGTATATTCTTATTTTATATACTAAAACACATTTCTACAAAGTTTTATCAAAATCGGATGACTATAGCATATAGCTGCAGTATGAATGATCGTTCGAAAAAGAAGTTCTAGTGAGAAAAACATTTTTGTTTTAAATGAGATCGCCTCCAAATAACGTTATTAACAGTGTATTATGCTTTTCCATGATTTCACCTAGTTTGGTCGAAATCAGACATCTATATAGTATAGATCCCATAGAAAAGTAAGGTCCAAAAAGTAGTCTTAGTTAGAGAAACTTTTTTGTTTTCAATGGAAGCTGCAAGGGCTTACAAAACTTCGGGCGAGCCGAAGTTAACTTTTCCCTATTTTTTTATATGAACTCGACCCCAGCTAAATCGATTTAGCTTGTCTGAGTATATAGCTTAACCTTCCAAAATCGCTTAATACCATTTAAGTTCCTAAAATAAAAACGAAATCTTAAAAAATATTCTTTGAAAATTGAGCTTAACAATAAACAACAATCCTTCCATCTATCAGAAAGTATGGTACAACAATTGAAGCCTTTTAATTCACGCTATTTTAATTGTACATATATATTTCTCATATTTCTGTTTTCATATTTTTTTATTATTTGCTATCTTGCTCGTCTTTAGACCAAAAATATATGTAACAAATGAATAAAAAGTAAAAATAAGTTTTTTGTTAAGCCGAGTATCCAGCAACGCAAAATCAAAAAATTCCTGCCAAAGTTCATATGAAAAAAATTGTGCCAGGAATTTTCTGTTTACGATTTCGTTTGTTTAGTATCCTGCAACTTGACCAAAATCCACACCTTGTATAGATAGCGGCGTATCGATTGCGGCGTTTCTTAAGCGTGTGTGGAACCTAAAACAGCTATTGCACAGCTCAGGAATATATTGTTGACAATTATTTTGGATGTGATGAGCTTATAGTTGGAGGCAAATGGGGGTGGAGAACAAAGCAAACGCCAGATAATGTTTAGATAAATATAATAGCGGTTTCTGTTTTGTAATAGTTTCATTCTCCCTTATTGCTACACATGCAGCAGATTCATTTTGCCAAGGTTCTGACCCGGCTGCTGAGCTCTTGTTCTTATCTTGTATTCAAATGTAATAGACTTTATTTAATTGGCTACCAACCATTGAGTCTTATTTCTTTTACGGGCCACACTGGAGAGTCTTGCTCAGCCCTCGGCCCAATAATTTAGAACGAATTGTGAGACCAATGTGGCTGATGTCAAGGTGTGATGTCATCACACCCGACCGCTCAATCAGTAATAATTCACTATCTACAATGGTAGACCGAAGTTGGTTAAACGTTATTTTGTTTAGATTTAATTAAATTCAAACTTGGCCAAAATATTTTACTTGGGTTCCACAAACTCAAAATAAATAGCAAATTCCTGGCAAGAATTTTCCGCAGTGCTGGATACAGGCCTTTATGTAAAAAAACGCCTAAATAAATAATAAAGCTTCTGCACAGACTTTAAAAACTTAACGTCTGTACTTGAGCTTGTGTGTGCACTGCTTGATATAGCTTTTGCACTGCCTCTTACCAAAGCTTTATACTGCTTTATTAAGTAGTTCGCAATTGTCGACCAACTTTATTTGGTTAGAGCAATTGCTGTCAAACTTTCTTTTATACAAGTTTTGATATTGATATTGAAAGAATGGTTTTTGGTTTTTTTTGTTCACCACAAGCAAGGCAGAGGGAAGTAGAACGTCCGACAATTTGCGCATTATGACACGATGCAAATCCAAAACAAATTCAGCCATATCCATCACAATGATGAACTTAATTCTTAGAACTACACAGAAAAATATTGACATATTTGAAGTTAAATCAATCCTAATCGATGTCAGAATTTCTGAAACCAAGTATGAAATGATTAATTTATTATTTAATAAACTAATCGATTACACAAGGCAACGAAATTCGACTTTTTCCAGTATATTGAAGGGTTGGTAGTGATTCTAGATGATTTTCGTGTGCTTAAAGAGACTGCATTTTCAGAAATTGTCCATCACGTCGAGTTTTAGTAATTTGAGCTTAAAGTTGCCAAAAGTGCCTATTTTGACCCCTTTTAGGTACGTTTTTCGGGGAAGCCATTCTATTGCTTGGACTCTCTTTGATACCATCGGAAAGTACCACTCCTTAGCTTTGAAATGAACTATCCCAAACAATTCTGCAATTTTTTTCAATTTAGATATACCTCCTTTAGCACCCGTGTTAGAATCTAAAAATATCATAATTATTGCTGGTACCCCAAAGTATGCAAAATATGTTTACGTGTCCTAAAAACAGTAAAGTAGGCTGATCAGTTGTAATGCACCAGCCACAAAATTCTAAAAAAAACCTCACCACGATGTGAGCGAAACGAGGCCTTGCAGAAGAATGAATATTTCGTCATGTTTGCAGCTTACACATAATGTCGCGGTGCTGCCAACTTGCAGAACTGCCAGAGTAGTCAAGTAGAGAGCTTAAATGGACTGCCACTGCGAGTTTTCCTAAAGGGCTCTGCTAACTCTCGGGGTCCCACAGGTATTAAAGAAGGTGATTTACTTTTACCATAACACAAGGCCACAAAATAAGGCTATTTCCAGTATATTGAAGGTTTTCTTAATGATTTTTATGCCGAACACGAATCAGTTTTCGGAAATGTTCCATCACGTACAGATTTTTCGTAATTTGAGTTCAAAGTGGCTTAAAATAACTTTTATGACCCTTTTGAGGCATTTTTATCTAAGATATACCATTTTGAACACATGTGCTCAAATCTATTAAAATGTCCACTGACCAAAATAATCAAAAATATGTTGAATTGTCAACCAAAAAATCTTGCTTAATACACCAAAATCTTCAAGAATCACTACCAACCCTTCAATATACTGGACCTTGTTGCCTAGTGTAATCTTCAAATGCGAATTTTTTTTGCTCATACTTTGGGTAGACATAGTATAAAAGCCCCGATATCATAAAGAATAGGCAGACAAAACCAAAAAAAAAAACGCTTTCCGATAACCAACAGAAATTGCTCACAGGCTTAATTTTTGATAAAGCAAGCCGATATCTTGGATTCGAAACAGATTGAGATTCAATTGTTTTGGTTCGGTTCGAGGTGAAAAATAAAGGGTGATTTTTTAAGAGCTATAGGAAGGTTTTTAAAAATAAACACATAAAATTCAGAAAAATGCATGAAATCTTTATTTGAAGCGATAGTACGGTCCATATAATTTAATGTTTGAAGATTATTTCCTGCAAATGTTGACCGTGACTGTGTCTCAAATGATCCATCCGCTTAGTCCAATTTTGGCATACTCTTTCCAACATTTCGGCCGGTATCTAACGAATAAATGCTTCAATGTTGTCTTCCAATGCGTCAATTGAATAGACATGAGCTTTAACATATCCCCACAAAAAATAGTCTAAAGGCGTTAAATCGCACGATCTAGGCGGCCAATTGACCGGTTCCGAACGTGAAATAAAATGTTCACCGAACTCGCCTCTCAATAAGTCCATTGTTGCGTGTACTGTGTGGCATGTGGCACCGTCTTGTTGAAACCACATGTCATGCAAGTCAAGCTCTTGCATTTTGGGCAAAAAAAAAGTTGGACCCAATTTCTGCGAACGGCGACGAATCGATGATTGATGGTCATCATTAACACTGGCCGATACAGCTGCGATATTTTCTTCAGTTCGCACTCTACGTAAGCGTGTTGGTGGTTTTATGCCATAATGTAAATTTGGTCAAAATTTACTCACATAGCCCGAAGCGGATTAAACTGACCTAAAATGGAAGAAGCCCGTGTTTCTTAACAGACCCTTTGATAATAAAATTTAATAATTTGCAAGCGTTGTTCGTTTGTGAAGACGATTCATGGTTAAATTATATACCAAACTAAAGATGTTTGACAGTGAAACAAAACACGAAACGTGCGTGAGTTCCGCACCCGTATGAACAACGAACTGTATGAGCTCATGTTACTCGTATGGATGAAGAAGCTCCAGTAAAAAAGTGTGCAGGCGGAAGGCGAACGAATTAGGGAAAGCAGGAGGTGTAGGACGACGGAAACTTAGTTGGGAAACACAGGTGCTGAAAGACATTTAGGCGCTTGAACTGACCAACTGGTGCCAGCTCGCACAAGACAGAGGCGAGTGGCGGGCATTAATAGCAGCGGCCGAGACCGGCAAACGGTTGTGATAGAAATATCCAAATATCCAAATAATACATACTATTTTACAGTAGAGTTTGAGAGAGAGAGAGAGACCATGGCAACCATGAAGAGTGAAATCTATCTACTAGTGTTGCCTTCTTTACAATATGTTCATTAAAACAAATAAATATTTTAATGGCTCCTTTTTGTTCAGTTTTGCTGATCGTATTCATTTAATTGATTGTATTTTTGTCTTAAATGAAGTGATTAAATACCTTTAAATGAAATTCAACAAATGAGCAAGTTGAACAGCAAGCGAACCACTGCGTAAGTGAGAGAGGAAACTAATCAAAATGAACAGGGGGACTGAAAATGATAAGTTGAAGCTAGCTCAACATTGTGGTCCCTCAATTGTAGGGCTATGCGGCCCTTTTCTCTCTTTTGGATATATTAATAGTATGACCGAAAAGATGATCTGAATAGGTCGTCTATGTATAACTAATAGCTGCCATGGAATTAAAAAGTTTGTTCGAAAAGTTAAATTTAATGTTTCCAACTTTTTTTTTAAAGGTTTCTTAATCTTCAAATAAAAATCGTGTTTTATTTTTCTCGCATTTTATGCGCTTCTGCCATTTATTTAAGTTCGTTCGTTCATTTTTCTGTCAGTTCTTATTAAATTAAGCCCATCAGTTCTTTAAGATGTTTACCACCATTTGCTGCTCTTATCCTCCCACTTGCTGCCCGTATCCTGTTTGATATCCACATAACTGCTGGCATGACCATGTCCATGGGAATAATCATGGTGTGAGTGAGATTTGTGCTGAACCTGATGATCGGCATGACCGATATGTTTTACCACAGCCTGGAAACCATTGTGATCATCGGCCGTGTATTCCACTACCCGAGTACGACCATCGGCCTCCTTCATGGTGTAGCCACCTTTAACCTTGTCACCGTCACGCGTTTCCCACTGTTGTTTTATATCACCGGTTTTGGTGTCCTTGACACCGTAATCAAACTCATATTTAGGGTGGTGGTGCACCTCCTCCTGCTCGTGATGGGGTGCCCAATGATGTTGCTGTTCGTGGTGATGTTCCTGTGGCGCCCAATGATGTTGCTGTTGGTGGTGATGTTCCTGTGGCGCCCAGTGATGATCGTGCCATTTTTTGGGCTCCTCATAATGATGAGTTTTAATGCTATAGCCCACACCATGTCCATGTGAATAGTCAGCATGCGGTAAATACGAGTAACTGCTGACGACGGCTACTCCCAACAAAGCCAAGCAGAGAATTGTTAATGTTTGAGCCATTTTGCTTGTTGCTTGTCCTAAATGCCAAATGAGACTGCGATATTAACTACAAGTTCCCTAGCATATTTATATACTTAAGTTTGGGCCATTCTACAAATCATAAGCGAGGTTAAATAGGCTAGAAAACCAAAAAAGTGAGAGTCCCAAAACGGAGACCGATGAAAAGAATGCCTCAAATATTTGTGCAAATTTTCCCATTTTTCCACATATTCGTATTCATATTGCCAAATTAAAAGTAGCTCCGCTTAACCATAAACAGGGCGTGAACATCGAAGCAAACAAAAACAGAAACAGCAACAAAAACGCTGTGCCTAGAAATCAATCAACAAGTGTGGCCCGCTTTCAAATTAACAGAAAAGCAGAAAAACAGAAATCAAGTAAAAACGCCGTCACGCCTCGCTGCGTTTCTGGTGGACTCAAATGACCTTGAGACTGGTGGTGAGGCGGCAGGTTAAGGCGCTGATCAGTTAGACAATCGATTGGTCGGCGTTTTGCTGCTCAGGGGGGGCCTAATGGCTACCGAATTGGTGCTAAATTAAAGTAAAACTGTAACTAACGTTTTCTAATTATTTACAAATTAATAAAAGGCAAGCAAATATTTATAAACAGAGAATTAAGCTAAGTTTCAACTTCGCGAATTTTTACTACCCTTGTTAGTTTATAAAAATTTAACCAACAATCCCAAAAAAGTCTTATCATAATCAATTTACTTTATCTAAAAACCCAAACAGAGCTTCATTAAAATTGTTTAAGACACTAGCTAAATACCAGACGTTGCTTGGCTCTTGAAAATTCTGTTTATCAGCCATGCGGTTTCAAATCGCAAAACTTTTGTGAATGCGAAAATGGATTTTTGGATTTATAACTGAGATAAGATTTGAAATCAATTGTTAACCACCCTGATCACCTAAATATTATAGCTTAAATAAAATTTTTAGATATTGCTCTTAATAACCTTTGCAGCTGGCTTTAATTGGGTTCAGCTCACCGGCCAAACAATTCCAATTTTTGGTTTTAATTATTTTCATAAATTGGTCTGAAATAACATCGAAATATCGATATTTTTGTTAAAAAATCGATATATCATTATCAAATATTTTTCGAGGCAATAAATCGGATATCGAATATTTTTACGGCGATATGTTGGTATCAGCTTTTCGAATGCTTTACATTAAAAGATGCTGGAGTTTAAAACCGTACTTATTTAAACCGAATTGAGAAACGATTTATATTATGTGAGTTATTCCTAAATATGGAGCTATAATGTGTACTCCAAATCATCAACATTTTCTCAAAATATTCAAACATCATTCAAAATTTGAACTCAACGTTTTATACATAAAGACGTGTTTTCATCTCAACATCAGCATCTTCCTTTGATATTAATTTATAAATTAGTTCTCACATTCAATTAATTATTTAAAGCCAACATGATGAAAACGGGTTTTTTTTTTAAGTTTTTCGTTTATTTCTAATTTACAATCTTTTCCACGGTAGTTCACTTCTCGGCTTTCATTCTTACAGTATAACCATCATTCGCTTTCTTAAAAATACCTCATCACTAATACTAAAACACTTAACAAAAACGTATCGACATATTCATACATATTTATATCTTGGATGTTATTTTGAAACAATTTGCCCAAAGGCTACATTCGGCCAACCTGACTATTAGATCGTCCTCGATCTCAAAAGAATTTAATATTTTTCCTACAGCAATGCATCTACGGTTTAAGCCTAGTGGGGGTTCTAATATCCCTTTGTACGGTACGAGGGCCGTCCCAGAAATGGCCGACCTAGCACAGTAGTGTTGGAAAATGTTAACAAAAAATATTAAAAAGGGGAAGTACCGACTGTTAAAAGCTTAAGTTTGACGTTTGGTGCCTTTACCTTGCACAGTTTTTTTTTTTTTTTGGTCGATTTTAATAGAGAACGCTTGTTATTGATTTGCAAACATGGACAAAATTGGTCATCGTTATATGATACAATACTTTCATATAAAAGGACTTAGTCCAACCAATATTAAAAAGGAGCTGGATTCTACCTTACGTGATTCTGCTCCCTCGTTTACAACAATAAACAAGAAAGATAGTCAGTCAAGCCCGATTATGACATACTCTGTACCAGTGAAGTGCTGCCCATCTCCGTTGCGACCGGTGCTGCCCATAATTGTTTGTTTTCCTTATAACTCGAATATCGTTCATCCGATCTTTAAAATTCCTTCAGCGATCCTTCGATAATGAATCCCGAATACTAAATATGTCCAGAAGGTTCGAACCGTCTATCTATAAAACTGTGGGAGATATAACGTTTTTTCGATATTCAGGGGGCGGGAGGGGGCGTGGCCAAAATTAAAAATAAAGTTGATCTGCCAGCAAGTATAAGAAACATAAGTTCCATTCATGTCAAACCTCTATCTCTTGCCATCTCTAAGATTTGTTTGTTCATACGGACAGAAGGACGGACACTTTTGCACAAACTTAATGTACTCTGTGTACCTCTGGTACAGAGTATAAATATTGAGTGGCTGAGTTTAAGCGAGGTTTATTTGTTTATTTGTTTATTTGTTTACTTGTATAAATATAGTTAACAATTATCTGTCAACATTAAAATTTAAAGGGATACAAAATATTGATCTACTTCCCCGTCCAGGTTAGGGGAGTTTTTTATTGATATGCCCCGGCTCACATCAAGTGGACGGAGAAGACAGATTCAAGAGCGTGGAGAGGACAAAAACAATAAAATATTACACGTATTATTATACAATAAACAATCAGTTGACAACAAATGATGCAAATTATTATAATTTGAACATATTACACGAAAAGAATCATGTAGAGCGAAGTTAGTTCTACAGGTGTGTAGCGCAAGAGGTTGATACGATCGCGTGAATCTTGATGGAACAGCAAATCGGAGCTGGCTTAGTAGGAAAGTGGAATCCACATCTCCATAAATCAGCTTGTGGACGAATATTACGCCATGACATGTCCTTCGGTTCTTCAAAGTTGGCAAATTTATTAATTGAAGCCGGTCAACATAAGATGGTAGTAGACGATGAGGATCCCAGTTTAAGCCGCGCAATGCAAATAAAAGAAATTGTTTCTGAACACTTTCAATAAGGTCCTGATATTTATCGTACTGAGGAGACCAAACACAAGAGCAATATTCAAGAATTGGGCGAACAAGAGAAGTAAATAATAGTTTGGTGATGTAAGGATCATCGAATTCCTTTGACCAGCGTTTAATAAAAGCCAATACACCCTTAGATTTGTTTACGGTAATGCCGTCGTTTGAGCTGCGAAGATGAACATCGAAGATGAAGTGACCACTTCAGAAATGGTGGCCGAAATTAAAAAATGTGTATTGAGTGACCGGCGATTGAAAGTTTGTGAGTTAGCTGAATATGTAGGCATTTCAAAAAGTGCTGTACATCGCATATTGACCGAAAAATTGGACATGAAAAAGTTATGCGCGTTTGCTGTTCCATCATGACAATGCGCCGGTTCACACCTCTGCCGTTGCAATGGCTAAAATTAATGAATTAAAATTTGAATTGCTACCTCACGTCCCTTATTCGCCAGAATTAGCTCCCTCTGATTATTTCTTATTTCCAAACTTGAAAAAATGGCTCGGAGGAAAAAGATTTGGCAACAATGAAAAGGTGGAGTCCAAGGTTAACGGCTGTTTTGAAGAGCTTCACAGTTCTTATTATAAAAAGGTATCGAAGCTATTGAACATCGCTGCGAAAAGTATATCAACCTAAAAGGATCCTATGTTGAAAAATAAAAAAAAAAAATAGGGGAAAGTTAACTTCGGCTCGGCCGAAGTTTTGTATACCCTTGCAGCTTCCATTGAAAACAAAAAAGTTTTTCTAAGAATACTTTTTGGACATTACTTTTCTATGGGATCTACACTATAGAGATGTCTGATTTCGACCAAACTTGGTGAAATCATGGAAAAGCAGAATACACTGTTAATTACGAAATTTGGAGGCGATCCCATTTAAAACAAAAAGTTTTTCTCACTAGAACTTCTTTTTCGACCGATCATTCATACTGCAGCTATATGCTATAGTCATTCGATTTTGATAAAACTTTGTAGAAATGTGTCCAAAGTATATACAATAAGTGTACGACAATAAAAAGGACGTTTTCATTAAAAACAAAAAAGTTTTCCTCACTCGAACAAGTTTTTCGACCGATCGTTCCTATGGGAGCTATATGCTATTGTCATCCGATTTCGACCAAACTTTGTAGAATTGTGTAGAAGTATATAAATTAAGTGTATGCCAATGATAAGGACGTTTTTATTAAAAACAAAAAAGTTTTTCTCACTAGAACTAGTTTTTCGACCGATCGTTTCTATGGCAGCTATATGCTATAGTCATCAGATTTCGACCAAACTTAGTGAAATTATGGGAAAGGATAGTAAACTAAGAAATACGTAGTTTGGAGGGCTTTCCATTAAAAACAAAAAAGTTTTTCTCTTTAAGACTAGTTTTTCAACCGATCGTTCCTATGGCAGCCATATGCTATACTCATCCGATCCGGCCGGTTCCGACAAATGTGCAGCGTATTTGTACCAAAAGACTTCGTGCAAAGTTTGGTGAGGATAGCTTTAAAACTGACGGAGGATATAGCATAGAAACAGACGGACAGACGGACAGAAGGACAGACGGACAGACGGACAAAGCTAAATCA
Source organism: Lordiphosa collinella (assembly GCA_018904265.1). Lineage (NCBI taxonomy): Eukaryota > Metazoa > Arthropoda > Insecta > Diptera > Drosophilidae > Lordiphosa > Lordiphosa collinella. The sequence continues at coordinate 202,126 of JAEIFV010000213.1, read as the reverse complement.
ACTCAGCTCGTCATGCTGATCAAGAATATATATACTTTATGTGGTCGGAGATGCTTCCTTCTATGCGTTACAAACATCCGGACAATTTTATAATACCCTCTGCGAGGGTATAAAAATGTTAAATTTTTGTGTTTTAGTAGTTAGGTCGGCTATTTCTGGGACGGCGCTCGTATATGCTATAGTCATCCGATCCGGCCGGTTACGACAAATGTGCAGCGTATATGTACCAAAACACTTCGTGCAAAGTTTGGTGAAGATAGCTTTTAAACTGACGAAGGAGATAGCATAGAAACAGACAGTCGGACGGACGGACAGGGCTAAATCAACTCAGCTCGTCGTGCTGATCAAAAGAAGTCACCCTATTGGAAGATGCTCTGATTTTTACAAATAGCAGCCAAAGTCAGATCTGTTTTGACATTTGTGGACTAGACAGATGTAGAATACAAGTGAACAAGCCATTGATCGATATACTCCCCAAGAACGCGAAATAATCGTGAATAATCGATTTTTCGACCAAAATCATAATGAACGATAAGGCTCATTTCCACCTCAGCGGGTACGTGAACAAGCGCGTTATAAAGTCATGTTAACCGGGTTTTTTCTGACGCAATTGGACGAATTAGGACTGGAGGACATGTGGTTCCAACAGGACGGAGCAACGGCACACACTGCGCGAGCCACCACCGACATTCTGAAGGCGGCGTTCCCGGGTCGCCTCATCTCTCGTTTTGGCGATTTTCACTGGCCTGCAGGATCGCCCGATTTAACCGTTCCAGACTTTTTTTTTGTGGAAGCCGTCAAGGACAACATTCGACACGAGTGCGAGAATCTGCAGCCCGAAGTTCTTGCCGAAGTGATGAAAATGCCATAAAACGAGCCCGTATGGCAATCAATTGTAACGGCGCCCATTTGGCCGATATCATCTTCTCGAAATGACCAATAAAATTCTAAAGGTTCAAATAAATATAATCAAAAAAGAGAATATACGTTTTTTATTTAGAAATAAAATGAAAGCCAAACAACATCGGATGACTTCTTTTGACCCACCCTGTATATACCTTTCGTGGTCGAAGGGGCTTCCTTCAATGCATTACAAACATCCGGACAATTTTATAATACCCTCTGCAAGAATATCAAAAATTTGTGAAAATTTGCACAAATATTTGAGGCATTCTTTTAATCGGTCTCCGTTTTGGGACTCTCACTTTTTTGGTTTTCTAGCCTATTTAACCTCGCTTATGATTTGTAGAATGGCCGAAACTTAAGTATATAAATATGCTAGGGAACTTGTAGTTAATATCGCAGTCTCATTTGGCATTTAGGACAAGCAACAAGCAAAATGGCTCAAACATTAACAACTCTCTGCTTGGCTCTGTTGGGAGTGGCCGTCGTCAGCAGTTACTCGTATATACCGCATGCTGACTATGCACATGGACATGGTGTGGGCTATAGCATTAAAACTCATCATTATGAGGAGCCCAAAAAATGGCACGATCATCACTGGGCGCCACAGGAACATCACCACCAGCAGCAACATCATTGGGCGCCACAGGAACATCACCACGAACAGCAACATCATTGGGCACCCCATCACGAGCTGGAGGAGGCGCACCACCACCCTAAATATGAGTTTGATTACGGTGTCAAGGACACCAAAACCGGTGATATAAAACAACAGTGGGAAACGCGTGACGGTGACAAGGTTAAAGGTGGCTACACCATGAAGGAGGCCGATGGTCGTACTCGGGTAGTGGAATACACGGCCGATGATCACAATGGTTTCCAGGCTGTGGTAAAACATATCGGTCATGCCGATCATCAGGTTCAGCACAAATCTCACTCACACCATGATTATTCCCATGGACATGGTCATGCCAGCAGTTATGTGGATATCAAACAGGATACGGGCAGCAAGTGGGAAGATAAGAGCAGCAAATGGTGGTAAACATCTTAAAGAACTGATGGGCATAATTTAATAGGAACTGACAGAAAAATGCATGAACGAATTTAAATAAATGGCAATAGAGCATAAAATGCGAGAAAAATAAATCACGATTTCTATTTAATAATTAAGGGGGTATTGCGGCTGGGAAGGCTGTTTTTTGACCTTTTTAAAAAAATCTCATTTGAAAACGGATATAATTATTTAAATTTTGATTTTTTTTCATTGTATTAAAAACAAATTGAATTAAATAAAAAAAATTTTTTTTCTTTGTACGGGGGCTGTTCAAAAAGTTGTCGGCCTTCAAAGTTGAACCTCGAAAAAAAAGTATGCTGCTGGCGGCACGGATAACTCCACTTCGGATCATCTGAAATGGAAAAAGTAAGCGGCGTTAGATTCAGTACAGATGTAATTCGGGCCCCTATTTCAATCAATATTTCGCGATTTTGTTTTACAAAATGGCGGCCATTGAAAAATGAAAAATCGACTTTGGGCAATTTTTTTTTGTAATTTAGTGTAAGAAAAAAATAGTAAAAAATTTTTCAAAACTATGATTGAAATGGGGGCCCTAATGGTGAAAATTCTGCGTCGATCCCATTTTGTTTCATCAAAATTGGTTCAGAACTACGACCGCAATCAGTGCCACCAGCTCGAAAAACTTGGCTTCGAGATAAGCGCGTTTAAAGTTTGCAGTTGGTAGGCAAATCGGGTCACTTTGAGTAATTAAAAGGGCTCTATATTCGAAACTATTTCGAATTTCAAAAAATTCTTTTAGGACGATATTCGCAAATATCCAAGCTATAAAAATATGCAAAAAAAATCGAAAAAATTTTTGCCAAGCAGTAATACCCCCTTAACGCCAAACATTAAGTCGCCTAATTGTTTCGTAGGGTTTGGGCTTTTACATTGAAATCTTTTGTTTATGCGCTGCATATTTTCCAAGATGGGCTTCAAAAACATCAGATAGAGATGATTTAAGTCATCAGTTTATAAATCGCACACAATAGTGGATTTATGGCATTTTTCAGTTAATTCAACGTTGTTGAAGCGCAATTTTAGGTCAAGCCATTGCTCCAAAATTCGTCTAACCAGAAAGCTTTGTCCAATTTGAAATTTTTGCATATTAAAAATATTTTTTGCAAGAAAAATTCAGAAGCTAAAAAGTGATAGATATAAGGCAAGGTGATTTTGAAATTTTTTAAGGCTAGATCAGCTAAAAAAGTGACAGTTCTGTTACCAAAAAGGCCAAAACGGCATCAATGGTATGCTTACTGTTTCTTCTTGGCCGAGTTTGACTCCGGCCTTAGACAGAATGTCTGCTATCTCATTTCCATCGATGCACTGGTGTCTGGGAATCCAATAAATTTGCACTCTTTTCGAGGTGCTCAGGGAATCTATTGCTTTCCTGCACGCCATGATATTTCTGAAGTTGATGGCGTGTATTTCTGTCAGTTCTACTGCTTTCCTTATTGCGAAGACTTCCGCCTGGAAAATAGTGCAGTGGTTTTGCAGTTTGTTAGAGAGCGTTATTTCTGGCTCTTTACAGTATACGACGGCTCCGAATTCGAGGTCCGTCTTTTAGCCGTCTCTTACTAGCAATATCATGTTTTTTTTAAATCACGCTTTTTGAAGGGCGCCTGTTTATGCTTATTTACAAAAACCACGATCTTTTTTCAATGAGATGCCACCTATGAAAAATTTATAACAAGGTGGCAGCAATCTAGCACAATCAGCTGATTAATTGAACAAAAAAAAATTAACGCCTGCAAGAATTTAAAATGGAAGCGAAATTGATTTTCATTCAACGGCAAAAGCGTACGTCAAAGTTAGTGCTTAACCTTCTGGAGTGGAGAAAGCAGCGCATAAAGACCCTAAAACGTGGAAGGCGGATATCCCATCAAATCTTTATGCAGCATTACTCAAGTGGACTTGCTATCATGGGCGTGCATAGACCGCGGATGCGAAGCTTGCATAGCCGGTCTAGACGCGATGCCTACTGGAAGCTGATGCAAAAACCAGAAAATGAGCACTTATTTTTTGAAAATTTCCGAATGAGTAAGAACACATTTTTTGAACTTTGCGAACTTCTAACTCCAAGCATGACGCAGCAAGTCTACCTTATGACGATTCCCGTGGCTTTGGAAAAGCAGGTGGCCATCTGCATCTATAAGCTGGCATCCTGTGTAGAGTATAGAGTAGTTGGAGATGTATTCGGTGTGCACAAAAGCAATGTGCACAAATATTTGCATATGGTGGTCAATGCTATTCTAAAGTTGACGAAAAATTTAATATATTTTCCGAAATTGGAGGAATGTCATAAGATCTCTGAGGGGTTTGAAAACTCATCTTACATTTCCAATACTATTTTTTTTTACCTCCATATAATATCTTTTGAGCCCACGCAACTTTGTTTTTATTTGTTCCCTTGTCTTTTGCATGCTTTTCTTCTTCATGCATTCCGCAATGCGGTTATACACAAGGTTATTGGTTTCGTTTTTCCATCTAACTGGCTCAACACATCCGTCTCCTTAACAATTGCGAGAAGCTCAACGGTTTCTTCTGCTGTCCAGTGGCTTCTAGTGGATTCCATGATTGTTGCAATTTATATTTTGTCCAAATGCAGTTAACCGACAGAACAGCTGTTTTTTAAAAATGGTGATGCCTGACTGTTTTTTTACATAAACCATAGTCAAAATTCGTGTGAAGCCAAAAATCATGCTTTTGTGTTTATGTTTGTATTTTTTGGAAAAATCATGATCTGAAATCATGGTTTTTTGCAAGCATAAACGCATATGTACCTAGCCGTCTTCATAAGCTTTAGGTTTGTGGATTTCTCTGTGGCTTGCCAGAGCTTGGAGAAATCGAGGACACATGCGTATTGGATGATTTTGTCCTCTGTGCCGTGAAGGACTAGGCGCTGCAAGAATACGTCAAGATTCAGCCCCCAGAGCTTGGAAGAAATCCGGCTCGAAGGACCAATGAAAATGTGGTAGAGCAGATTTCCATCGGCTTGGTTGTCACTCTGGGGTAGGGGTTGCGGCTGCGCAAAATCAACTTTGGGGTTGGGACGAAAACACAACTTGTTGGTTCACCTTTCATATGCAAAAGAGACAGTTTCATATGTATGTTTATTGCATTTCGGATATAATTTCGATAACTGCCAATATGAAGTTATCGAAACTAGGACTTCTTACGAGCTACTTATGTGGGCTAAATTTTTGGGACGAGCGGAATGAAACTCATCTAAACAGTTATAAACCAAGTCTTTTCGGTATGCGACTAAAAAAAAATTTAAGACAAATAAGAAAATAGGGGAAACTTAACTTCGGCTCGGCCGAAGTTTTGTATACCCTTGCAGCTTCTATTGAAAACAAAAAGTTTTTCTAAATAAGACTACTTTTTGGGCCTTACTTTTCTATGGGATCTATACTATATAGATGTCTGATTTCGACCAAACTTGGTGAAATCATGGAAAAGCAGAATACACTGTTAATTACGAAATTTGGAGGCGATCCCATTTAAAACAAAAAAGTTTTTTCACTAGAACTAGTTTTTCGACAGATCATTCATACTGCAGCTATATGCTATAGTCATCCGATCTTGATATAACTTTGTAGAAATGTGTTAAAGTATATAAAATAAGAATATGCAAATAAAAAGGACGTTTTCATTAAAAACAAAAAGTTTTAGTCACTCGATCTTGTTTTTCGACCGATCGTTCCTATGGAAGCTTTATGCTATAGTCATCCGATTTCAACCAAACTTTGTAGAATTGTGTAAAAGTATATAAAATAAGTGTAAGCCAATGATAAGGATGTTTTCATTCAACCTAAATAAAATTTTCTCACTAGAACTAGTTTTCCGACCGATCGTTCCTATGTGAGCTATGTGCTATAGTAATCCGATTTCAACCAAACTTTGTAGAACTGTGGAAAAGTATTTAAATTATATGTATGCCAATGATAAGGACGCTTTCATTAAAAACAAAAAAGTTCTTCTCACTCGAACTAGTTTTTCGACTGATCGTTCCTATCAGAGCTATATGCTATAGTCATCCGATTTCGACCAAACTTTGTAGAATTGTGTAAAAATATATAAAATAAGTGTATGCCAATGATAAGAACGTTTTCATTAAAAACAAAAAAGTTTTTCTCACTAGAACTAGTTTTTCGACCGATCGTTCCTATGGGAGCTATATGCTATAGTCATCCGATTTGGACAAATGTACCAATTTGTAGCAAAATTCGTGTAAAGGGTGAGGATATTTAAAATAAGGGTGGGAGACGGGTATGCCGTCAATGAAAATGTGGTCGGAGATTTTCAATGTTACAAACATACAAATGAAGGGTATAAAATACTCAAATTTCAAGTTCTAGCTTAATAACTCGAGTATTGCTCTGACCGATCGTTAGCGTTTTTTAATAATCAAGTTCGTAGCTTTCAAAACTTCTGATATTATGGCTCTGAACCACTTTTGAACCGTTTTTAACCGCTTTTAAACCGGTTCACAGACATGACACATAGCCTATGATTTCATATGGACTCGATATATCAAACATCTATTTTTTAAATATTGATATTTGATACTATGGATTTTAACACTTTGGCGAACATCGACAACCCATGGGCATTAGGACTGTCTATAAGAACTCTATAGATTGATATTCCCCAAGCCACTACTTTAATTATGCTTCAAGATCACTTCCTAATAGCATTCTCTTTCGAACAATTTGCCTCAGTTCAGCGACTTATACAATTCATTTGATTTGGATTAATTGTGGTAAAAATATTTTTATTAAATTTTCAATAGAGCTCAATGGCCAAAAAGCATAATAAATATAATTGATAATTAGTAAAATGCAACAATTAACAAATCGACAAGCGCAGGTGAATGGCTTGACCAAGAGGCCAGAGACCACCCGTAGTTGTAAGTATAACAAGAGCTATAAAAACGCCAAGCCCACTCAGTAAGAATCAACAGTTCTTAGCAACTAACCAACGAATACACGAAAATGCAGACGCAGGCAATTAGTGGAGTTTTATTGGTGGCCCTAATGGTGCTGGGTGCCGCACAAGCGGCTCCCCACGGACATGGACATGCCACCAGCTATAGTGTGCTGACAAAGCACGAGGAACCTGTTCACAAGAGCCACTATGGACATGAAGCGGACTGGACAGGCTATGGAGGTGGCTATGGAGGCGGCTACGGACTAGGCTATGGAGGCGGCTATGGAGGCGTTTACTATGATCATGGTCATGGCTACGAAAAACACGAACCCCATCATCATCCCAAATATACTTTCGATTACGGCGTAAAGGACGCTCACACAGGAGATCACAAGAGTCAATGGGAAACTAGAGATGGTGACAAGGTTAAGGGTAGCTACTCGCTAAAGGAAGCTGATGGCACCACCCGTGTGGTGGAGTATACGGCCGATGATCACAATGGTTTCAATGCAGTGGTCAAGAAACTGGGTCATGCCCATCATCCACAGATCTACGGACACAAGAGCTACGGACACGGTGATATCTATGGCGCTGGCTATGGTTATGGACAGGATGTGGCTCATTATGGCGGATATGGACATGGACATGGACATGCTAGCAGCTATGTAAGCGTTAAGCAATTGCACTGAAAACTTGGCTGGAAACCCTGATGATTGAAATGATTGATTAAGTGAAACGCGATCTATAGAAATACATATACATTAATAATGCCTGATCTAGTATTTTATATACATATTTAAATACATAAATTAAAAGCATATAATAATTAATTATTTAATTGCCAATTTCAAGGCCTTGAAAGAACGAGTCAGCTGAAGCTTTGCTTTTACCATAAATCCCAAATTTGCACTCAATATTTTTCCTAAGTAATTTCAATTTTCCCACCATTTTCTTGGCATTAAACCGGGATTAACATCCCAACAAATCGCGTCTAATTTATGTTAAGTCCAAAAACGTAATTGCTGCCACAAATAAATTTTATAATGCCCGTGGACAGCTGCAACGAAGCGTTGACGACAACAACGCCACCGACGACTTTTACTTGCAGCTGAAACCAAAAGTTGAGACAGCAAAATTGGTATGGAGCGAGTGCTGGTGATAGCGAGAAACTCGTTTCATGTGAGCCTCATATAATTGTCAATTAGACTGAGCTTAGGAAGCGGACAAAAGCGACAACCCACACCAGAGCCAAGAGCAACCCACAACAACAAACACAACAGCAGCAGCTGGCTGGCTCATCACACAGTTGGAAGTGGAACCGGTGCAGCCGGAAAATCTTGTCGCCGGGAAAACATGCCGGTCCCGTCTTCATTTCGTGGCTATAAATACTTTGGCCAAGCCTGGCCAAAGCTTTAATTACGTTTTTGTCCTTGACATTGAGACAACGAAGACCACAATACGAAGCGACTACGTAGCTATTTTAACGCGTTTTTCATGCGTTTTTAAACGCGCGAGTGTGTGTGTGTGTGTTTCCATTAAATTATTGCAACAAATAATGCGTTTTTATGTAAGTGTGAAAAATTACAAGAAAACAGGAAAACTATATCGAACGAATTTCAATATATGATTTCGGTCAAAATAAGAGCGAAAGTGTGAGAAGACAACTTTCACCCTGAAAGTGAAAGTCAAGCAAAAATGTGCAAATGCAAATCCAAATGAAATTAAATAAATCAGCTAAATTTGAAAGGATTGGAAAGGATATATATTTAAGCAATGTTTAACGAAAAGACTCGCAGCAGTTAAAGTTAAAGTAATTTTTTTTTAATGTGCTTAATATAATTTTTAAAATATTTTGGAAGAAAGACCGAAGACCGCAAAATAATTTTGGGATGCAATATTTTAGTTTCTACGTTCTTAATGTTATTACACCCTTGCAGAGGGTATTATAAAATTATCCGGATGTTTGTAACGCATAGAAGGAAGCATCTCCGACCTCACAAAGTATATATATTCTTGATCAGCATGACGAGCTGAGTTGATTTGGCCATGTCCGTCTGTCCGTCTGTTTCTATGCTATTTCCTCCGTCAGTTTTAAAGCTATCCTCACCAAAACTTTGCACGAAGTCTTTTGGTACAAATACGCTGCACATTTGTCGGAACCGGCCGGATCGGATGACTATAGCGTATAGCTGCCATAGGAACGATCGGTTGAAAAAACTAGTTTGGTTGAAAATTTGGTTGTAATGTGTCTGAAAAAGTACGTATTTTTGTTTTACTATCCCAACGGCATGTATTTGTTTATAGAAAGTTTGGTCGAAATCGGATGACTATAGCATATAGCTCCCATACGAGCGATCGGTTGAAAAACTAGTTTTTGTAAGAAAAACTTTTTTGCTTTTAATGAAAACGTCCTTTTTATTGGCATACACTTATTTCATATACTTTAACATATTTCTACAAGGTTTTATCAAAATCGGATAACTATAGCATATAGCTGCAGTATAAATGATCGGTCGAAAAAGAAGTTCTAGTGAGAAAAACTTTTTAGTTTTAAATGGGATCGCCTCCAAATTAACGCCACGTAATTAGCAGTGTATTATGCTTTTCCAAGATTTCACCAAGTTTGGTCCCATAGAAAAGTAATGTCCAAAAAGTAGTCTTAGAAAAACTTTTTTGTTTTCAATGGAAGCTGCAAGGGTATACAAAACTTCGGCCGAGCCCAAGTTAACTTTCCCTTTTTTTTTGATTTGAACTCCCAACAGAGTTTGCGTTTGAGCGCCCTACTCGGTTTGCACGAGTAATTCTTCTTCGGATAACATCAGTCTGTTGTTGTCGCTGGTTTTCATTTTTCCTAGATAGTCCAAGAAGCAAAGACTCTCTGCAGGTGGATTCTAGGTACTTCGCCTCGACCTTGTTTACCGCTAAGCACATCAGTTATGACTGCTTCTAAAAACGCCCTGCAGGTGCGACTGGCGGGCAATAATAGTCGGCCGAGACCGTTAGTCAGTTGTAATTTACATGTCGGTCCAAAGAGGAATAAAAAGTGAAAGTAGTAGGTATTTCTACTATCCGCAAACGTTAACGTAACATTCCATGAATGTTGTTATTGTACAATATACATTTCATTAAACATTTAATGACGCCAATGTTATATCAAGTAGCTTTTTTAAAACTTCTATACAAAGGGGTCAAAATCTAGTTGTCCTCTCATAAATTTAATACTTGATTTTCGTGTTTAAAGCGAAAGAATGAAAAATTCCAGAATTAGTGCAAATGTTAATCCATGCACTAATTACAAAACCAATGGCTTGTAGCAGTGAGTTTACCTTGACAAAATTGATATAAATCTAGTAAAATTTAAATTTGAAGTCGAATTTCGACACCATTGGTATTGCACTTCACAGGTATAGAGTATATTATAGACGGGCTTGACCGACTTTCTTACTTGTTTTAATATGAATAATGTTTCCCAAGATAAGAAATTCTTAAAAATTATCTGCCATTGAACAAAAGTCGAGTTCTTAACTAGTTAATAGACCCTTGTTTTCTCAAATTTACAACATATACACTTCTTGTTTAAAGCTATGGACCAAAAACTCGAAAATTTATTTAAATTAGGAGTAATCCAAGTAAAATAACATTTTAAAATCAACTCTTTGTACCCAATACTTACGTTATAATTTCTTAATGTTAAGAAATTTTGGTCATAAATGTTAAGTAAAAAACCTCGTATTTTTTCAGTTTTTGTGACCTTTACTTCTAAAAGCGCGATGATATCCAAAGTCCGTGAATGTAGTAAATTGAAGACACAATCATTTAATTTCTAGTTTATAGCTCTATTTTTTCTAATTAGCGCGAACCTTTCAAAAAATTTTTGTTTGTCCAAATGGGCAATTGATTTATGTTCAGCGACTAAAAATACAAGAAGGAAAGTTTGATATCTTCTTTGGTGCAGAAGTTGGCCCTTATTTTTTGAACATCCCCCTGCATTTCGATGAAATTTACGCTTTAATATAATCAGGCCTGTTCCGAATTCCAAACGTTTTTAAAAAAGTAAAAACGAAACGAAAACGATCGTTTTACTATTTGCTGTCCCCAATTCCGAACGATTTGGTTACGTTTTGACTTTACGAACTCGGTTTCGAAAACAGCTGGCTGGCTGGTGTAGTGAGCCCCACATACACTTTATACACATAAGGTCTTATATACAATTAAGTACATTGAATATTCACACAGCAACAATTATGATTGCACATAAACAAACCCATAACCCAAAAACACATATATGAAACATGACTCCTTTGCACTTAGAGCGACTTAAAACTGCCGAGCCATCACTTTGATGCAAGCATTGGACTCATGCTCGTATAAACATATACACACACACTCATAATTCTCATAAGAGTATATCCATGCACATGTAAAATTCACAAGCAAAGAGGGAACATGGTGCCTCTGCGATCACATCATAACAACAAAAACACTAATCACTACAACACGGCAACAGAATTATTGAAATCACGGTTTAAGTCCGAATGTCAGTCAATACTGGTAGACATATTACAATTTTTTGAGCAGCATTCAGAGTTGTCATCATCTCTATAATTTAAATTTACAAAGCTCTTTTTTACTTTTTAAATCCATTTATTTTGATTTAAGCCAATAATTACATTTAAATATGTCATATCAAATATGGTTAAACATGGCTAAAAAAAATATAAAAATTGCTGACCGATTACATTAATTCATATGAAGCAATCCTAGCAGCCATCGATTGAAGGTCGAAATCGACAATATTCAGGAATTCAGAACAGCTCGGTTTGATCACGGCCGCTTGGTTTTGTTTTTCATGCAATATTTTATAGATGTTTATAAAAACATTCTTTTTAATTATACTTCAACCTTAAACCATTTAAGTAATGATGTTAAGCGATTTTAAGAATGTTCAACTAATAACGAATTTTTAGTTAATAATTTTGGGGAATTATTTTAATGCTTTGAATCGCAATTACTTTTATTTTCGCTGACTCAACAGCGCACGTTTTGAAAACGACAATTCTTGTCGATTTGCGGAATTCGGGACTGCAATCAACTCGATTTGCTTCAATTCCAATCATTTCCGGAATTCGGAACAGGCCCGAATAAGTTTTTGCTTTTTTATCTTTCATATTAAATGGAGATTGTTTCTGTATAAAGTAATTGTGTAAATCTTTTCATACCTGTTGACTTTTGACATGGTTATGACTCGGTTTCGAAACTATGTGTAATCATGGTTGTTGATTGATATTTTTCTCAGTGTAGACGTTGCGTCGTCAAATCTATTTCACGTCTAGTCATGACCTGCAGAAAACACTTTGTTTAGCATAGGTTAATATTCAATTTAATGAAAGTTGCCAATGAAGGTGACAGAAAATTTAGATAAAAATAAGAAATCTAGTACCAAAGTAGATTTTTATATTTAACCATTTGGACTGGAAATGTTTTTAATATCCTTTTAATAATCCAAGGGAGTTGAAAATCCTCCAAAGGATATGAAAAATTATCATCCATTGGATGATTTTCAGCTCCGTTGGATGATTAAAAAGATACCAGTCCAAATGGTCCTTTTTTGTATATTTTTCTTCTGTGTAGGCATTTATTATTGAACGTTTTTGTATGAGCAATGGTAGAAATTGTGCTGAAACCACAAGAGAATGTCATATGGAGCCAGATTTTTTGAACTTGGCTGAGAGAGGGATAACAATTTTCTGATAACTTTCAATTGGAAATTCCAGAAATGCCTTGCTTCGTTCATGCTCTGCCACTTTACTAATTAACCAACTCAAACCCAAAGACACATGCCAATCGAGGTTGGGTCTCGCAATTCAAAACCAAAACTATCCAAAAATCAGACAAAAAAATACAAAAAACACCCAAAAAAATGTGGCAATTTGCTCACAAAAATTGAAATTGAAGTAAAAATGCGAATGCGTCCGTCTGGCGTCATCCTGCCAGACCCGTTTTCCATCTGAGCTACTGGTCTTAAGCAAAGCCATCAATCTCCAAAAAGTCTGCAGAAAATGTTACAAATTTGGACATTTGGACAGCAAGGTGTATTTACCATTTACCCATTTGACAACTGTCACAACGCTGTATGACATGAGTCGGCATCTGGGGAAGGCCTCCCTCCATTTGGCTGTCCAATTAATTTTGGTTTTGCTCGCGTAATAATTTTGTAGGCAATTTATTAACTATTTTTGTGGTTGGTTTTATCGCCACGTTTATTAAGTGATAAAAACGCATTTCATATTCCTTTTTTATTTCAGATAACCAGACGACAAGCACCAGTTCCTCCCATGCTGATTGGGTTCGGCTTAGTGGCTTTGCTTTGCCTATGGACACGCCCCGTTTCGGTGGAGGCTGTGAGAGGTGGAGCACCTGTTGTGGTGGCCGATGAGGATGATGAAATGATGGAATATGCACCGCAGTTTGTAAGTAACATTTTGGCTAAATGCAGCGAATTCTTTTTGGTTATCTGACAAATTTTGCTAGAGCATTTTCCTTTATTGAAAGTGAATGTTGTTTCGCAAAATGTGCGTTTTATGTGATACTTTTCGCCCACATAAATCAACTTGTTGCTGGCCTGGTCTGGCGGCCTAGCCTGTCGCTGTCTTCTGGCCATTGTTTTTCGTTTTGGGGGCGGCAGGTAGCCGAAAATGCGTTTTGCGTGCACACACGATCAGATCAAACACAATCGACACAACTTTGGGGGCGCCATATATGGCAAAAAAATAACAGAAAACTTATGAAGTTTGGCTGCACCTACGATCTCAAAGCGAAAGGAGGCCTCTGATGGTGTGAGATGAGTGCGTGAGTCACGAACCAGAATAGGCATGTTTATACCCTGTTCCCATTGAAAATGGGAAAAGGGGGATCATGAAGTTGTGCAAAAGTATGTAACAGGTAGAAGGAAGCATTTGCGACCCTATAAAGTATATATATTCTTGATCAGCATCAACAGCCGAGTCGATTTAGCCCTGTCCGTCTGTCCGTCCGTCTGTCCGTATGAACGCATGTTTCTCAGAGACTATAAGAGCTAGAGCCACAAATGCATGTAGATAGGTGTATACCCGATTCAAAACGAGTTTGTTTCAGATTTGGAAAATTCCTCCCCCTCCCCCCTTTAAGCGCAAAAAACTGTCAGAGCCACAATTTTTAAGATAGACCTTCCTACATATATTAAGTAAGGCCCAATATCTATCTATTCTGAAAAGAAAAAGTTATATACAAATCAATTTTGCTTGTGGGAGAGAGGGGGGTCTTGCATTGTCAGTTATCGCGCGCGGCCGCATGCCATGCGTTTGTGTGTATGTTGGAGTGTGTGTGTATGTAAAGGAAAACACACGAAATCAAGGGAACAGGGTATTTTGTAGTCGGGGCACTCGACTGCAGCTCCCTTACTTGTCTTACTTGTTTTTGTTCTGTTAATTTCCAGAACAATGGCCGTAGTTTGCCGTCAGTCATATATAAATATAAAGGATTCATTTACATAAAGGATTAAATTAAATTTTGTTTTTGGATTTGGTTACTTTGTAAAGGACTAGGAAAATTCTGATATAATTTGCTGTCGGTAATTCAGCGGTTCTATTATATGTGTTGCCAGTAAGGTCCCGCTCCGTCCATTCAAAATATCAAGTACTTATGTTTGGTTCAGCGAAGTTTGCTGCCAATACAAAAAGCGTATTTCTGCCAGGATTAGGTATCTGGCCAAGAAATAGAGGCGTCCTCTTTTTTTCGTGCATATTGCAAAACATGCACCCATTTGGGATGCCGTCTCTATATGGCTTGAAATTCAGTGCCATCAGATCACAGCGAGCGCGAAATATTTGCGAGAATACTTTTAAATTAAAGCGATCTTTGAAATAGTTCCTTTCGTTCTCTTCGGATATTCGCCCCGGTTTCGTTTTTTGTGCTTCAGTCTATGATCGATGGTTTTAGTGGTCTAGAGGGAAGCTATGCTCCGCGGCCAGTAGTCGCCATTCATCAATACATTGGGCTCCGCATGCTAATAGCAGATTCGCAGTTTTATTCAACAGTCTAGTGCTGGTTTTTCTATCACCTTCCTCATGTAATCAAAGTAAGTGCCCAAGGTGTAACTGTATAACTATGATAATCCAGTCTCAATGAGAATAACATTGTTTGCGGTGTTTTGTGGCAGCTGAAAGATTTTCTTGAGGAAAAATCTCAGCAACTTTCCACATCTCATGTCGAAAAATTCCCCATACGTGTGACACATTTTTATTAAAATCGAAACTGGTATAAAACTTGGTGTAATTGCAGGTTTAACAATCTGCCATCATAAAATAATAAACAACTTTTTGAAAAGTTTGAAAAAATATAGCGAAAGTAATCGCAAGGTTACCCAAGGAAGATGAGCGATCCAAGAGGCACATAAGAACTCTACCCGCTCAGGAAATGATGAGCTGCGCTTAAAGGCGGAGCTAAGTCTACTAATATGTCGACAACACATACAGCAAATTTGCCGAAAGGAGTAGTATCTCAGTATCAGTCCAAGGTACCCAAATCCGCGTCTCAAGCAACATCACCAATTGGCAACATTGGTATTGGGTCGAAGAACTCAAAGCTGTCATATTTAGTGAAAATACAACTTAACCCTATTAATGGATCAGTTGGACATCATGAGTATTGGAGAGAAAGGCGACATCCCCGACAGATTTACTACAAGCGCAAATATTTTGGTGCTTTTCTTATGGTATGGGCTACATTCAGTGCTATAGGCAAGTTGCCAATTTGTTTTAGGCCAGGCCGTATGAATGCCCAATGTATGTCGAGTTGCTTGAAAGTGTGAAAATCAGGTTTCTAAAAATGGAAATAGAACTGAAAACAGGAGAACAAATCACAAAAGTGCTTAGATACATAAAAACAGTTCGGCAAAACGGGACTAAGAAAGTCATCAGTGGAACACCAAAAGCGCTCTTAAAACGAACAGTTGTTTGGAAATCATGAACAGTTTGTGCTCTGCTGTTATTTTTTGCACTTATGCTGCTGTGGAATTCCCAAGCTGTTATAACAATGCTGGAATGAGGAAACCTTTGCTTCTACTCTGATGATAGAACCTCGAGGTTCTTAAACACCTGTACAGTTGACCAGACTCCTAAGTGGTGTTGTGTCTACCTGTTTAAAGTTATGTGAAAACATGACATGCATGACCCTTAGCCGGCTTAAACGTGCAAAACTTGACTATCATAAAGGTCTTAAAATCAATCACAACACAGAAAAAAAGGATAGTTTTTGTTGATCCCCGGGATGAATTTGTTTTATCCATTTGGACTGGATATTACAATATCATTTTTTAAGATCACTTTGGATATTTTCAAAGTCATTAAATTTTCTATAAAAGGATACTAGAATATCCAAAGGATAGCTAAAAACTATCCTTTAGAACTGTTTAAAATATCCTTTTTTTCTTATCCATTGGATCTTTTTGAAATATTCATTCGACTGTGTCAAAATTCAAAGTTAAATGAGCCTTTCTCTTTCGCACCTACGGTCACTGGTTGTCTATCGTTTACCGATTACTTAGCTCGAAACTTGAAGCAAAAAAGATCCTTTTGACATTATTTCGCCATCCTTAGGATCTTTTTAATGTAAAAAGTATATGCCAAAAAAAGGATACTGAATAGATGATCTTTTTTCTTCATCCAAGGGATCTGAATAAAGTCAAAAGGATATTGAAAAATTAGATCCTAAAATGCATATTTTCATTATCCTTTCTATCAGGGATCTTTTTTTTGTGAAAGTATAACCAGAACGTTTTCAAAAATGTTCGAAAATTGCACACGCTGTGTTCCCACAATGAGACCGCGATGATCCCAAGATGAGCCCGAGAATTTCCAAAATATTGCCAAAATGTGCACAAAGTGGTCTTCAAACGTTTCAAAATGTTTCAGAAAGAAGCTTGAAAATTTGGTAAAATGAAGATGAAGATCGAACGACGGTTTTTAAAATTGCGTTCATGAAATGGGACCGCTGTTCACAGTTCAAGAAAACGAATGGTCTTGATTTCGATAGATTTTGAACGGATATAACAAGGGCAAAGGTTTACTTGTAGAAGATTTTTAAGCAGATAGATGTGGCTATCTTGGGTAATTTTTAGTAGTAGTAGTATTTGTATTAATAATAATAATAATAGCTTGGCCTAAGCCGTTAGCTGTTTTCTTTTAAAGACTTAAATTTACAATTGATTTTTTCTTTTTGGAAAATTTTTACATTTATATATTTCTATTACAGATTGACAATTAGCAATCTTACGTATCACAATACAATACAATTATAACTAAGATAGTTGCTTTGATTCATAACAATGCACCCTAGCAGATACTACCCGCAGCTGCCCCGCTCGTCACGAGATACCACGCCGCTCTCCCCTAGGATGCAGTTGTTATGTCTCAAGGTTGACACTATTTAAAAATCTCCAATGAACTCCTGTCTTTATTTGTACGCCTCCCTCAGCTAAGATATTAGAGAGGGCCAGTTGGATCCGTTCAGTAAGTCAAGCATTTCCGTTGTTTCTAGGGTCCATTTTCCGAGGTGAAGTGCTCGGTGCTCTTCTCTTTCATCCAGGTTGCATAGGGTGTATCGGCTTTCAGTCGTTCCATGTGGCATATAGTTGAGTCTGAGTATTTCAGTTCTTGCCCGGAAAATAAGCGATATTGCATATGTGTCCAAATCGTCTCTAAAGTAGTTTCTTTCATATACGCTGAAACTGAGGCGCTTGTATGTTGACCGGGTGCCACTCTGTCTTGCGTGCCGTTCAAAATCCTTCGTCAATCCTCTGTAACAGTTCTATTTGCCATGTTTCCCAGGTTCTGCTGTCATTTTCATATGTTCTTATGTTGTTGTCTTTTGCCGTAGTATCCCATTCAAGGAAGAACTGTGATCTCCCAACCAAAAATTGTTCGACTATAATTTTTGGGAGCCGTGAAGAGTCCATCAATATAGCTTTTCTAATATAGTTAAAGTGGAGCTGCTGGCTGTATTGGCACATTGTAGGTAGTCCTGTTTCTATGCATATGGCGTAATTTGGAGTATTTAGGGGCAGGTAAAAAATCTTTTTAATGTAGAAGCGAAGCAATCGCTCTACATCTTAGAATCTGCTAAGTCCCCAGACTGGGGCCGCATAACACAGAATTGTCCTGGATGTGGCTAAAAACAGCTTATATTTGGTGCTGTTGTTAACTTTCTTCTTCCCAAGAAGATGTTTCCAAGTGCTATTAATAGCGACTTTAGCGTCTGTCAATTTCTGTGTATTTTGTCTATTTCAAGCTTTGACCTCTACATGTTCGGCTTTTACACTCTAAGTTAGTGCTCAACGAGTGGGAAATGTACCAGAAGGAGTAGTAATCTACAATAGTTCATTTTTTGTTCAACTGTAGGCAAAGAATGCCTGAGCTCAGCACTCACGCTCTCACCTTTGTTGACTGTCCGGGCGCAAATTGAATTCTTTTCCTTGGCAAACTGTTAAAGCTGTGACAAGGTGCGTTTAAAATGTTTTTCATGTCTGTCCGCCAGGTAAACGCCTTGTGTCTGTCAGGGAATTTGATTTGACTGACTCTGCTCTGGTCTACTCTGCTCTGCCTGGTGCTCCCACGATCTGTCGTGTGCGTTATGACAACGCGGCGTATGCGTAATTTGCATGTAATTGTGGAGCGATTGCTCATACGCCCAGTTAGCCAGGCAGCAAATCATAAATGTTTGTGCGCTAACTTGACAATTTATGAGTTAAAGTTCACACGCACCCACCAAAAATGCGACCACCAACTGGTCACCTCTTGGGTGGGCCTCCCTCTTTCCTCTTCCCCCTCTCTCTCTCACCATGACTTATGCAACAGTGATTAAAAAAAGTAATAAACCAAAATTTGGTTTACTTTTTGTGTGCGGCTGCTCAGGTTACGCACTCGCTTGTAATCATTTGTTTTGTCCAGACAGCAGACTTAAAATTGATAGGCAGCCAACAACTGCAGCACCAGCAGCCAGCCTGCATATGTATGTGTAAGAGTGTGAGTGTGTGTGTGTGTGTCCATTTATGGATGTCTGCGCTTAATTGAAGCCCGGTTAAAGCATGCGAAACACTTTTGCAATTTGCCTTTAAAAACGCACTCCGAAGGTGCCAAAAGAAAAAAAAAAAGAAGGGGAACTTGCGGACAAATGACAACGAATGATCTACATTTTTTTGTATTAATTGAATTTATGTAAATTTTGGCTTTATGGGGTTAATGGTGTGGTTTTTGGTGGCTATAAATAACAGTCAAAAGTGTCATTTAACATTTTAATTTCAAGAAATTCAATTCATTTAAATAGTTTTCTGTAAATGATGGAGAAAAGTGGAGTTAAGTGGAGTTTATTACTTCTTTATGGTATTAAATATATAGGAAAATTTTTGATTAATTTGAATATATTTAGTATTGTTCTGTGTTTTTTTTTTGTATTGTTTCTTTTACTTGAGAAATTTTTGAGAATTTTTTTTTATATATTTTGTTTTGTTTTTGAACAGTTTTTTCCACCTTCGTTATGGTTTTTTAAGTGAAAACAAAATACTGTTTCTTTCTAGGGTTAATTCTCAACTCATTTGCAACGGCTAATTATTAATTGATTTCAATGTGTCGCTCAAAGATCAAAAGAAACAGCCCAACCCAAAATCGCCCCAACTCCCAGTGGCTGTCAAACTGTGCACAGTACGAGTGCGCGCGCGTTTTTCATTTACCTTGACACCAAAAAATCAGCATTTGTTTTAGGTTTGTTTTTCTTTAGGCTTTTTTGAGTTTTGTCAAACATTAAACATAAAATTCTAGACGCCTTGACATAACAACCACACTGGCGTCTGAATATTTAGGTGCGGTTTTCAGGCGAATGCTAACTTTTTTTTTACTTTCTCTCTTTCAGGAACATCCCGAATATGCCTTTAGTTATGGCGTCAAGGATCTACATACAGGCGATGTGAAATCCCAATGGGAGTCACGTGATGGTAATGGTGTGAAAGGACATTATAGCATTCTAGAACCAGATGGTTCGATACGAACTGTTCATTATACGGCCGATGCCAAGAAGGGATTCAATGCCATTGTCAAAACTGTGGGCGCAAATTCGCATCCCATCACTGAGACGCCAGAGGGGGCTAACAATGTCAATGATGATACCTCGCAGTCCAAGATCAATCATTATAGTAAGGATCAAGAACATATAGTGTTGAGTTCGGATATCAAACCCTTGAAGAAACCCATTGAGGATCTAACTCACTCCCATCCCAAGATACCCAGTTTGATTGAGTTCAAGCCACATGCACGCATCAAGCAAGTGCCCATGGAACTGGAACCGGGCATCAGGGATCGCTTGCAACAGGCCAGGGAGAATTATTACAAACAAATTGCGGCAGCCCACAATTACGAAGATTATTCGCCTAAATTGCAGCCAAACTATCCGATACAGGAGGGTGATTGGAAGGCGGTGATTGTGAATGAGCCTAAGGAATATCGCCCCTATTATGCCACAAGTCCGCAGCCCCATCAGCATCCATATTATGATCACTACAAACCCAAGGATTTGCCACAGAATTATCTGCATAAGACGTCTGTACCGCAGCAGTCGCTGCATACCAGTTATACGGCTTCCAAATTGCGGCCCAGCGAACCCATTTCGAATCATATTCATCAGAAGAAGGTGGTCCATACCACTCCGGGACTTAAGCACTATAAGTACAAGGGTATATCCAAAACCTATCCTCGTACCGATTATTCCAGTTACTTCCAAAGGAAACCCAAAAAGTTGCCTCTGAATCCCAAACTTTTCGTACCCAACAAAAATCATTATGCACGCAGACCCGAGAATTCGGGACCCGTTCTCTTTCCAGAGGTTTTAGATGAAGAGTTTGAGGACTTCGAGGAGGTGGATGAACAGGGCGCCGCCTCAGCCAGTTTGGTTGAGTCCATGGTGCGTAGAGATAAGAAACATATGGTGCCCATGTATGCTGGTGGACATAAGTCTCAGTATAGAAGTTTAATTGGGGTGTGATGCTGCGAATTGTTTTATGTAATTTCGTGTTCTATTTATGTGTAATTTATTTTTATGTTTAGTTATTTGTGTGTTTAAATAAATTAATTTTGTGAAAAATTTGTTTAATCTTTTTTGGAAATAGCTTAGAAAAGTTAGACTCCAAAAAAATATAAATATTAGGCCTTAAACAGCAGCACAAAAGGCTAAGGCCGAAAGCAGAAGTTGGAGAAGCTTTTTCATGGCTAGTTACTTCAAAGCTGGCGCCAATAGCTAGTGAAGGTGCCCGGATAAGTAAGTTTTTTAAAGAAACAACTTGCTTTATTAAAAGTCCCGAGGCGGGATCCACCCACGACCTCATACACAGTAGGCTCCCACACTACCCGCTGCACCACACCCGGCCACAGTCAAAGTCAAACATTAAAAAAGTCAGACTATTTTAGACATTTTCCAGTATTGTTACACCCGCCTGCTTGGATTTCTACAAGTATAAGGGGCTGAAAGGAGTCTCCTAACATGAGTATGACCTGTCGGCTGACCATTTCCAGATCCTGCCAACTGTGGTCCTGAGTCCTCAAATAACCCCAAGCAGAAACAGTATTATTCTCCCAGGGTCTGACATGCACAGGTTTCAGGTCGAGTTAAGTGACTCCCTCTACCTAAACATGGAGATCCTAACCACTCAAGACGTTGATGATGCCACTGACTCATTCATAAGCTAGAACCCCATCAGGTAAGAAAGACCCTTACCAGGAGGCCACTGAAAAGCTTCTTGAGGTTGCCACCCCTAATGAATCGAATTTTCGATTCATTTCTTGGAAGTCAAAACCTTTACCAATTTCGATCGATCGAACTCAAAAACGAGAACAGGCCTGACCTTTTTGAGCCGCGGACTTAATCTTTTATGGAGGGGGTAAATTTGAAAGTCAGCAAGCCCAGGCTCAATTCGTTGTTCATGCCGAAATCTAGCAGGTATGCAAAACCACATATCGTCGTCGAGAAGCCAATGCACCTACACGTGTCACTGTTTGGTGCGGATATTGGTCTCGAGGCATCATTGTTCCATTTTTCTTTGAAAATGAAGAAGGAGCGCTACCGCGCAATGTTAAGTGATTGGTTCTTCGAGGAAATGGAAGCGGAAGACTTGGACGATATTTGGTTTCAACAAGACGGCGCTACGTTCCCACAATCTATCTTCTGCGCCATATTTTCGAAAATCGAATAATTAGCAAATATGGAGATGTGAATTGGCCGCCAAGAAGCTGTGATCTGACACCGTTAGACTATTATCTTTGGGGAGCGTTCAAGGACAAATGTTATTCAAACAATCCTGAAACAATTGATGAGTTGAAGAACGAGTTTCGAGCTGCTATTGCTGATATAAGTGCCGAAAATAATTGAAAATTTTCTCAAAAATTGGCTGGATCGAATGGGCTAATGCCAAGTCAGCCGTGGTGGTCATTTATATAATATATAATCAGGCCTGTTCCCGTTTCCGACTGGAATGAAAAAGTAAAACGATCGCAATTCCGAATCGTTTTCATTTTGGTGTTCCCGTTTCCGAGTGAAATAGAAACCGACAGTCTTTTCGAACGAAAGTTCGAATCTTTATCGAATTTTAATTCAGCCATAAGGCAGCCTTAACAATTTCGACCAGCACTGCGCATGCGCTGATTCGGAATTGCGAACAGCTCGGTTTCATTTCGATCGTTTTCTTTTCGTCTACATGCAATTTCTGAGGAACAAATTTAATAAAAATTATTTTAAATCAAATTAAAGGCTCGATATATCTATAGATACTTCAAAATCTTCACAATATTTGACATGTTAAAATTAAAATACTTGTAAAATGCAAAGAATCACAGTTGCCAAGAAAATTGGCATTTACTTTTCATTCCACTGACTCTTAGGCAAAACTTTTGAAACCGAATAACTTGATCGTTTTTCGGAAACGGGAACAGCTACCAATTCCGATTCCGCATGATCTGATCGAAATCGAAAACGGGAACAGGCCTGAATGACATGAATCAACCATTCCACTAAATGTTCAACCTTTGAAAAATGTCGAGCCTTTATTTTTAAACAAAACTAAATTCCTATTTTTAAATGGAGCACCCTGTACATAAGATTTGCTATTGATGGACACTTTCCTAAGCGCTGAGTGTGTAAATTGGAGTACTGTCACGATTAGTGTGAATAAATTTTTAAATACTGCATTGTAACCGGTTAGTTTGATTCGATTAGGGCTAAACAAAGTAAGATCCATTTCGGTTTTGGTTACCTAAAAAAATTATTTCAGTTATGGTTTCAAAAACGGTTTCGGATTTATTCGGTTTAACCGGTAAAAACAACCGCTTGTTGTTTCGGTTGGATACCCTGGTTATTATTGCTCATCTTCAATGCAGCTCTTCGCCTCAGCTACATTTCCGTTGCATGGAAAAATGCCAATAATGTGATGCTTCGTGAACCCGGGAAGCCTCCAGATGAACTGGAGTCTTACAGATCTCCTCCCAACATTTGCTGCATAGATGATTATTGCGGAGAATCGTGGAAGCTCCAGCAATCAAACGGAAGATCCCAAAATTCCATTTTTGCGTTCGGTTAGGACATGGCACACCAGAATAACTACTCAGAGTGGTCAACTTCGTTCTGGAAGGATTGTGGCAGCGTACTTGCATTTTCAACAAGCATTTGACCGCTTCTGGCACGAAGGTCTTCTGGACAAGAAACTGACACTCAAGCAACATACCGCAGAAGTAGCTCGAAAGTTGCAAAGCTAGACGGCAAGGATAAACTGGCTCCTGAGTGCCATAAACGAACTTTCGCTGAAAAAAGGTCCTTATTTATAAGGTTATCCTAGCGCCTACCTGGAGGTACGGCATCCAGTTATATGGTATAGCTGCCAAAACCAACCTGAATAAAATAAAGGGTTTTCAGGCCAAAATCCTGAGGAGAATCGCTAGTGCCGAGTGACATCGAAAGTCATTGCGGAGTCCCAGTGCTTGGTGACACTATTAACAATCATGCTGCCCGCTACCTGTATAAGGTGGCTGCCCGCTACTTGGATGAGGTAGCGAGACGTCTCCTTAGAAGACGATGGATAAATGGGATCAACTCGAAGGAGAAAAAAGAGTATCCACCCCATAGATCTGGCGAATAGTTAGAATAATATGGCTTCTCTCCGAGGAATACCTTTTGTAAATGAGATCGACTTAACTGTACATTTTGAACTACACCTGTAAATACCAACTTGCATTTGTAAATACGCTGTAAATATTTTCATTGTTACTTATCTCTCTCGCTAAAGGGAAATAGTTTGAGAAGAGAGTTTGGAGATAGTTTGGCAATTTACAAAAACAGTTTTTCAGTACTATACTAAAGTATACTTTAAGGGGCTTTGAAGCTAACTCAAAAGTTGTTCTGTAAACCATAGCTCGCAAAAAACTGTTAGCACTTTTTTCAATGCGACCAGCCTCAGTGAAAAACGGAAACAAACGCAGCACACGCGGTCTCTCACTGAGCGGAGCACTTTTTCTCGCAAGTCGGTCATCCGACAACCTCCGACAGCAACTGTTTTGAGCGAGCGTTCACTAAACAACTGTCTGCAAATGAGCAGAACACATTAAGTGTCTGCGAAAATTGATTATTGTTTTGTGCGTTTAGTAGGCTGTTTGTATGTGTGACGCTCCTTATACAAAGACACACACGAGCGCAACCCTCTAAAACGGCCGACCAACGCTGTATCAGCGTTCCCTCAACGATTTTGTGACTGTCGTCGACCCACCATTATACCCCTCACAATGTGCTCGACTGACGTATTTTGCAAGGCGATGTCCACTCAATACGATAACGGCTCTCCAGGCACGCTAGGTCGACGCAATGCCATGCAGGAACTGACATGAGCGACGCTCGATAGACGAAATTTCATGCAAAGAAGCAACAGAAGCCTAAATCGTTGACGTCACAACGCATCACCGTACAAATAGCAACGCTGGGTTGACGAAAATACTGTGACTCACCCCAGCCGTATTAGAGGGAACACACAGTCACGCATTCATACGCATAAATCAGTTTGGAAGTTTGCTCTCGGCCAAAGTGTCAGTGAAAGACAGGAGAGAAACAGGAACGAAAAAAAGGTCTTTGCTCTGACAGCAACAGAATTGAGCAAAAACTGAACTGAAACTGTCCCTCCCTGTTTTCGTTGCGTCCGTAACCAAACTGATTTTTGGAGACACGTTGAAAGTGTTGAGAGTTTTTTGCGAGCTCTGCTGTAAACACATTAAAAGAGAACTAGATTGCCGAGGACTGTTTAGAAATACGTAAATAACATTGGCAAACGGTAACCAAATTTATCTAAACAACATTTTTCTAACAAAGAAATCAATGGACTAATATAATAAATTCAAAGAAAAATTTGCTTTAAGCAATTTTGTTAAACCAGTGGAGGTTAAAGTAGAAATTTCCCAAAAAAAAGTTTGAAATACCAGATCTATAACTCGCGTTTATCATCCATTGCATTACTTCTCTGAGACCATTGAGAATAGTATACTAGAATCTGCACGACGCTATCGGAATTAACAAGTTTATCTAAAATCAGATGGTAAATTCACGAGTTTTTCAAGTTAAAGGTCTGTATCCAGATGGAAATTAATTCGATGAAAAGTAAAATTGTCATACAAAAATAACAGAAGAAAAGTAAAAAAAAAATGTCGCTTCAAAATTTGTATGAACATTTTACTTTACATTGAATTAATTCACATCTGGATACAGGCCTTAAGTGAGCACAAAACGGTTTTTGGGCCTTATCTTCAGATTTTGGGGGTCCCCGAGGAAAACGAAGTATGAGGAAGTGCTGTACCCTTTCGGTGCCGAAAATGGTTACCAGCTACAACAAATGGCAATAAATAGAAAGTGAAGAAACTGCCATTTTGAGGAACAACTTTTTTGCAGATTCAAAACTATCAATCAAAGATATTGAAAATATTGCCGTTTGGGATACAGTTCGTTTAAAAGGTAAGATTAACTTTCTGGCCCCGCGATTTTTCTGCATGAAAAGTCTTCATAGTTCTATTGATGGAATTTTTGTTATAATTTTCTGAGATGAGGCCGCTATACTAAACAATTACCTAATATTTTAGACATATTTTAGATTCTGCCATTTAGAAGAATAAGGTTGATTCGTTTTGACGCAGAATTGGTTAGAATTCAACATGAAGAATAATCAAAACTTTTAAAATAAATCATCTAGAATTTTCACTTGCCACTTTTAATAATTACTCATACAACCCTCGCCGCTTGCTTCTCAGAACTTTCAGTTTCTGCAATAAGTGTCATAAATTTTTGTCATAATTAACACAGATTAGGCATTTGACACTCCTAATGATTGGCTGCACTTGCTCCCACCTGCAAAAGGCCTCCGCAACTTGACTCGACGACTAATCCAATTTAGTTTATCTCAAAGCGAGTATTCTAATATAAAGCATTACGCTGGCATTGGCTTCGATCTATGGAATCTGTTTGGTGGCAAAAAAAAAGCAAGAAAAATATCGATTGCATATATGCAAATCGGTCCCCCCACATAGCGTTCTAGCCGAGATCCAGTTTTGGGGGCGAATCAATAAAAAAGTTGATGTGCACTTAGTCGCGTGAGAAATGTCTCAGAATCGCTACGAGTTCTCAATTAAATAATTTACAATTTTGCTAGATTAGGCGCCGCCGCCGCCGCCTTTGGCAGCGGCATTGAGCACAGCATAGCCGAGCAGAGAGACTAGTTATGACTCAGTGGCGACTCTTGAGACTTAGATCCGGTTGGCAAACCTGCCCCCGTTGACACGCACGCCTTTTAAGGATCCGCCCGTGCAATATCAGAAGAGAACGTTGTCAGCGGACCCCTAGCAATTAGCTGTGACAAAAATGCCATTCCATTGGTTGCTGCTGCATTGCATATGTTTGGCACATAATTTGTTGCTCCATTGCATGCGTTTTTTACCGCTTGGAAATCGCGTACTCGCAATGTCGGCGGCTTACCATAATTAATGCGCCTGGTGTTAATTTATGGTTGTTGTTTCCCAGGCGTTGTTGCATGGCATAATCACCGAGGTTGGGCAGCACTGGAGAGTATTGCGCGTTAGAGAGACGAGAGATCAGAGAAGTCAGATTTGGAATTTCTAGTTAGCAATTTCCTGTGTCTGCCCACGAATTACAATTGTATTGTTAAACAGAAAATTTGTGTGGTTAAGATTATTTATGATGGAAATTGAGTGTCTAAAACGTCACTGATGATGTTATTTAGGTTAGATCTGCATCCGGATTTTAATTCTAGCCGATTTTTGATCAAAACTTAAAATTTCTTTCAATAACACTAGACAACAAGGTTCAGTAAATGAAGGGCTGGAGGTGAATATAGATGATTTTCGTCTGCTGAACTCGAAATGGACCTTCTCCTCTAGATTTTTGGTAATTTAAGCTTATAGTTGATAAAAATTTATATTTTTACTCACTTTAGGCACTTTACTGGAAACCCTTTGGGTTTGGTTTGACCAGCTTTGATATTATTAGCGTACTATTTTTTAGATTTACAATAAACCAGAAACGGGCACGGAATTTAATTTTGAGAGCAGTCCAACAGCAACAACAAAAAAACAACCACCCGCCAGCTGCCATAAAATAACTCTTGGGAGCAACGGGAGCAAAAAGAGCAAGGGCGTGCCCGTCGGTGCAATAAACTATCCATAATATTTGTATTTTTTTAAGCGAACACATGTGGGTAGATACTGGGTTTGACCCAGCAAACATTTTATGAAATTTTTGATCATCTTTATTCGAGTCTTTTTCAAGTCGTCGAGCAGTGGTCTAAATGGCTTCGCATGCGGCAATTAATTAATAAAATCAACAAATAAAGAGATATCACAATTTTACTTGAAACTTACGAGATTTAGTCATAGCTACAAGATTTTGGCATACAAACCCTTTAATGAAGATGCTGAAAATGGTCAAAATATAGCATTTTTATGTTTAGAATAGTAGTTTACATCATTTTGTAGGACGCATGGAAATATTTGAAATAGAATTTGCTGATTTGTTTTTAAATTTTCCGTGCATTCATCGGATGCTTTTGCGTGATTACATAACATCACAATTAATCGAGGGTCGACTATTTGTCATCTGCACATCATCTTCACGAGATTCTTCATTTTCCACATTTACAGAAAAGTCGCGCAGGGCAAGACAGCGCATTTAGAAAGGTCCATAAGGTAATTTTGCTCCGATTGGGGAACTCTTAATCGAATGAGTTCACTCATCGCGGACTATAGCTCTTTGCCCCGAGCCACGAGCATTTTTTCAAGGGCAGATGAGTCTGTTTGCGGGCTGCGGGATGCAGCTGGCCCGCTGCCCCGAGCCACGATCAACAGTCGGCAAGTTGCGAGCCAGTGGCTGCCCTTTTGAGCCGCGGGAAAAGAGCCATTCCGAACTCTGGTATTTATAGAGATGCTCTTCCTCCTTAACATATATTAAGGCGCCGTTTCGTCTGGCTCCTTCAAGGAATTCAAAATATGAGATTTGGACTGCCAAACTTTTCCAACTCTTTTAAATTATTTTTTTTTTTATTATATTTATGTTCACTGACACTTAATTCAAATTCTCAAATGGGCGATAAGTCCGGTAAAATCTGGGCATAATGTTATGGCTTATAGCCAATTTTAAATTTGAGTGATATTTCGTAGTGGACTACGATATTTTGATAAGGGCTTTATGTCCGTGGGCTTTATGTTATGTCACCGAAGAAAAACACCATTTCGCAGTCTACATTTGAAAAATACTACCAATGTAATGTTAAGTTCTTGTTTTTGAGTCAAGGATCTTTTAAAACAGAGGCTAATGTGGTTGGGGTTTCCATAAGTTATTCTGATCGTTTTTCTGATCGTTTCATTGAACTTTATTTCAGATAACAGAAGTCGTCAGACCGTAGGTTAAATTTTTGCATGTCAATTACTTTTGTTGAACCGAACCGAAATTTTAGGTTCGAAATAGGTTTAGGCTCAGCTTTTATTTTTAAAGAGGTTCGGTTTACTGCAAAATAAAATGCTCCTTTATAAACTGCCTGGTCTTCTGATCGATGCTTTGCCTTAATAATTTATTAAAATATATACAGAAAAAACAATAATACAATTATTTTGTATTTTAGTGGATTCTCGTCTAATAAGTATAAGTATAAGTATGTATTCGTTGATTACTTTATGGCGGCGTTGCCACTTTATTAAACTCAAATTGGCTGCAATCGATTTACAAATTGCACAATAAATACGCTAAAAGGCCTGTTTTCTCATGTTGTACATAGTTTATTTAGGTTTTTGCGAAAAATCCGGGCTCCTGGCCCGGGTGGAAACACCTCGTTCCGGCTAATGCCAAATTGAACTATCGATTTAACTAGCGATTTGCTAAATTGCTAATTTATTAAACTAAACATGCGAAACCTTAAATTGTTTTGATACAGTTTATTCAGAAATTAAACACACTTTCAGTATCAATCGGGTTTATTTTGATAAAAATGAATTTTAGGGGTTTATTTTAGCAAATCGCCGACTCAATAGGGGGCGATTTTGCAATCACTCGTAAACAGGGTCTGTGGCAGGGCGAATAGAAATTCTACCGAATTTCGAGCGAAAGCAATTTCTGTGGCACCCCTGTATATATACTCTTGATCAGCGTGACGAGCTGAATTGAATTAGCCGTATCCGTCTGTCCGTTCGTCTGTTTCTATGCTATTTCCTCCGTCAGGTTTAAGGCTTAATAAAACTTTGCTTGTAAAATGGCTTGACACAGCCCCAAAAATCCAAAGCCAAGCACCTCTCAATCTCTTGGCTTGTGCGCTTCTAATTTTCGCACAAGAGAAAGGGACCTACAGTTTAACGCCGAATCCAAATGGCAGTTTGAGAAGCTTTTGCATGGCTAATTACTACAAAGCTGGCGCCAACTGCAGAGAGGGGTGACCGGGTGTAAAGTTTATTCAAAAAAAAAACTTTTCATTAAATGTTTCGAGGCGGGGATCGAACCCACGACCTCTTGCACAGCGGTCGCGCACACTAGCAGCTGAGCCACCCGGCCACAATGCAACTTTGCACAAAGTCATTTAGTACACATACGCTGCTCATTTATCGGAACCGGCCGAATCAGATGACGATAACATACTGCTGTCATGGAACCGATCGGTCAAAAACAAGTTTTAGTGAGAAAAAAAATTTTTTTTTCAATGGAAGTGCCTGCAAACTTCGTTTTTCTCAGTTTGCTATACCTTCCCATGATTCCACTAAGTTTGGTCGAAATCGCAGTTTTATATAGTTTATATGTAGCTGTCATAGAAAAGTATAGTCTGAAAAGTACACAGTAGGAAATAATTTTTTTTGTTTTCATTGGAAATGTCCTTAAAATTGGCATTCATTTATTTGGTGTGCTTTCACATAGTTCTACAAAGTTTTGTCAAAATCGGATGACAATAGAATATAGCTGAAGTACGAATGATTGGAGAAAAAGAAGTTCTAGTGAGAAAAACTTTTTTTTTAAGGAATCGCCTCCGAAAAGTACATGCTAGTTTGTTATGCTTTTCCAAGATTCCACTAAGTTCGGACAAAATCGGACATCTATATAGTATAGCTCCCATAGAAAAGTAAGGTTTGAAAAGTAGTCTATATAGTACAGACAGACGGACGGACGGACATACTGATAGGGCTAAATCAATATACTTTATGTGGTCGGAGATGCTTCCTTCAATGCGTTACAAACAACGGGACAATTTTAAAATTCCCTCTGCAAGGGTATAAAAAACGTGCTTCGGCACAAGTTAACTTTCCTGTATTTTTTATACCCTTGCAGAGGGTATTATAAAATTGTCTGGAGGTTTGTAACGCATAGAAGGGAGCACCTAAGTCTGTTAGTCTGTTTCTATGCTATCTTCTCCGTCAGTTTTAAAGCTATCCTCACCAAACTTTGCACGAAGTCTTTTGGTACAAATACGCTGCACATTTGTCGGAACCGGCCGAACCGGATGACTATAGCATATAGCTGCCATAAGAACGATCGGTCGAAAAACTAGTTTTAGTAAGAAAATTTTTTTTATTTTCAATTGAATCGCCTCCAAACTTCGTATTTCTTTCAAAAATTGCACGTCTTCTTTGGACCCCCTTTGAGGGTCCGCGCTCTTCATAGAAAACGGATATATGAGCAAAGTGATTCATTTATGTCTCGAGTGTTGCAGTGTTAAATTTGACAAAAACAATAATTAAGTATGTAAGCACTTTTTAAAGGCAGCAAAACTAAGCAATGACAAACAAATATTTGATTTATAGTTGGAAATACCTCGTGGCACTAAATTGTCTAAGAAGAGCAGGGAAAGATCAAAGGGATAAACATAGCCGGCATACAAAACTGGTAATATTGCGCCCTTAATGAGTCGACACCGAAATACCATTTCGAGATTCCGAAAAGATCCAGAAGGTCATCGTGCAAATTGTCGCCACGGTCCAATACCAACCATTAACAACCGGACATTAACAACATGCGGCAGTTAGCAACTCAAGACATGATGAGCTGTATGAAAATCAAAGCGGATCTCGGATTAACAGTTACTAGGCATCGTGTGGTCCAAATTTTGCACGAAAATTTGAACCTCACGTATCAAAACAAAGTTAGTAAACCGCGCTTAACCAAACGTCATAAAGATGCGCGCAAGGCTTTTTATGAAAAACACAAATTTGTGACGTCGAGTTTGAAAATATAAATTTCAGTGATGAAAAAAATTCAATTTGGACGGCCCAGACGGCCATCACAAATATTGGAGGGATCCGCATCATCCACGGGCAACTTGCCACAAACGGAACTATGGCGGTGGATCGCTAATAATATTTAGCGCTTAAGGCAAGTTTCCTGTATGCTTCATATCCGGCCGGATGAATGCTCAAGCATATATTGAGTTGGTGGACAGTGAGCTAGCTCCATTTTCTGAGTATTTTCATGATGATGGATGGACATTCTGCAGGAAATTCCGATACAATGTGTTATTCTGAGACCCACAATTTACCGCTGATGAAGTGGCCGGCAATGAGTCCGGACTTAAATCCTATTGAGGTTCTATGGTGCATTCTTGCGGCAAAAGCTTATGCCTGTTTACAGCAGCATTGAAGGACTTAATGGAAGCCATCGACTCAGAATGAGCAAAGCTTGAGTTATCAACGCTTCAGATCTATGTTT
Organism: Lordiphosa collinella; assembly: GCA_018904265.1. Classification (NCBI taxonomy): domain Eukaryota; kingdom Metazoa; phylum Arthropoda; class Insecta; order Diptera; family Drosophilidae; genus Lordiphosa; species Lordiphosa collinella. The sequence goes on along the minus strand of JAEIFV010000213.1, from coordinate 169,947 downwards.
TGCTCTATATTGTATAGCTGCGATAGAAAAGAAAGGTTCAAAATGTAGTCTTATTTAGAAAAACCAACTACACAAAACTTTGGAGCCAAAATAAAAACATCTTCCTATTTTTTTTAACGGTCGAACGGGAAAAAAATAATTGTTTTTTATCCTAGTTCGGGCTATAGCGAGATTTTTACCAATTAAGAATCTTGTTTCCATTCATTTTCTGATGACTAGAAAGGCTGAAATCAAAAAAAATTATCTACAATACTGTTTGCTATTTAAAAACGCCTAAAATTTGTCCCTCTAGACTAGAATACGCCCTTTGAAGATTGATTGAATTCCTTATTTTTTAATCCCGCGGTAATTTCATACAGATTGAATGTAGCGCAATATGCAGACTCCAGTTAAATTTGAGTTTCAATATCGATAAATACTCCGCAATTGTTGAATTTTGTGCTTGTCTCACCCATTTGATACCAAAAAAAGTTTAAAACGTTTCACAAAAATTATCTTTCAGCTCAAACGAAACACTTTCTATGGTAAGTTAAAAAAAGAACATGCCTAGCATCAAACTAAATTTAATTAACTGTCTACACCCAGCTGGACACATTTTCAAATCTGCAAATCTTTTACATTTGACACCGCCTGGCGTGCAAATCAATTTACCCAAAATGTCTTGAGGTGAAATCTAGGCAAAGTTTGGTGCCTAAGCTGGAAAATTGATTGAGCAGCACACGCGTTGACATTTCAATTAGAAGCCCAGACCAGACCAAAAACAACAACAACAACAACAAGATACGTTACAACCAAACACGCAATGGCCAAGAATGTCGCTCCAGTTGGAGAGTTGAAAAAGATAAAACTTGGGTCAGCAATTAAATGTTTCGGTGATTTTTATCCATCCATCCTACGAAAGCGAGTGAAAGGCTGTCGTTTTTGGCGTGAAGGAAACTTGGGCTGTTAATTGAACATGAAACATGTTTCAGTCGACTGTCTGTCGGCCAAGTTTTTCGCAATTTGATTGAATTTTAATTTTTGTAACATTTGCAAACGAAAACGGCGCAAAATTCAGCTGCGAATTTTAACCTACTTCTGGCTGGACTGGACGAGTTTAGTTCGCCACGCATTTGTCACACACACGCACAGATCGAGACTTGGAGACGAGGTTGCGTAAGCTAAGCCAAGAGACTCTACAGCTGGCCGTGGCTAAAACACACCACCCTCCCCCCACCACACACACTCTTCCAATTTAATTGAAAAATCTTGATTTCTCGATCATTTACATATAACTTTGTATCCTAGTCGGGTAAAGTATATGTGCGTATATCTAGATGGCTCGAATTGAAACCATGTTGTACATGCCTCAACGTAAACATTTCAAAATTTGCCAAACATATTCATAAAATTACAAATTTTATGCTCTCCAATCGCCAGATCTAGAATAGAAACTAAAAAAATACTGAACCAGTTTGTTGGTTAGCAAGCAAAAGTGCAAAAATGTCATAAAAACTGCGTTTAGTTTTAGATTTTGTTGTTGCTATAATTTGTGTATTTTTTTTTTTTTGAGAAAGGCCGACTGGGTTTTGGAGTGGTCTGTGTGGGGTGTACCACTTGGCGTATGCGTGTTGCCAGCGGGACATTTGAAATAAGCTTCAATGAATGGAAGCGAGGAAGGGGGAAAAATATGACTTAAGGTAGCTCTGGAAGCATTTTCAGCGCCTTATGTGAAGTTTATGCCACCAAATTATATGGAAGCTGTGCGCGAACTGTAGGCGATGGCCCGTTTAAGACGCTTTTTATGAGCCAGAGGCGGCTGCATGAAATGGTTTAGTAATCTCATGAAAAAGCATTATATAAATACTAAAAAACTTTTCAAAGATTTGGAAAATGTTAAGTCCACTTTAAGGACAGTTAATAAAAATAATCCACTCAAATGTTGATCTGAAGGTGAAATAATTAATCTGGAAACTGAACATGCGTTATGTGGTTTGCATTGGTGGTAATTGACGTAGACTGAAAAGGAATAACCCTGGTTTTGTAGGCAATCCTCAAGGAATGAAGGCTGGCATTTTCTTGACGCGACGCCCTTCAGTTGTATTTTTGGTGTCCGAAATTTGATCATGACAATCGTTGGACGTTGACGTACAATGCACAGTATGCATAAGTGAACCAAGCGACATCAAACCGAAGCCTGCTACACAAGAGCCCCAGGCAGCAAAGCAGTCCACCTCCCGCCGTGCGACATGAAAACGCGTGGGAAAATTACACAAGGCAACAAAATTAATCATTTTTGGGTTTATTGAAGGGGGATGTGGTGTCTAGATGATTTTGTGTGTGCTGAACACGGTTTCAAATCGCAAAACTTTCACTAAATATTTAATTTTCGTAATTTCGCGCTTCAGAAAAACGCTATCATTTTCGTGTTGGGTTGTTTATTTCCCTAAACATGTTCACTTTTTCTTTTTTTTTCAAACTGAGTAAACTCAGTCAATTTGCTCAGTTGTTGAGTTGCTCAGTTGTTCAGTTGCTCAGGTACTTATCAAATATCCATAGGACATTGCGATCATTCGAACTAATTTTAATCCTTCGTAGCTGGTCACACTGCGGAATGTTGCCTATTTGTTAGCGACCTCTAAAAGGGGTTTGCTTCCTAACACGCGAGCAAAAAACAGCTGAAAAGTCACCGAACTAAGTAAACAAGTCACTGAACAACTCTCACTGAAAAGCTCACAGAGCAATAGAGGCTGAACAAGAGCGATTGAACAACGCTGACTAAACAATACTCATTGAGCAAGAATTAACAGGTAAAGAAGAACTTGTTCAGTTATGGAAACAACTCAATGTTGTTCACTAACTCATGAACAACCCAATACTATCGACCCTGTTCCGAATTCCAAGTCGATTTTCGTGTAAACTTTGCTTTTTCTAATGTAAAGTTCACAATTTTATAGTATATGAAAAGTAAGAAGAATGTCTGTGGCTACTAGATCAGGCCTTTTCTTTTTGACAAATTGAATCCACTTGGCATTGAGCAATCAGTTTCAGCTGCTTAAGCAATTCCGATTTTAGTCAAACCTAATCTAGTAACCGTTGAAATGCTTGTCACCTTCCATATAACACTGTTAAGTTTAAACTCTGAATGCAAACGTTTACACGAAAACCGATGCGGAATTGGGAACAGGGCCGTATATCACAAAAATGCCTCAGCTGATCGTGATACATATTTGCGTATTACAAAAGAAGAAAGTAAATCTGCAAAAAAATGTTGTTGGCAAATCATTTTTTGAATCTTATCTGATCTTCTGTAGAAGATTTTCATGAATAACACAAGGCGACAAAATACGAATTACGAGTTCTGAACACAAATCTGTTTTCAAAAGTGGACCATCACGTCTAGATTTATAGTGATTGGAGTTTAAAGTTGCTTAAAATACCTATTTTGAGTCTTTTTAGACTCGGTTTTTGGGGAACCTATGCTATTGCTTTAACTCTCTTTGATAATATCGTGAAGTATCACTTCTTAGCTTTAAGACAAACTATAAAAATCATTTCCGCGACTTTTGTCAGCAAAGATATACCATTTGGAAGACATGTGCTCAAAACCTGAAGTTTTTAGCTGGTTCGAGGTCATATTTTGCTTACGCATAACTTTAAACAGAGACACACAACACCACAAATGGAGGCTGGTAGATCATACAGCAGTTTCAAGGGGGACCAACCCCACTTATCAGCGATCAAGGTCTGGCTGTGAGTTCAAAAACGATGCCTCTACATTTCTGCGACGCTAAACGTGCTCAAAACTATTAAATTGTCAACGGTACAAAAAAAGGTCATTGGGGGCACATGGTTTTAAAATTGGTATATCATCGCTTAAGAAAATCGTTGAATTGTTTGGAATATATAATTGTGTTGCTTCTTTCTTAATTCCACTTCCGCAAAGGTTTTGAGATTTAGAGACCAAATCTAGTACAAAAACCGGTTTTAAATCACAAAATTTTTGTGAAAATGGAATTGAGAACAAGGCTGATGTTCGCCTAGACTATCAGAAATTGGTGCGAGTAAAGATTCATTTTCTAAAACCAACGGACGAAACGGCTGGACATATTTAAATTGATATAAAACACAAACGAATTGTAGGATAGCGATTTTTAATCCATTTCTGGACACTACGGAAATATTCTGGAACGATTTTCGGCACTCTCCAAGAACAATTCAGCCGATATAGCTGAAAAGTTATACAAAAAGTGGAATAAATATAATACGAAGATTCTATTCTCAACCCAATAGTTCGTTGGAAGCGCAAAAGAAAATTTTTCCGTCTGTTTTTTTTGCTTTCTCCTCCGTCAGTTTTAAGGCTATCCTCACTAAACTTTGCACGAAGTCTTCTGGTACAAATACGCTGCACATTTGTCGGAACCGGCCGGAACAGATGACTATAGCATATAGCTGCCATAGGAACGATCGGTTGAAAAACTAGTCTTAAAGAGAAAAACTTTTTTGTTTTTAATGGAAACGCCTCCAAAGTACGTATTTCTTAGTTTACTATCCCTTCCCATGATTTCACTAAGTTTGGTAGAAATCGGCTGACTATAGTATATAGCTCCCTTAGGAACGATCGGTCGAAAAACTAGTTCTAGTGAGAAAAACTTTTTTGTTTTTAATGAAAACGTCCTTATCATTGGCATACACTTATTTTATATACTTTTACACAATTCTACAAAGTTTGGTCGAAATCGGATGACTATAGCATATAGCTCCCTTAGGAACGATCGGTCGAAAAACTAGTTCTAGTGAGAAAAACTTTTTTGTTTTTAATGAAAACGTCCTTATCATTGGCATACACTTATTTTATATACTTTTACACAATTCTACAAAGTTTGGTCAAAATCGGATGACTTAGCTATACTTAGAACGATCGGTCGAAAAACAGTCAGTGAGAAAAACTTTTTTTTTAAATGAGAACGTCCAATTTACTTTCTTTTCCAATTCACAAGTTTTCGACGACTAAGTTGTCCTAAAGTGTCGTGTTAGAAAGTTGTTTTAATGACTATCATGCATACACTATTTTAACGAAGTTAACTTTCCCCTATTTTTTTTTTTAAAGATCAAAGAAAACACGTTTTTTTCTGTACGTGATAAAAATGATTTAATTGGGTTCAAGAAGATTTGTTTACATCACATTTTGATTAAGATATCTCGTAAGTGGTCACCTTAAACGGCCACGGAGTATTTAGCCCGTTTTGCAGCATTTTCCACGATTTTGACCAACATTTTGTCAGTAATAGCGGCTATGTTTTCTTTTTGGTCTTCCAGAGTCTCTGGCTTGTTGATGAAGACCTTTGAATTCAAATAGAACCACAAAAAGAAGTCAGGAGGTGTCCAATTTTGGTGAACGCTGCGGTAAGTCAAAATCACCATTTTTTGACCTGGGAACTGTGAACTATGTAGCGCGGCTTCTTTGTGGTGGAGCGCCATCTTATTAAAACCAGAAGTGCACCATACGCTTTCAACGAACAAATGGCGCCAAACAATTGGTTATCGTATCGCGATAACGCTCCTGATAACAGTGGCTTTTTCATCGTGAAGAGGTACCTCTTGAATCTTTTGATGATTTTCTGTGGCATTAATACGGTAATTTGGTTTTCCTACCGCTCCGCTTAACGAGAAATGAATTCATGGGTTGCACGTTGAGTTTTCACAATTGACTTGTTTAGTTGAATGTAAATTTCAATAATCTGAAAGCGTTCGCGTGGCGTGTACTGTTCCATGGCAAAAATCTACTTGGAGTGATGCTTTAAACGCGCTGTGTTATTAGTCGATCTGGCATCGCTGTTAAAAGTTATAATGTTGCCAGATGTCAGCAGAGCCGAATTTAGTCTTTCTGAGATTACGGTGGAATAAACCGAATTTTTTTCAGGATTAAAACCAAAGTATGAAATCAATATTTTTCTACTGGGCATTCCTAGTTTTACTTTGAGCTTGAGATAAATTTGAGAGAATCATATGACGACTTCAAAAAAAAATATTAAGAGTTCTTAGTTTAGTCAATCATTTTTTAGATGTAAAAAAATCAATCAATGATTCCAACCGTATACCTCGAAACCGAACCAGCTCCAAACTGCCGAGCGGTTTGGATATCTGATATTTATTGCAGTCTATTAACTTTTCTTTGTCAATTTTCATGGAATAAATTGGCCTGTCATTGGCTTTGGCCTTTTGTAGGCATCTCAAGCACACTCCTTCGCCATCGACTCAGCTAGCGCCAGAACTGACCTTAATTGCCAACAACTCAACACTTTGGTCATATCGCCAGCTTCTACGATTAGTTATATGCATATATATTCTTAAGAAAAAAATCGCAAAGCCTAATGCACCATCAAGGCCCATGAAAACAAAATTTATTGATGGCGACATTAATACCACAATTCTTTCGATTTCTCTCATATTTTTTTCCTTGCAACAAATTGAGTATGCATTTGTTTTTTTTTACTTATTTTTTTTTTGTGGCACGCAATGGCCGCGATTAAAATCTAAATCAAATTAAGTCGCTTTAAAAGCATACACGTACGCAAAATGCAAAAAGTTGCCTAGGCGTTTGTTCGGGCTATGATCTAATATGATATCCACACACACACACTTCGAGTGCGAGTGGCGAAGGTGGGGCCAACAATTGGCCAGGGCAGGTTGCAGCGTAGCTGGATTGCAGTTTTCTCAGAGAACCAGAGTCGAACAGTCATCAATTCTTCATCTGCACGCGCCGAAGTTGCAACTTTTGACTTGACTTGGATCAAATTTTGCTATATTTTTCGTATTTTTTTGGTCGATTTGTCGCCAAACTGGTGCGTGGCTGATGCTGACCGAACGTATATAAGCGATTATAGGGCGGGCCTGGCCAACAGTCCAACGCGTTGCTCCACATCCACAAGTTGCGTGAGACGTTCGTGGAGTGCGGATTTTGATCGTGACTAAAGAATCGAATCGAGTCGAGTCGAGTCGTGTGTGTGGCCAAACGAAATATTCAACGACTGAAAGGATACTCGCACAAACTGTGTTAAGAAGTAACTTGTGAATTCTTTTCGAAAAAGTGCAAATGCTTTTTAAAAAGCAATTCTAAACCGAATCTAGGAATATTTCTAAAACCACACACAAAGTGAAAATATGAAGGTGGGTCCTCGAAAGGATATGCAAAAGAACATAAAAAGAAACACAGTTTTTATTAGGAAAAGAGTGTTTTGAAGTGAGAGCTAGGATAATAAGGACACAAAATGAACAACTGAAGTCAAAAATAAATTAATTTAAAATTTGAACTTTATACAAATCATTGAAAATAAACATGAATGGATATAGCAAGAACATTTTAAATAGAAGCAGAAAAATGTTAAAAAATTATTTCAAATCAATAACAGAAAATATTTTACTAATTTTTTTTAATGTGTATTACGAAAGTAACCAAAACCTAGCTTTTTTCATTTTCTTGGCTGGTGTTTACTTAATTAAAGCGACCTAAGGCTTTACGCCGAATTTGAATATATTCATTACAGCTGACGCCAATAGCTGGCTTAGGTGACCGGTTGTGTACATTTTGTTACCTAATACTAGATATTCAGAATGTGGGGTTGAATTTAGTCCTTAAACAGGCGCTTACCTGAGTGTTTTAGGCAGAGGGTAATTAACTATTTGGATTAACTAATCGGATGGGATGTCTATTGCAAGCTGAGCAATCAAAGAATTCGTCTTTGTAGAAAAAGCCCCCTGTGTTTTTTTGCAATATTTTTTGCTTCAATATAATCGGCCAAAAAAAATGGCCTCAGTGAAATGCAAGGTTATTTAACCTTGGGTATGTAGGTAAATACCAGACACCTTTTATCTTACCTCGGTATTTTCGTATTAACCTTACCTAGGACCAAATTTGCATTAACCTTGCCAAAGGTTTTTAAAATTTAATTTCAATGAGAGCTTAAATGCAAATTAATATATGATAAGCCGAGTTGGTAGCTAATTAATAATTTTTTCAATCTGAATAAAAAGTCTGAAAGATAAGCGTTTAAAAATTCCGTGAATATTATACCTTTTTCCGTAATAACGAATGTGCCATAATTTCGAAGAATTCTGAAAGTATTGGTTGCGTATTTCACGCCCTAAAAATTTTCGGTTAGGTATTAGGGGATAAGCCATTACCTAACCGAAAATTAGGGGATAAGCCATTACCTAACCGAAAAGTACCTTTTTTTCTGGAAATTCCTGATACCTTTTACATTAACAAGATATATTTTTGTCTTGTACCTTACCTAGGTAAGAAAAACGAGAAGGCTAAGCTGAAGTCTATGCCGAAGTTTCAATAAGTTTGCAATTGCTCGATTTGATATTCTGGTTTTGACCAAATATGGCATTCAACAGCGAATATTATTAATAATGGCCGAGTTTAAGAACGCTAACAGTTAAATCGAGAGCGTAAGTTTAAGTCGGCCCTGCCCGAATTATAAACAGAGAAAAAATGTAAAAACTACATGAAAATTTAGTTTTTCTACAAGTTTCACAGGGATTTCCCAGCCAATAAGTTTGTGTAGCTTTTCTACATGCCACGTTTAGCTTTCTCATTTCTACATGCGGCATGTAGCTTTTCTACACAACACGTACACGTATAGCCCAGCGCATATTAAAAAAAAAACGAGAAAGCAAAGCAAACTTCGTTTGTGCCGAAGCTTAAATACACTTGAAACTTTTGTGACCGGTGACTTAATTTATGAGTTTAATGTCCTGTGTCATTAAGATATTAAATAAAAAATTTTTTTAAAATTTGTATGGCAGCTACAAGAAGTGACTATCCGATATCCCGGAAAATTCAGCTATATATAAAATGGGGATACACAAAAAAACAAAACAGCCGAAATCACCCTAAAATAAAGAAATTCGCTTTAAAAAAGTAGTCAAAGGCGTTTCACTTTATATTTTAGATAAACAAAAAAAATTTCTGAAAAGGGAACCTAACCCAATAAAAAAAAATAATATATATTTTTAATAAAAAATTTTTTCTCAACTGTTTTTTTACTTAAAAAAATTCTTCAACTCTAACGAGAAAACTACTTAACATCGAAAGGTATCTTATCGAATCGACAACATAAGGACGCGCGTGAGTCACAATGAAGAACGCTAGTTATAAAAATATCAACTGCCCCTTTTATACTTCGAAAGCAGGGAATTTGAACGAGAATTACAAGACAACGTTTGTAATTATACCCTTGCAGAGGGTATCATAAAATTGTCCGGATGTTAGAAGAAAGCATCTCCAACCACATAAATAATATATTCTTGATCAGCACGACGAGCTGAGTTGATTTAGCCCTGTCCGTCTGTCTGTTTCTATGCTATCTCCTCCGTCAATTTAAACCTATCCTCACCAAACTTTGCACGAAGTCTTCTGGTACATATACGCTTCACATTTGTCGGAACCGGCCGGATCGGATGACTATAGCATATAGCTGCCATAGGAACGATCGGTCAAAAAACTAGTTTTAGTGAGAAAAACTTTTTTGTTTTTAATGAAAATGTTCTTTTTATTGGCAAGTTCTTATTTTATATACTTTAACATACAACTGCAAAGTTTTATCAAAATCGGATCGGTCAAAAAAGAAGTTCTAGTGAGAAAAAACTTTTTAGTTTTTTAAATGGGATCGCCTTCAAATTTCGAAATTAACAGCGTATTATGCTTTTCCAAGATTTCACCAAGTTTGGTCGAAATCAGACGTCTATATTTAGATCCCATAGAAAAGTAAGGTCCAAAAAGTAGTCTTTGTTAGAAAAACTTTTTGTTTTCAATGAAAGCTGCAAGGGTAAACAATACTTCGGCCGAGCCGAAGTTAACTTCCCAATTTTTAATTTATTTTAGGGCGATTTTCTACATTAATTTTTCTATATTTTAGGGCGTATAGCAGGCCGAATATCAGCTGCCCTTTCTAAAAATTTCAATTTCCGGGTTATGTTTTCTAAGTTTAAGAAAACTCTCTTAAAACAATTAATTTTCTTTAAATTAAGAAAAAAACATTATTTTAAGGCGAATTTCTAAAAACTAGACAAATCATGTTTTTAAGTGTAGTTTGCGTAGAAACCGACAGACGGACGGCACGGACAAAGTTCAATCGACTCAAGAATCAAGAATATATACTTCATGTGGTCGGAGATGATTCCTTCTCTGCGTTCCAAACTTTTGGTTTAATTATAATACACTTTTCAAGTGTATTAAAAGCTATTTACACAAGGGAATGTGGGGGAGGGGAGGGGTAGTGTGGGGAGAAATGGGAGGAAATGGCACCAATAGGGCAAGGTCTTCCTTCTGAAAAACCTACTACTTAATTTTTTTCATTTACCTTATCTAGGATTCTAACTCACAACTACTTACTTACCTTGTCTCGGTAGTTTTAATACAATGCCGTATCTTAGTAGGTACGACTATTAAACACTCGCGCGGTAATGCCGCAAACCAAAGTTATAAAGGGAAGCGACGATGAGCTACAATCAGGTCAAGTTTGATTGAAAATTAGGTGCTAGTTGCACACCTTCTTATGGTCATATTTTAACTTAGTTTCTCATGCCAATGTTATCAGCTCACAAAAATACATTCACTTAAAATATGAAGTCAGCTCATATACTCACTCATATCGTACTAATATTTCAGTGCTTGGTCTTTGTTTTGAGCGGGTGTCAACTATACTTTCTACCAATACTTAAGTATTAGTTGAGTATTGCTCTTTGCATTTGTTGGTTTCTAAAGCACGCGTCACGTTTGCCTCTCTCAGAGAAAAGCATAACCGACTTAAATAAGTATGTATATAATAAATTTATTAATTTTAAAAAAAAAATTTTATTTTATTAATTTGATATAAAAAGTTCGTGATCGTTCTGCAAAGTATGACCGATTTGTTTGCAAATTTATATTTTTTGTTTTTTACAGTATATTTTTTAAAGCAAAGTGCACCTTATACCTTAAATATGCACTGGCGCTCATGTAAAATACAAATCTTAATTTTAAATCAGTTTAAACTTAAATTTAATACAAATCGGTCATACTTTGAGATCGACCACGATACAAAGTATGTACTATAACCATGAGCAAATAAAATTTTAAAAAATAACCTTTTTTATCATATTGGGTCCTAGAATCATTTATTCTTTTAGCATTTAAGGTCCTGTGCTGAGAATTAATCAATTCTGAAATCTTGTCAAAATACTTATGCCAACCCCCATTTGGACAATTCGATTTATATATTTAGGGTATTCACGAGTTGTTGAATTGAGGAAATTTTTAATTTTTTAAAAGTCGAAAACAAGAAGAATAAACCAAAACAATTCTACTGACAAGTTTTGAAAAATGTAAATTTCCTCACTTCAACAGCTCCACAGCTCAATTGGGGGTCGTGAATACCCTAATTGTAATCCAGGCAGCTGATTGTGGACTACTTATGTTTTATAGAAAGCTTACTTTCAACATTCGATAAAAATTTTAAAATTTTAGGATTATTCGCTTAAAAGTTACAATGGTTTATGTAAGAAATTTTTTTCGTCAAAATACTTATGCCGACTCACGGGTGACAACTAAAAATCTAAACAAACTTTGAGAGAGAGCGCCCTTTAAATAAAAGCTTTCGGGATGACATTTCTTTCTCCTTTTTTCTCCTATCAACTCGTTTTCATGCCCCCTGACAAGAATTTTGACAAGTAGTCGCCATCATGCCGTCCGATCAAGAACGTCTTCGTGATCGCGTTGTAAGATTCTGCGAAATACACGCTGACAAATGTAAAGTGTTTACAGTAAACCTTTTTACCCAAGAGGGCAAGACCAAACGCACTATTTATAGTATTTTGCAACAAAAAATAATATAAAGAGAAGTTGAAGGTGGTCGGAAAGCAAACGTAATGACAACAAAGACAACATAAGTCAACGAGATTCAGCCAAAAAATTTAATTGCAGACAACACACCAGTAAAGTTCAGAAAAAGAATAATATTGTTGCCAGACGTAAGCAAAGAGCACCATGTTACACACCTGACCAAATACAGATTGTCAAATCTCAATGTCGGTGGATGTGCAACCAATATTGCGGCAAACTCTTTTGCTTAGACGATGAAAGTTACTTAGGTCTGAATCGCAGCCATGTACTGGGAAATAGTGTTTTTTACACCTCCGATGTATCGTCAACACCTGCTGATGTGAAATATAAGTTCAAGCAAAAATTTGAGCCCAAAGTAATGCTTTACATTGCGATCTCTGAGAGGGGCATATCGAAGCATATCGAACAAGTGTATAAAAAATGTTTTGATTCCTTTTTTTAAGGGAAAATCATTTCGAAAATAGTTTTATTTTCTGGCCTGACAAAGCTTCTTCTCATTACGCTTAAACGACGACGGGTTTCCTGATCAGCAAAGACTTCCCTTTTGTACCAAAGGAACGGAACCCAACAAACTTGTCGCAGTGTCGTCCAAGTGAAGATTTGTTTGGAAGTCTGAGTGCAGCAGTTTACAAAAACAACAGGAAGGCCAAAAATATAAAAGAACTGGCCAACAGGATTCGTATCCGGAAATACGACTCCGAGGTCTTATAGGCCGCCTGCGGAGACATTTTCCGGAAGCTTCGTCGAGAGGATACTAACGGTCCTTTCGACCAAATCCATCGATGCAATTCTTTTGTTTTACATATAAATAATATAAATAGTCATAAATAAACTGTAAGATTTTCATAAAGATCCGTTGATAATTGTGGTTGCGGGCTTAAAACCTTCGTGAATCTCACTCATGCCAAACAGCCTTCCGACTTCCACCCGCATGCGCCTTTCCTGCTCATTCTTCATCCTTCCTCTCTTCTTTTCTCCCGGTATCGTTCCTTAACAGCCCGCGTTGCTCCCGACTGCAGAAGTTCACATTTGGGTTAATTATCCGCTATTTTGTTGTTACAGATAGGGGCAAATTGAAAAAATTTTTCTTAGTCGAGCGATTTTCGCCATTGCCCATGGATGTATTTGCCCATCAAGCAATCGAATATAAACATATGGACCCACAGATAAAAATTATATACATACTTTTGTCCTACGATCATTATTTTTAAAACATTTAAAAAAATCAAAAAAAATTCATTGTAGACCCATGGTTTCTTGGTGCAAGTTTCTTCGAACTCCCTTCCATATAACTTACTGTAATAGATCATGGTGTGCGTAAAGCTAAGGTTTAATTGCATCCATTCTTTTTGTCACTCCCTTGAAAAGTTCTATTGTATTTAAACCCGTTTCGTAACTCCCTCCACTTTTTATTCTGCCTTCCTCCTTTTACAGTTTCATTTGGTAACACTGCTGTTTGGCTTACTTAGCTCAGTATGGGCCGATCCCTCACCCACCTTGGCACCGGCCATAGTACCCTGTGTACATGCTCCCGCAGCCCCTGCAGTTGCTGGTTATTCGTATGCTCCTCCACCAGAAGTCAAGTTCTCCATTTCGCCTGGTGTGACCAAATACAGTGAGACACCAGCCATATCCACATACTCAGAGAATGGTCATTTGTTGCACACCTCAGTGGGTGGCGCATCTGCTTCGTACGAGGCCACAGCTGGTATAGCGGGGATCTCACATGGCGGACACCTCACTCAGATTGATAAGTACATAGCACCAGTGCAGAAAACTCTCTTCACACCTTCAGCGGAGTATGGAGGAGCTGGAATAACATATGCGGATAAATCACCGGCAGCCAAATATGCGGCAGTGGTGCCTTCCGGCATTGAGGTGAAAAATCTGGTGTCTTCGGCACCCAAGCTGGATCAATCCTATTTGACGAAGGTCTCTACCTACTCCACACCAGGATACAGTTACAGTTCAGCCACACCTGCAGTAGCCAAGGTGGCCACATACACTGCACCAGCTGCCAGTGGGCCCTACTACGCTCCACCTGTGAGTGGCAAGGTGGAGACGTATACCTCACCGGGTTACACATACTCCAAGGCCACGCCGGGCTATTCAAAAGTGGAGACATTCACTTCACCTGGCTATAGCTATGCTCAGGCTAGTCCGGGCATCTCCAAAATAGCCACCTACTCGCCTTCGGTATCCTATGCGGCTCCCACATATGCCAAGGTGTCCACCTACTCGGCTCCAGCTGTGAAATTGGCCACCACGTCTTCACTGTTGTCATCACATGGAACAGGTTATTCAGCCAGCTATGCACCGGCCTTGACTAAGTCATATGTGCCAGCTACATCATATGCTGCTCCAGCCATCACCAAGTATGCTGCAAGTGGTGCGGGCGCCATCTCTCATCAGTATGTGTCCAAGCCGGCCGTAGCCACCATTTCAACTGCTCCTGCCATAGCCAAGGTGGCCTCCTATGCGGCTCCTGCCATTACCAGCTATTCCTCGGCTCCGTCCTTCAGCAAAGTGGCTACATATGCTGCTCCCGCCATCTCTAGCTACTCATCCGCACCGACGCTGACTAAGATTGCCACCAGTTATGGAAGTTCGGGTCATGGAGCTTCGTCCCATCAATATGTATCCCAGCCAATACTAACCAAGACCTATCTACCGGCTGCTCACGCCACTTACTCTGCTCCAGCCATAACAAAAGTAGCAACAGGATATGGAGCAAGTGGCTCCGGTGCCGTCTCTCATCAGTATGTGTCCAAGCCGGCAGTGGCCACCATTTCAGCAGCTCCTGCCATAGCTAAGGTGGCTACCTATGCGGCTCCCTCTATATCTAGCTATTCCGCTGGTCCAGCCATCACTAAGATAACTTCAGGCTATGGTGGAAGCGGTTCTGGCGCTGTTTCACATCAATATGTGTCCAAACCCGCTATAGCCACCATTGCAGCTGCTCCCGTCGTAGCCAAGGTGGCTACTTATGCGGCTCCCACTGTGGCAACGTATTCCTCAGCTCCAGCTACCTACAGTCAAGCGGCTGATGTTTCCCATCAATACATTTCGAAGCCTATTGTGGCTGCTTATCCAGCGCCTGCTCCCGCCATTGCCAAAGTGGCTACATATGCTGCTCCAGCCATATCTACCTATAGCACTGCCCCAGCTATCACTAAGCTGGCTTCTGGGTTATGGAGCAAGCGGCTCGGGCGCCATTTCTCATCAGTATGTGTCTAAACCAGCTCCAGCTATCGCCAAGGTGGCTACATATGCTGCTCCTGCAGTGGCTAGCTACTCCTATGCCCCTGCCGTTACCAAAGTAGCCCAATATGCTACACCTGCCATTACCAAATTGTCAACCAGCTATGGAGCAAGTGGTTCCGGCGGTGTATCCCATCAATACGTCTCCAAGCCGGCGGTGACCACTTACTCCTCGGGTCCCGCCATCAGCAAAGTGGCTACCTATGCGGCTCCAGCCATCACCAGCTACACTTCGGGTCCTGCCATCAGCAAAGTGGCTACCTATGCGGCTCCAGCCATCACCAGCTACTCTTCGGGTCCTGCCATCAGCAAAGTGGCTACCTATGCGGCTCCTGCTGTCTCTACATATACTTCAGCTCCTGCTCTGACCAAGGTAGCCTCCTACAGTCAAGCAGCTGATGTTTCCCATCAGTACATCTCGAAACCCATTGTGGCCGCATATCCGGCGCCAGCTCCCGTCATTGCCAAGGTGGCTACATATGCTGCTCCTTCCATTTCAAGCTATTCCGCTGGCCCAGCTATCACTAAGATAAGTTCTGGCTATGGAGGAAGTGGTTCTGGCGCTGTCTCCCATCAATATGTGTCCAAGCCGGCTGTAGCCACCATTGCAGCTGCTCCAGCCATTGCCAAGGTGGCTACATATGCTGCTCCTGCCATTTCAAGCTATTCCGCTGGCCCAGCTATCACTAAGATAAGTTCTGGCTATGGAGGAAGTGGTTCTGGCGCTGTTTCCCATCAGTATGTGTCGAAGCCAGCTGTAGCAACCATTGCAGCTGCTCCCGCCATTGCCAAGGTGGCTACCTACGCGGCTCCTGCTGTGGCCACTTACTCCCACGTTCCGGCTGTGACTAAAGTGGCTACGTATGGCTCTGGCTACGGAGGCAGTGGTTCTGGGGCCATTTCACATCAGTATGTGTCCAAGCCTGCTATCTCACTAGCTCCAACGCTGTCCAAGACCTATTTGCCGGCTGCTCCGGTCAGTTATGCAACTCCAGCTATTACCAAGCTTGGCGGTGGCTATGATGCAGCTGGTTATGCAGCACAGTCGCATCAATATGTGTCCAAGCCCGTGGCTACATATGCTGCTCCCGCTGTGGCTAAACTAGCTACATATGAGGCTCCCGCCATCAGTAGCTACGCCTCTGCGGCTCCAGCCATAACCAAAATCTCCTCTGGCTATGGATCAAGTGGCTCCGGAGCAATTTCTCATCAGTATGTGTCCAAACCCGCAGTCTCACTTGCCCCAGCGCTTTCCAAGACTTATTTACCAGCTGCTCCGGTCAGCTATGCCGCTCCAGCTGTCACCAAACTTATTGGTGGCTATGAAACAAGTGGTCATTATGCAGCTGCTCCGGCTATAGCCAAAGTGGCCAGCTATGGTCACAGTTATGGCTCCTCCGGCTATGCAGGCTCAGGACATGGTGCCGTCTCCCACCAATATTCAAGCTTGGCTGCTCCCGCTCACGTAAGTCACTTAGCCACGGGACCTGGCTATGCCAAGGTAGGCCTGGGTTATGGCGCTGCCCTTACCAAACTTACTACAGCTCCGGCCTATGCCTTGGGCGGAAAACTAAGTAGCAGCAGTGCCTATGGAATTCACGGGGGTAAGTGACTACCATCTCGAGGGATTGCTTATAGATCCTCTCCTTCTAGGTAAACTAGGTCTGACCGCTGCTGGTCATGATGGCCATTATTATGGAGCCATCTCACTGGGACATGGGGCCGTTTCACCAGCTCTCAACTATCACGGAGTCCTATCACAAGCTCACACCACTCCATTGCATCAGCTGGGCACTCCTTTGGCCGGCTATGACCATGGAGTGGGTGGCATAGGACCCTTGGGTGCTGGATTCTATCGTTATGCACCCAGTGTGTCGCCTTTGAGTGCTCATGCTCCAATTGGAGCCACAGCCTATCTGAAGTCAGCACCCATAGCACAGCCTGCTTTGCTTAAAGTGGTGCCAGAGAAAGCATCTGGAGCATTTTGTAAGTAGCCAGAATCACCTTGGCCAAAAATCTTAGTTTCACAAGTATGCCTACTGGTTTCAGGATGCCCATCCGCGCTATGCCTTCGAGTATGCCGTCAATGATCCTCATACCGGCGACAATAAACATCAGCGCGAGGAACGCGATGGAGATGTGGTCAAGGGAGAGTATTCGCTGGTCGAACCCGATGGCAACGTGCGTACAGTCAAGTACTATGCCGACTGGGAGACTGGCTTCCATGCTGAGGTCATCAATAGTCGTGATCAGGGGAAAATTGTGGCCAAGCGTCAGTCGTCGTGAGCGACGCAAAGACGAACCCAACCGATGCAAATCGGGTCGAAACTGTACATAGCCACAAAAACGAATCCAATTTCTTCTCATTAAACATTAAACGTATTTATATATGTGTGCCCCACCCTCCACCCAACCCCGATGTCACACGGCCGCCATCTTGCCATTTCTCTATACACTCTCCCTCTATAGATCCTTGTGCTCATGTGATAAGCGTTTCCTTTTTCATTATCAACTCTGCTTGCGCTGCTCTCTCATTATTTCTCTCTAATTAATTATTGTACATAACGACGAGTTGTATATTTTGTAAAAACAATAAAGTCCAATCAAAATGACGAGAGGGCTCGACAATGCGATCAGTTACATAAAATAATCAGTTATCTTTGTAGGTATCAAAAGGGAAAAGGGGAGGTTCTCAAACATATTTTCTCTTACCGTTCTTTCCGAACCGCTTGCTGGAAATCCCCGCTTAAGACGATATTAATGCTATTTACACCTGGCCCAACCAACTATGTATATGATTCTGACCTTTAGCTGGCCAGTTGGGACGTGTTATACATTTATTATAAGCTATGCGACACTTTAGCATGCCAAATGAAGCGGCCGACGCTGCTTGACCGTTTTGGGAGGTATATATAAGTCAAGCTAACGGTACTTGGACATCAAACAGTTTACAGCTTTTCGAACAAGCAAATCAAAAATCAAATCCCAGCCAAAATGTACAAATACGTAAGTTTTTGGAAGGAAGACAAAAAGAATACAAAACTTAATCTAAAATTTTACTACCTTACCGTTTACAGGCCGTTGTTCTGCTCGCTCTGGTGGCCTATGCCGCTGCCAAGCCTGGTCTGCTGGCTGCCGCTCCTCTGGCCTACCATGCTCATGCTGCTTTGGTTGCTGCTCCTGCTCCTGTCGTCACGGCTACGAGTAGCCAAGTGTTTGCCCGGAACTACAATGGCATTGCTGCTGCTCCAGTGATCGCTCCCGTAGCTGCTCCTCTGGCTGCTCCAGTGATTGCCAAGTATGCTGCTGCTCCCATTGCCACACCTCTGGCTGCTGCTCACTTTGCCGCTGCTCCAGTTGCCACTCCACTCCTGGCCAAATATGCTACGCATCCATTGGCTGCTGCTCCTTTGGCTTACTCTGCTCCATTGAGCTATGCTGCTGCCCCGGCTCCTTTGCTTTTTTAAGCCATCCAACTGTGATCTTTGTATATAGGAAAATAAAACATAACTCTTGATATAACATCCTTTTTTTCTTTGCAAGACAAAAGAGTTGCTAGTCTATCTTATTTATCTGCGGACCAACTGCACTGACAAAAGCTAATAGCCAATTCCCACTGAGTAACATCTAACATCTTGAAGCAAGATGTTCCATAAGGTTTTGACGTGCCGATTTTTTGCCATCCATTCCAATATATTTGTAGCAACAAAATTCTCAGTTTGTTTTTCTAATTAAGATTACTTTTCAGACCTTACTTTTCTATAGGATCTGCACCATATAGCTGTCCGATTTCGACCAAACTTAGTGCAATCATGGAAAAGCATAACAAACTGTTAATAACGAACGGAGGCGATTCCAATTAAAACAAACAAGTTTTTCTCACTAGCACTTCTTTATCGTCCGATCATTCATACTGCATCTATATGCAATAGTCATCCGATTTTGACATAACTTTGTAGAATTGTGTAAAAGTACTTAAAATAAATATTTGCCAACGTAAGGGACGTTTCCATTAAAAACAAAAAATTTTTCCTCACAAGAACTAGTTTTTCGACCGATCGTTCCTATGGCAGCTATATGCTATAGTCATCCGATTTTGACCAAACTTTGTAAAATCGTGTGGAAGCATGTAAAACAAATACATGCCAATTTTGAGGATATTTCCATGGAAAACAAAAAAGTTTTTTGAACTAAAATAGTCTTAGTCAGACTATACTTTTCTATGATAGCTATACTAGGTCTGAAAAATGGTCTTATTAAGGAAAACTTTTTTGTTTTTAATGGAACCGTCTTCAAATTTGGTATTTCTTTGTTTTATATGCTTCCACATAATTTTACAAAATTTTGTCAATTTCGGGTGACTAGCGTATAGCTCCCAAACGAACGATCGGTCAGAAAATGGGTCAAAGTAAAAAAAAACGTTTTTTTTCCTTTTTTTTCCAATGTTACAGTTAATTAATTTGGACATCAATTTAGATATATGCTTTTAACAAGATTTTGCAAAATTTGGCCGAAATCGTTGAATCAAAACGAGCATTTGCAAGCGTATTAAATCTTCGGCACATCCGAACTTAACTTAGCCTTCTCGTCCCAAATTTTTATTCGACTTACACGGGTTTTACACGGTGCACTGTGGGCCAGAAATCTCATTTTTTGGCCAAAACTCTGGCATTACTACACCAGACTAGCTAGGAAGCTAAAGTTTTTTTTACGAAATGTTCTTAAAAGATTGAACTTAACGCACATAATTTTTAAAAAAATAAAGAAATTTTAAAACATATTGATAATCCAAGTCAAAGTTGGAAAATTTTTCAACTTTTTGGATTTTTAATTAAAAAAAAACTGGTGGTTAGACTTAAGACAAATTTTGCAGAGAGGATATACAAATGTAGATTGTTTCTATGCCACCCTGTCAAGGATTTTCAGTCAATCTGACTACTTTCACCGTTATTTTTATTTATTTAACCTGTTCTTCACATTCATTTCTTAAAACAAAAAATAAAATACTTGTAGTTTTTACAGGCTCGAGGTCTTGCTATGTTATTGACATAACTTTAAACAGAGGCACACAACACAACAAAGGAGGCTTCAGGTTGATCGGACGACGTTTCATGAGGGACCAACCTCACTCATCAGCGATCTTGAGCCTGAAATGTCTGTCCAAACAGCAGTCTCTCCATGCCTGCGACGGCAAAACCGTTTGGGAATTCCAAAGGCAGCTTTGCGCGCAAAACACCAAAAAGACAGCTTAAGACAGCCATTCCCCTTTGTAAGTGTGTGGCCTCCGTTTTGGACTTTGGACTCAGGTGCAACCAACGGCCGCCGCTCTGGAACAAAAGACCAAAATGTTTGTATATACAAACAGGTGATGAGTGAGGTTGGTCCCTCATGAAACGTCGTCCGATCAACCTGATGCCTCTGTTTAAAGTTATGTCAATAACATAGCAAGACCTCGAGCCTGTAAAAACTACAAGTTAAGAGTATAAAGGTCGTTTAAACGATTGACGATCGTTCGTTTTTTACAAACATGTTCTTTTTACCGTATGTTAGACGGCATAAAATCTGCATAGCATGCAAACGTCCCTACTAAAGGCACGCGTGCAGCATGAGGCAGAGACACCCGAGCGTTAATACGAAGTTGAACCAACAACAACCCATGCAAACGTCGGTTCTAATAGAGCAGTTCCTGCTGCGTTTCGCCCCTATGCAAAAGCGAAAGGAAGATTGAGGGTTTTTACAACTACTCCTGAGTGGCAAAAGTTGTATACGGGATGTGCTTCTCGCATGCAGTCAAGTCTGACTGGGCTCTTGCTCTAGTAGAGACAACACTACATTTAAGGTTTAGCAAATTGTTCAAGCGCCTTGATTGTAGGTGATTGGTTGGTTTGTAGTCAAAAATGTGAATCAGTGTCCTTGATCTACATACGAATTTTGACATCCTCTGCAAAACTTGAGATAACATGACAAAAGGTAGGTCGTTTGTAAATAAACCAAAAAGCAAAGGATCAAGGTGGCCACCTTGGGGAATTCCGGAACGCGGTTTGAAATCAAAAAATAAATTACAGTTTGGAGAGCCGCCACGCTCTCGCTTTGGACTTTGTCCCTTAAAACAGTCTGTCATTTAATACGCTCCAATAAAAGCCACTTTTTTAATTAGCTAGTACGCAAATTTAGTTTTATTCTTTCAGGATTAACACGAAAATTAACTAGTTATACTTGTTGTACAGTAAAGTAATAAGTTAATATATAATTTTTATAATATTCTGTAATTAATTAAGCAGCAAAAATCACATTCACCTTTGTTTACTCTATCGAAATGGAAATTTTGTTTTAGAAACTTGTGGCATAAGCACGACGCAAATCCTCGCTTATAAATAGACCAAAATCGGTTGACTTGGCTCGATGAGGATGCTGAGTGCAATATGTTTGGAAGATATGTCGCAGGAGGCGGCTTCCTTTTAGCTCAATCTCGGAACGCTTCTGCTTGGCCGAAGGACCCAGTTCTAGGTGAGCCAACAACCATTGATTCTTCAGCAAGCTTAGCTCTGCTTCCAGCCTAGTCAAGTCCAGGTTACCGGAGTTGGGCTGCGGCACATGCAGAGGTTCTAGTGTGGCAAAGCTTTTAAGCATAGCGTTGCCTTGCAGCTTGACGCGCATTAAACGCTCTTGACGCAAAGCCTGATGTAGTAGATTCATTTCTCGATTACTGCTACGGGTAGAGCTGGTCGCACAGGCATTGTCTACTTGCTGTTGCTCTCTCCACTCTTGCTGGACCTGCTCGAGACAGCTGAACTTTTCGTCTAGAATATTTAGAGCCCTACCCAGGGCAGCCTCCTTGGCTAACATCAACTGTTCCAGCTGCTCCACAGCCTCGGCTAGACCGGTGAGTATGTGAGCTTGTTTACTTAGTTGCTTTTCGGCCATTTCCTTACGTATTTGCAGCTCTGAGTAATCCTGCTGTTTCATTTTGGCCAAGTACTTGAGAGATTTTATCTCCTTGTCGCGCTCATTCACCGACAGTTGCAGTGTTTTGATATCTTCGTAGTGACGCTTTACTTGATTGGCTCGCTCCTGCAGGGTATTGTTCACGGGATGACGTACATACTCTGTGTTCTTGTCTGTGGATTGGAGTAGATTGCTTATCTCATCTAGCTGTTCCTCCAGCAAAATCACACAACGTTGACTATAAGCATCCACTTCCTCTTGAAGGGGGTTAGCCAACTTGTTAAAGTTGAGTACCAACATTCTCCACAACTTTTCATGTGCTATGCCACCGTTTGCCTCCTTACTTGCCTCACGTGCTGTCATGCCCAGGAAATGGATGAGTGCTCCCAAACTATCGTTGACCTCCAAGATTCGCTGGTATCGCTTACACTGCATTCCTGTCCAGGCGGCTGCAGTCTTAGTACTGCTTCCCAGTTTTCTCTGCAGCTTCTTGAGTTTCTGTTTGAGAGAGCAACTCTGCTCCATGAGCAGTTGCATGCATTGGAATGATGCAGTCTGCTCATCTCCCAACTGTATGATGGTATGCAATAAGCCAGCATTGGCGTTTACAGCATCCAAACCGGCCTCATATACCTCCAGAAGGCTACCATAAAGCTGCTGTTCATCCAACAACTCGACCAAGGTCTGTGGTGGCATTAGATTCTGATGTAAGCCATTGATATAGTTGAGTACACGTTGTATGGGCTCACAATTGGTATGCTCATCCAACTGACCCGTCTTCAGTAGACGGACAAATTCATCCAGCTGCTGTTCCTGCAGCTCCAGATCACTACGATAAATGGCCGCATGGGTGCACTGCTCATAGTCACAGTGATCCAAGCCATGACGGAATTGTTGTAGCACCAATTGAAGACTCTTGAGCAGATACAGGCACTGGGCACGAAAGATGTAACGCTGTACGGAGTAACCCTCGAAGATGGCATCACGACCTAAAATGGGAAGAGGCTGATGAGTAATTCCCAAACTATTACCTGGCATTACTTACCAAACTCGCAAGCTGTGGGAAACTTCTCATTGATGGCCTGACAAACAATCGCCAGCTTTTCATTCATTCTTTCCAGTAACAGCATCACTAGAACCACATCGTGCTCGCCTCCTCTTAGCAAAAATTGTTCGGGCACAAAGGCCAAAATCTGCTCCACATGTTGACGCTGCAGACGCAACTCCAATGACTTCAGCTGCTGCTCCAGGGCACGTCCATAGGCCTTACTGACACTGAATATATGCTGATAGTCCGCCTGACTTTGTTCCTCCTGTTCTTGCTGGGATTCATTGGCACTACTAAAGTCCTCTATGGAAAGAGTGCCGTCGGCTTTCAATTGCAATTGCTCCTGCAGCTGACGCACTAGATCTCTAAATTTCATTATGGTCACATCACGATCGTACAGACTTTCCATTGCACCATTCTTTTGATGTTCCAGCGACTTGACCTGGCCCGCCAGCTTATCCAACTCATCGCGCAGATCGGTCTCCAGCTCCTGATTGCTTTCAATGAGCTGCTCTTGTATCTGCTCTAAGGCCTCAAGCTCATTCACCTCATCTTCCAATAGTTTAACTCTATCCTCCAGTTCGAGTTTCAGACTAGCCAGTTGGGTGACCATCGATTCCGCACCTAGAGAGGCATCCACCTGCTCCTTCAGATCGATTAACTGCACTTCCATTTGATCCACGCGATGATTTAGCAATTCCTTGATGCTTTTCAATTCGTTGATTTCCGAGTGTTTGGTCTCCAGTTCCTTGTGGTTGCGTTGGGCCAGTTGCTTCTCCTGGGCCAGCGTGTCCCTTAAACGGACCACAGTCTCGCGCAGTCGTTGATTGTATTGCTCCAGGCGCAGGAATTCTGCGTTGCCCATAGCCCCCATTTGTTTCTCAGTCTTCTCAATGTGTTGACCCCCGTGTTGCTCCTCCTGTTCGGCTCTTAATATCTCCACATCCAGGCTTAGCTCATCGTTGCGATCCTGGGCCAGCTCCAGTTCCATTTGCAAAGTTTCCATGCGTTCCTCGGCCATCTCTTTGTCAAGTGTCAGAAGTTCTATACTTTCGGCCACTTCATCCAATTCTCTTTGGTATTTGGAGGCCCTATCCTGTGCCTCCCGCTGCTCATGGCGAGATCTTTGCAATTCTCTTTGGAGCAGCACTTGCTGGGCCATAATTTGAGCCTTAAACTCGAGCAGCTGTTCGTTGTGAATTTTGATACGCTCCAGTTCCAATAACTTTAGCTTGTCCTCGCTCTTTTGTACCCTCAACATTTGCAGCTCTTCACGTAGCTGACGCAGCTCGGGATTATCCACAGGTGCTATCATGGGTGTTCTTAGAGCTGGTCCAGGTGTGAATTGTGGTTTTAAGATGGAAAGGAAACCGGGTTCCACAAAGGCAGCGGGGGTTAGACGCTTTATCGAGCTGCTACTGCTGGTGGGACTCATGCTGGTCTTACTACGCTTGGGAGCCAGAGCCAAAGGTACCGGCATGGCCAGGGTTAGTTGAGCAGTGGAGCTTTGAGCCTGAGCTGTGGTAGGTTTGGGTTGACTTATACGCGTGGGTCGCAGTTGGGTGTACGAAGTGGAACGTCGCTGATTACAGGTTAAAGTGGGAGGCTTCAATTGAGTGGAATCCAGGGGCAACTGCTTCAAATGCTGGCCAGAAGAGTTGGCGTCCTCTTTCTCTAGAAAAGCCACACCGTCAGGCTTTTGAGAAACTACTTTACTCTCCTTCTGTAAAATAGGCGACCCGAGAGTCTTGTCTGATGGACTAGAAGTGGCTAATGCTTCAGTTTCCTGGGAAGTCCCTGGTTTCAGTGAGAAGTTGGCCTGTTCCGAAACGTCTTTCTTTTTCTGCTCTAAAATGGACTCCTCGGCAGGCTTGTGTAATGGGTATGCAGCGGCTAAGGCTTCAGTTTCCAACTTTTTGGTCTCCGTCTTTGTCTGTTTATTTGCATTTTCCAGGGAAGTTCCTGGTTTCATTGTATTCTTCAGGGATAAGTTGGTCTGTTCGATTTCCACTTTCTTTTCATTATGTAAAGTGGACGTTCCTGGAAGCTTGTGTGTTTGCAAAGCGTCTGGTTTCATCACATTTCTCTCTTGTTTTGATTGTTTACTTGGACTCGGGGGTGGCTCTGGTTTCATCAGTTGCTGTAAGGAAATTGGGTCAACTAGTATAAAATCAGACACCTTATTAGCTTTTCTTAAACTCACCTTGGCCAGCTGTTGAGATGGCTTCACCTGCGACTGCAATTGCTCTGAAGTTGTTGCCAATTCTTCTCGTTGTGTTTTCTGTGTCAGAAAATACAAATTTTTTTTTAATATTCCCCTAAATTTTCTTACTGACTCACCTGCTCCTCCACTGAAATACCCCTCGCACTTCTTCGCATTGTTTTGCGTTGCATTTCGTTCATTTTCTGGTTATCCGTTTCGACGTCCAATTTTACCAACTGCTGACCACGCACAAAAAGTCCACAGTTCTTAGCACATTTAAAGTAGATTCTACCACCTACCGTGCCATTGTTCTTTCCCTTGGCTTCATCCAATATTACGCCGTACCACAAACCGCCGGCGAAACTGGTGTGTCCCACATAGGCAACACGACCCTGAAGATTTTTACCCGTTACCGCAACACGCTGGCCAAGTTTTGGTTGTCTAGGGCTGCTCATTCTTTCCTTGGCTTACGTCATTTTTAAAGGATTTGACTTAGCTAATCCCTAAGTAAGCAGCAGCTGGCCCAAGTGTAAGACAGAACTGAGTCCAGGGCGAGACCCAATACATGTCATCAGCCCCACCCCTAAAGGTTAACTAAGCACAGCGCAGACTCGAGGAATTTGTTCTCAAGGGGTTGGGGGTTGAATGTTAACTGTGAATTTAGTAAAGGTTTCCGTGAATAGCTGCAACAATTTCTAACGCTTTCGATTTTCCTTTCGCTTGCCAACTTCCGACCTTTTGGGATGGCGTTTGGCATTGTTTCGGGCCATTTGTTTCTTGAAGCTCTGGAAGACATGGTCTTCCTCAGCCAGCATGGCCATAATGGCCTCAGCATTTTCCTTCGAGATGACACTAAGCCTTGTAGCGCCCGGCGAACGTTCAAACTCTTGTTTGACCATGCCCAAAATGGTTTCTGTCAAGCTGGCCCCAGAAACGACGGGTGATGCCTCCTCCGAAGTTTCTTTGGGCAATACCGGCGAGCTGCTCGGTAATATTTCCAAACCATCCATGTTGTCAAGTTTCAACGAATCCTCAATTCCTTTCGCGATCAAATTTGAAATGATTTCCGTTTCGGTTTTATTGGCCAAATTAATAGGACGCAAATCCCCACAAACTTGACGGTCACAATATGGACAAACACCAAGGATTTTTACCGCTTTCGACATTTTAGTTGATAAAATAAAATATTTACTTTTTGGAAGAAATAAACTTATCGACCGTTCGGTTCGGAGTGAAAGTGTGTTATGAAATATTGTACGTACTGGGACAGACAGATGGAGAGAACAGTCTACTATGATATGAAAGAATAATTGGAAGAAATAAACTTATCGACCCGTTCGCTTCGAATTGTAAGTGTGTTATGAAATGTTGTGCGTACTGGGACAGACAAGTGGAGAGAACAGTCTACTATGATAAGAAAAAAAGCATCAAGCAAATAAATTTTGTTTTATTTGAAAGTGTGTTATGAAATGTTGTACGTACTGGGGAGTGGAGAGAACAGTCTACTATGATAAGAAAAAAAGCATCAAGCAAATAAATTTTGTTTTATTTTCACCTTTTTACTCACAAAATTTTAGATTTGTTACATTTTTTATGTAAATGCATACGAATGCAAACTTCTTTATATTTTTTTCCGATTTTTTTTTTTCATCAACCTCAAATTGAAAGATAAGAATTACAATTTTTGCACATAAATTATTAAGATTAAAGTAGAATTTCGGTTTTTGTTTGTTTTATGATTTGAACACGCCTCCATCCCCGCCCCCGAATACGGTACTTACAATTATTTGGAAAATTCATAAAAAAAATTGTTTATCATGGATTTAATTTGTTTTGTGCATTTGTACGTACTAAAATTATTAGTTATAGATAAGAACATTTAAAATTACCAATTTGTGCCAAATTTATTAAAACAAAATCAATATTTGGTCTTAAACAGCAGCCGAAAGAACCAAGTCCATTCTTCTCAATTTTTACAATTTACAACCAATTTATTTATGTTAACAAGTTAGTAGTAGTAGTAGTTTGTTTATTTTTCATTTGGGCTTGGTAAGTTTACCGTTAGCCTTCTTTTTTAACAAAATAAATTTAACAATTAGGAATTTTCTTAAAGATATTTACATTTTTTCCATTTTTCTATTTTAAAAGTTTTCCAGAATAATATTTTTTCTATAATTTATTAAAGCTTTAATGTATAATGCGAACTCCTTCCAATTTTTCCCGTTGAGTAGTTCAATTGCCTCCTTTTCTTCCAGGTAGAGTTTATTAAAATAGTCTACTCTATATTCCGCCAGGATAGGGCATAATGCTATTAAATGGATTATATCCTCTCTCGATTGCGTATTACATAGCGTGCAAATACTATCGCTGTAATGGGGTCGGTAACCCAGTTGTAGCAATTCACATCTGGTCTTGAAAATAATTCCAATAGTTTCCGTGCTGTATTGCTCACTAAAGTAATTTTTTATGCCAAGGTTGTAATTGAGTTGTCTATACCACACTCTCGATTCACTTCTTCTAGCTTGATCTTCGCACTGAATTCTGTGATGTTTGTCTATCGCCACAAGTACGTCCTCCTGCGCTGCATTCCACTCAGCAATATTTAAAACATCGCACTCTACATTATGCTCATTAAAGAGCTGCTGCCACATTTTAAAACGTTGCGTTTTGTCCCTTAGCATTTCTAGCGCAACTTTTTTGGGCAGTCGATGTTCTGGCAGTCCCATGATTTTGCTTATATACCCAAAGTGCGTTCTTAGCGTGGTGAGATACATCGCCGGTAAGCCAGTTTCCAGATACAGTGCATAACTTGGAGTATTAAGTGGCAGTCTAAATATCTTTTTAAGGAAGTTCCTCATCAACTTTTCCACGTCTTCGTAGCTTTGATAGCCCCATACTTCCGCCGCATACAACATTATCGCTCTTGCCGTTGCCTGGAATGCCTGCTGATATTTGGCCGAGTTTGCAATGCCTTTCTTTTCTATGAAGCTTTTCCATGTACTGTTCACCGCCAATGTTGAATCTTTTAGTTTTTTGTTCAGATGTTTTTTAAAGTTCATGTTTTGCGTTAATGTTACTCCCAAATATGTGTATTCGCTAACGACCTCCAACGAGTAGCCATCGAGCATCCATCTTTCATTTTCTGGGCGTCGCCCTCTTCCATCCCGGACAACCATTATTTTCGACTTTTCCTTATTTATTTCTAAGCCCCATTGCCGGCAATACCGCTCCGTCTGCTCAATCATTCGCTGCATTTCGTCCGCGCTCTCCGCCATGATCACCATATCGTCTGCATACATAAGTGCCTTGCATTCCATGTTGCCTATTTGAATTCCGCCTGATAAATATGTGTGCAGATCATTTATGTACAAGGAGAATAATAATGGACTTATCAGACATCCCTGCTTAACTCCTGTGTTAGTGTCGAACCATTCAGAGTGCTCGCTTCCATCCCAGACTGTTGTTTTGTTTTTCTCGTACATGCTTTGCAAAGCGGCTATCATCTTTGTGGATATACCAATGTTACTCAATTTGTACATTAAAGATCCTCTGTTAATGGTGTCAAAAGCCGCACGAAAGTCCACAAAAAATAGAAAGAGCTTTTTCTTCTGTTCGAGATACCCATTAGCAACGTTGGTCAGTACAAAGATGCTATCCACCGTAGAGTACCCTTTTCGAAATCCGGCTTGGCATTCGTTGAGTATTTTGTTTGTGTCTATCCAGTCTGTTAGTCTCTTTTGAAGGACTGCCGCAAATATTTTTAGAGCCACATTTTGGAATGATATTCCTCTGTAGTTACTCGGAAGTTCAGGATTCCCTTTCTTAAATATTGGGTAGATTATATTTTGCCGGAAGGAGTCTGGCACCTGTCCGCTATCATATATTTTATTATATTCCCGTGTTAGAGCTTCTATAAACGGATGGGTTGCGTGCCTTAAAAATTCTGCTGGTATTCTATCAATACCCGGCGCTTTATTGTCCTTGCAGCGTGCTGTTGCCGTTATGACTTCCGACGTCGTTATTTCCTCATCCAACTCGTTTATAGTGATTTTAGGTAAGGCGTAGCTATATTAGTTGACGGGACTTGCTGTGTATAAAAGGCCGTGAAAATAGTTTGCTAATACTGTTGGGTCGATTTGAACTGTCTTTCGAGTTGTGCCTCCATTTAACCTCCAGAAATCCTTGCTACTTCTTACTTTTGCAATAGCAATTTGCATACGCATTTGATAATCGTCTTGCTTTTCTTTGCACAAACTTTTATACTCGACATTTGCTTGATGATAAGCAGCCTTGGCTTCTGTACTATCAGTTTTTGTAGCTGTTTTTAGGGCGTTAAACGATTTCTGTCGTGCTAGTTCGCATTGTCGATCGAACCAGTTACTTTTAAATGCATTTCCTGGTCGGGTAGATTCCATACATTTAGCAGCCTTTCTGACGCAATTCTCTAGTACTTGGATACCATTCTGGCTAGCCTCAAGCTCTTCTCCGTGCTCTGCGATTTCTAAGTTTAGTCTAGTCCTATAGCGTTCAGCTTTTTTCGGGATCCATCTCATCTGTTAACAAGTTTAAAACATCTTTGTTAAAAATATGGTTTAGTTACAGAGGTTTTTGGTATTAAATTTGATAATTTTTAAGTGTTCTGAAAATAAAAAGCCATTATTTAATTAATTATGTTTAAGCAGCTTAATTAGGCTACTTACGACAAATGTGAACTTAATTTCTTTGTATTTTAACATATTTTTAGCATTTTTTCTCGTCTAAAGCAATAACATCAAGTTCTTTATCAAGATAATCGTTATCCTCTTTTTCATCTTCATCATTTTCGTTCCTGGTGACCGCAGCAGCGATAAAACTTCATCTGGTGTCCTTTTTCTGTTATTTTTATTTTTTCGTTCTTTTAAATAGATGGGCAATGGGTCTGAAGTATCTAAGGCTCTGTTAAAAACATCGATCATGTTTTCCAGTTGACTGCATTTCCATGCATTTCCCCTTCTATCACTCTTATATAAATTATTTCGGGACTCGGATGCATGTTTCCCAAGGCTGCCAACAGGAACAAATAAATTCTCTATTATTTGTTCACCATGTACTAGTATCTTGTGAACAGTAGGCGACATGGGATACCAAGAATAATTTTCACAAAAATTTGCAAACTAATTTCATGCTCACAGGAAATAGTTATCAAAATTATATAAAATTGTTTCGACATTTAAAATTGACGATAATAGGGCTACGTTAGCAAATGTCCTCCTGGCTGTGTTGCCATCTTGGAGTTTCCGCTGCCATTTGGTCTCCGCTTGTCCACATTAAGTCCCATTTCCCTTAAAATTGTCTGTAGATTCACAATTAACTTCGATATCAATTACTATGCTGTTGTCGACAGCAATTTTGCCAGCTTCTTCCAAAATATTTTACAAATGCCCGTACTTCATTGTAAACTTCTGATTCGTTAGTATTATTCTGGTCAATTGTTTTTGACAAAAATATCTAGCAGCTGTGCATTTCGAAACATATATCCCTCTGCAAAAAGGCGATTTTGTGGAGAAGGCGCCATTTAACGCATAGAAATTTAATTACATATTATTCTGGACACTTTTATTAGTAACTCCACATTTAAAAGCCCGAGGACCTCGGAGGGCCTTCCGAGTTCTACTCCACGAAACACAGCTTCACTTGGACAAGGACAAAAACACATCTAATTGACAAAACTGTTACTAAGCTCTAGTTTTACATTCCCAAACTATGATTTTCCATCATTAAAAGTAGTATTTGTTGATTTATGTGGACAACGTAGTCAATCAAAGTATATCAATGTGTTTCTGCAAATTGTGCACAAAGCTACCACGTGCATAATCAGCTGACTTTGACGGCGTAACGCTCAGTCAGTGTGACCGTTAAATATTTGATCGATTTATCTGTTTATTTAATTAGAGTATTATAAAAATAAAAGTTTTATTAAAAAACAGAACAACAATTTTTTTGAGTTTATGCCAAAAAAAACGAAAAAAAAACCCTTAGTGCAGTGGTCCAAATGGCTGCGCTAGCGGCCTTTAATTAACAAATAAACAAATAAAGAATGGCATCTATAACTAATGTACTAGCCCTAACCACTTTTAATTCGTACACCATTCATTTTGTGCATATTGCTACTTTTATTGGAACATTTTCCCAAGTTAATGGTTGCTGCACCAACATGCTTATATTTTTCTGAAAGGTTGTTTAATTATCTATTATTTCATTTCAAATTATTTCAAAAGTTTTATAAATTTAAATTATATGAGACCACTCAACTGCTGTACGAAATTATACTGACCATTCTTAATTCGTACAACTGATTTTATTTATCAATACAAACTGGGAAAATATAATTGCAAACCAAAACACTGAAGAGCAGTTATGTGGGAAAACCAAGAAGTGAAATAAGCAAAAATCTGTACTTCTTCTACTTTTCTCGCGATGGCACGTGGAAGACCAGTTTGTGAAGAAATTCGACGGTTAATTACTGTTAAGTTCAATTCTGGCTAGATCTATAGGGAAATATCAAGCGATGTTAAACTTCCTAGATCAACAGTAAAAAGTATAGTACAAAACTTTGAAAAGAATGGGAATAATAACAATAATGTTGCACAAAGAGGTCGAGTATCAAAAATCTCTCTTCGCGATAAAAGAGACAAAACCCTGCTACAGGGTGGGTCAAAAGAAGTCACCCTATTGGAAGATGCTCTTATTTTTATAAATAGCCGCCAAAGTCAGATCTGTTTTGACATTTGTGGACTAGGCAGATGTAGAATACAAGTGAACAAGCCATGGATCGATATACTCCCCAAGAACGCGGAATAATCGTGAATAATCGATTTTTCGACCAAAATCATAATGAGCGATGAAGCTCATTTCCACCTCATTTCCGCCCGATTTAACCGTTCCAGACTTTTTTGTGGGGTTTTTTGAAATCCCGAGTTTACGTAACCAAGCCCGAGACCTTGGAAGCCCTCAAGGACAACATTCGACACGAGTGCGAGAATCTGCAGCCCGAAGTTCTTGCCGAAGTGATGAAAAATGCCATAAAACGAGCCCTTATGGCAATCAATTGTAACGGCGCCCATTTGGCCGATATCATCTTCTCGAAATGACCAATAAAATTCTAAAGTTTCAAATAAATATAATTAATAAACAGAATATACGTTTTTTATTTAGAAAAAAAAATGAAAGCCAAACAACATCGGATGACTTCTTTTGACCCACCCTGTATAATAAAAACAAGATAGAAAGCTCGGGCTATAGCGACATTCTTACCAATTAAGAATCTTGTTTTCGGATGACTAGAAAGGTTAAAATCGTGTCCAGATGGACGCACTCCTTTGTAAACACCCCCTGCTTTAACAGAGTGTAACTTTTTTAATTTTTTTCCATTTTTATACCCTTGCAGAGGGTATTATAAATTTGTCCGGATGTTTGTAACGCATAGAAGGAAGCATCTCCGACCAAATAAAGTATATATATTCTTGATCAGCATGACGAGCTGAGTAGATTTTGCCCTGTCCGTCTGTCTGTTTCTATGCTATCTCCTCCGTCAGTTTTTAAGCTATCCTCACCAAACTTTGCACGAAGTCTTTTGGTACAAATACACTGCACATTTGTCGGAACCAGCCGGATAGGATGACTAAAGCATATAGATGTCATAGGAAAGATCGGTCGAAAAACTAGTTCTAGTGAGAAAAACTTTTTTGATTTTAAAGGAAACGCCTCCAAAGTACGTATTTCTTAGTTTATTATCCTTTCCCATGATTTCACTAAGTTTGGTCAAAATCGGATGACTATAGCATATAGCTGCCATAGGAACGATCGGTCGAAAAACAAGTTCTAGTGAGAAAAACTTTTTTGTTTGTAATGAAAACGTCTTTATCATTGGCTTACGCTTATTTTATATACTTTTACACAATTCTACAAAGTTTGGTCGAAATCGGATGACTATAGCATATAGCAGCAGTATGAATGATCGGTCGAAAAACTAGTTGTAGTGAGAAAAAACTTTTGTGTTTTTAATGAAAACGTCCTTATCATGGGCATACACTTATTTTAAATACTTTTACACAGTTCTACAAAGCTTGGTCGAAATCGGA
The DNA here is from genome assembly GCA_018904265.1 of Lordiphosa collinella. NCBI lineage: Eukaryota > Metazoa > Arthropoda > Insecta > Diptera > Drosophilidae > Lordiphosa > Lordiphosa collinella. The sequence goes on along the minus strand of JAEIFV010000213.1, from coordinate 136,501 downwards.
TGACTATAGCATATAGCTCCCATAGGAACGATCGGTCGAAAAACCAGTTTGAGTGAGGAAAACTTTTGTCTTTTTAATGAAAACGTCCTTTTTATTTTATTTTATATAATTTAACACATTTCTACAAAGTTTTATCAAATCGGATGACTATAGCATATAGCTGCAGTATGAATGATCGGTCAAAAAACTAGTTCGAGTGAGAAAAACTTTTTTGTTTTAAATGGGATCGTCTCCAAATTTTGTAATTAACAGTGTATTATGCTTTTTCATGATTTCATCAAGTTTGGAAAAGCTTAGAAATGTAAGGTCCAAAAGGTAGTCGTTGTTAGAAAAACTTTTTGTTTTCAATGGAAGCTGCAAGGGTATACAAAACTTCGGCCGAGCCGAAGTCAACTTTCCCCTATTTTATATCTAAAAATACGAAACATTTGCAAAATCAAACTTGTTTATTCCTTACGTTTTCCTACGTTTGCCTTAATGAGAATCACCGCCTGGTCGCGTTGGACTTGCAGGTAAGTTTGAATTAAATTTATACCTGATTTTGGATAATTCTTTGAATTTTTATTTACCAAGGAACACGTCAAGGTGTTCCTTGGTTTTAAAGAATTTTTGAATGGTTGATAAAAAAACCACAGCCAGCAGCAGCAGCAGCGACAGAACCAACTGCGGCTCTCTCGACACTTGGATCTACGCTCCGGAGCCGACCCAGAAATCAACCGCCTGGTTAAGGACTGTCAACCCACGGAAACGTGGAACAAGTATGTACGCATCCCTTTCTTTTCCTCTTTTCTCCCCCTAGTTTTTTCTCATACTGAGCTGACAACACCGGCCTGTCTGCTCAGAACTCTCATCCTTCGCGCCGGTGACGTCGAGTCAAACCCAGGTCCTAGGACGTGGCGGTGCCCGATCTGCAAGGGCAAGATTACAAGCAGATTGTCTGCAATGGCTGCATTTAAAATGCTCCCGCCTAGCCAAACCCCGGACTACTGTAGGCCATTCCATGGATGTTCCTGCTCAGCAGTATCTTTTCAGTCTCCAATTTCACCTTTAACGTGTTCCAGGACCTAAATGTTAGCGGTCTTTCATTTATGTGCAAACTCTCCTCATTCCCATTCCCCATAATAGCATAAGCCAATTAACATGTTTTGCAGAATTTGCGAGCTTTCGCTAGGATCGCCTTTCAATGTATCTCAAAAGTTGTGATAGGTGAAAAGAAGATTTTTTTTTTTCAAATTTAATATTAATAATTTATTTTTATAATTATTTATTGAAGCTGATTTACAATTTTGGGCTGACCAAACAGAAAAGTTTAAAAGAACGTAACTAGATGTCCTACTTCAGATGGGTTTATTTTTGTGGAGAGGAGTTGGTGCCATTTGTTTAATACGTGTGATTATTATTAACTACATCAACCACTTAGAAGACATTACGGCAAATGGGACAGGTAGACTTGCTGCTGGTCGTAAACCATTTGTACTATAAGAAAAGAAAGATAATTCACCACTTCCCTTCTCCGACAAAGTGAAGACGAAAACTTACCAAACAAGGTCCATGGAATTTCTTTTTGCAGGTTTTACAGGTAAGTTTGGGTAATTGACAAGTGTCTTGGTGTATGACCGTATAGCAGACATAGCATTCCTCAACGCCCTCAAATTTCTTGTCCAGATTATTTTTCCATAACGTCAGGCCATCGTAAATGGTGCCATTCTGTTACAGAAAAGAAACTTAAAGTAGGAAACAAAAGTAAATAAACAAATAAAATACCTGATGTGTCAGAAAGATGGTCAGCTGCATGCCCACATTGCGGGAGGTGGCGCGTCCGCCTATTTGTTTGCCGCATTCCACTTTCACCGCACCCAGCGGATAATTTGTAGCCAAGGTGATGACCAACTCCATGCGTGCCTCATCTATGGCATAGACAGCCAGAACTTCTCGAGTGGAGGTATGTACAGTAACCTGTAAATTTGTGTAAACTCAGTATACCTGGACTAAGCTAACATAAAATAAATATCGTAATCAAAGTTCTTCAAAACCTCCATCGAAATGGTACCACTGGAGATATTCCGCGCTATTGTCATTGTCCTGCTGCTCATCAGTATTCTGGTGGTTTTTGCTTTACGCATGAGCATCCAGGAATCTTATTAACTCACCTGCATATTCTCGTGTTTCTCTTTGCGATTGGCTATGGCCTTCAGCTCCTCGCTGCAGATCAAGGAACTCACATAGTTGGTGGTGAGATTATCTACAAAATTTTTCTGCCTGGATTGACTGGTATTCCACCATTTGCGCACCACGGCGGGCAATTTTCGCAGAGTTTCCGTATACAGATGACAGGCATAACGTTCCAGGGGCAGCTGGGAGTCTATGGAGAGATGGAGAGAGTTAAAGAGGCCATGAGCTGTCTTTCAATTAAGTTTAAAGTTTTTACAACTGGAAAACTTCACAAAAGTTTCTGTTCTTCAATCGTATTGTTCGAAAATTATTGTTGAATTATTTGTTTCGTTGTTTTTTTCTTTTGGTCATGGCTCAAAAAAAGCCTTTCAACTTTAAGGAGGAGACCTCGGAGGCACCACCTCCACAGCGTGGCATTCGGTTGGACAATGAGAAGGCCACTGTTGCCGAGGCCTTAAACTTTTTCAAAATTCAGTCTGAACATCCTCCGCCAGAGCGCAAAAAGAAACAGTCCGATGGTCCCACTGTGGCAGATGAGCTGAACGCCCGCTTGGGCATGGTTCAAGTTCGAGCTGATCATTCCAAGCCCATTAAGCGTCTAGTAAAATGGCCCGTTCATGAGCAACCCGCCATGTATCGTTTCTTCTGCGTTTGTCCACGTTATCATCCTTGCTATGTACCCTGCCAGCATACGGGTCAAATCATCATCGACCGAGATGTCCTAAGCCGGGAGGAGCACATTTGTTTTTTAGCCACACCCAAAAAGGATTTATCATCACCGCAGGCCAATAAGCCACCCCGTTATTTCACCAAGAAAATCTATGTGCCCAGCTGTACCGCTCGGGTGGAACGTCTTGCCGATCCCCATCCAGTGCGTGTCAAGGATACATTCAAATCGTTCAAGAATATACTCTCACCCAGGAATTTGACGGCCTTGCAGAATCAAATGAAACCAAAACCCCCGGTTGAGGCAATGACCATGGAGAAGGCTTTGGAATATATGGAAGAGGAGCAGCGTTTGCGCCGTGTGGCTAAGCAATTGCATCGCCGACGTTGTAAGAGCCTAAAGAAACGGATTTTGATGCGTCAACGCAAGCAAATGCAAAAGATTATATGTGTTCTGTTCGAGGAGATGAAGGATTTCCTGCTCAATGATCAGTTTATAATTGATGAGAATTCACCGCTGTGCGCGATAATATTGGAGCGAATTAAGGACTTTACGGGTGAGTTGAATATGTACTTAGCGAAATAGAAGGGTCATAACTATGACCAACTAGTTGGTAGCCTTAAACAGGCCAGAACTTTAAGGTTCGATTATCAGTAGTCAGTTTTTCCACCCAAAGCTATAAGCAGTTGTGAACTGCAAAGAATGAAAGCAGTTAAACACCCATCTAATACCACTTTCTGCTTTCTCTACACTTAGATCAAGAGTTTTATACGACCAGTAATCTGCGTGAATATCAACGAATTTTAGCCAACAATTTGACCGTTTGGATTAACAAATTCATCTCGAACTTGAACATTTACTTGGCTCCACAACAAATACCCGTACAGCGTCAAACTATGCATAACGAAGATCCAGAACAATTTGTTCCCCTATCCGATTATATTTCCCTATCCGAACAAATGGAAGAGGATATGCTGGAGGATTCTATTCAAGATTTTGAAGGCGAGGATTACAATTACCCCTATGATGAAGACTATTTGCCCGATGTTTTAGGTGCTGCTGGAGATGCTTCCGAAGATACATTAAAGCAAGAATAGAAGAATAGACCAGAACTCACCCTTTAGCTGGGACCAAGTGAGCTCCTTGTAGACACCATTACTATGGACTTTAGCCCCATGATTCTTCAATATGTCCACGGGCATGGCACGGAACAGAAAGTGTAGAAAATTCTGTAATTGGAAAAATTTCATGTGTAATCCCAAATTTGAAAAGTAAAACTCAATTCGAACCTCTTCATAGCGATTCTCGTTCAGCCAGTTGGTGTAGACGGCACGCAAAGCCACTGGGGATTTGGCACACGCATTCAAGATGCAGTCCCAGATAAGTAAATAGCTCAATGCATCATGTCTATTGATGGGCTCCAGATCCTCCAGCTCTGTCAGCTTAAAAGTGAATTCCTCCAAATATTTTCGTATCAAGAAATCGTAACGAGTGAGATAGTCCTCGAACCGATTGAGAAAATGCCATTTGCATAAGCTGGAGGAGGCATCCAACTGATCACTTTGCTTCTCATTTAGCTCTATATCATCGGCCACAAAATGAGGGGTAAGTTGACGCAGGGCATAGACGGCATTTAGGCGTACAGAATGCTGCGTGTGATACAGTTGCTTGAACAGGAAATTGCAGAGATGATCCAAAGTAATTTTCGAATTGGGTGATTTGCAGAACTGAAACAAAATGGACGAATAGATAAATAGCAAATAGCGAATCTGTGATCGTTCTACTTACATTATAGACAAAACTATAGTCCAACTGCTCTAGAGTGGGGGTTAGGCGCTCCAGCAACATTTTATAGCAAGTCTCAAATCCTGCTTCCACATTTGCTTCATTAGTCAGTTGATAATACGATTTAAACAGCACCACGTTGACCTCACGAGCAAATAGGGAATCCCATTCATCAATCACGTTTTTGAGCATTTCTGTTGAACTTTTCTGCTTCTCCGAGCGTATGAATCTGATGAGAGAGGCAAACAGTTGATAGACGGCCACCAGAAAGAAAGAAGTCTGCGAAGGAATAAAAAAACACAAAAATTACTTCAGTTTACTAAATGGTTTTTGAGTCAAATCATACTGCGGTTTCGTTCTAATGTAATATTTTTTATTTAAACTTCATTTAAAACTTCAACTTTTTCTAAATTTGGATAGTCGACAAAGAGCTTTCAATCGAACAATCGCTTAGATTCAAAATAATACAGGTAATGTAAGTCACACAATAGTTGGGTTCAAACTTTGACAACGTTTCTTTGCGCGATTTTTCATAAAGGCTAAAGTTTCTAAATTTAACGGGCAGTTCTAAGCTCGCTTTCTGTATTGAGAGTCTGATTGCATTGAAATACTTCAACAATCAAGAGTCATTTAGCAAACGCCTTCTGATCAGAGCTCCCAAAATATGCTCAACCAAAATTTCACAAGCTGGCTGCTCACTGAAATAACATTAGACAGACTCGCTCACTCTCTGAACAGAACACTTAAAATTTGTGTCTCTCGTGTTTTCTGTTTTATGCTGATCGGTGAGAGAACACACGAAGCGCTCTTGCGACAACAGTTTGAATGGGATATTTTTGCTTGGCGCTCCTCAACTGAGCCTCGGCAACTGAGCAAAACGATTTGCGTTAAAGCACAGTGTCTTTTTTGTTGTTGCTTCGTTAGTGCTTTGTTGTTGCTCTATTTCATCACGGGCAAAGCGTGAAAGAGTGACAGAGAGAGAAATGGTCACTTGCTGGGACGTTAATCTATGCGTTCTGAAATAACACAACTAAAGCGAACGCGCAACACACATACAGCAAAAAGACACTCTCACCGATTTCAAGTGTCTCGAGTGAGCGCGTACATAAAGTGAGCGACAAAAAGCTCTTACTGATTGACCAAAGAGCACGCTGAGTAAAAACAGGTTTAAAGTGTCTTTTTGATCCCGTCTAGCAACAGTTCTTTTTGGACTTTCTGCAAAAAGGGACCACTACTTGCGAGCTCTGCTTCTGATGATTAAATTGGACATTAGAGCGGGTCAAATTTTGAATCGAACAAGCGTATAGCAGAAACACAATCTACGGCATATTCTAAGAAAATTTCCTCAAGAATCCATAGGTCTAAAATCAATTTCTAGGTCCCGCCTAGAGCGTTCAAAATTTTTATAGTTTTTAAAAAAACACTTGAATAGTTCAAAAAAGGCAACGTACAGCATTGATCTCGGTCTTGTTTTAAAGGAAATTTTGTTAGCTTTCCGAATCTGTTTTAATTTTTTAAATATTTTAGCTTTTAAATCGAATTTGACGGATCTAATATATATAAATGTCAAGAAAAAGTTAAAACGATTTAAATTTTTTGAAGACAATATTTTATTGCACTGGTTGCAAAATTTATTTACTGAAATAAGACTTTAGACTTTTAGATCTTGTATGCTCTCAATGAGGGGTAGTTCGACTTTCTGTAGTTATAGCCATTACATCGCACAGTGGTCGATTTGGCTAATCTGGCAGGCAATAAATGGAAATTTAAAAATTAAAATTTCCTAGATGTTTTTTATTTTCTTGAAAGCTAACATCCCGCCAATATATATTCAGATTTTTATATATTTTTTTATTCGATAGTCACGATGTCGTGAGCGTGCAAAACTCACGATATTTCTTTGCCCATACCTTAAAACATTTTCTTGACTTTTTAATGTGTTTTATTTTGGGCTGAGATAGTTTAAGTTTTTCAATTTGGTTAGACTTAAGTCTTTAATTTAAACATAGTTGGTATGTATTTAATAATAAAAAATGAGTGTGTGTGCTGTTCTTATATGTATTAGTGGTAAATCGATGTCGAACTTAACATTTCTGTTAGTGTATAGTTACTTACATACCCGCGATTTTCGTGGAGTAGAATTTTGATATTGGCCGGTATTGGTCCTAAATCTTTGCGTTTGTGAAAATGGTCCATTGTGAATCGTCCAGTGTCAAAATGAACTGCTCCTTTCAGCGCCTTATTAGTTTTTTACAGTTTATAGGTAAAATGTCAGTGTTGTTTTTTCTTTGCAGGCCAATAAAGATAATTTTCGAAAAGGAAACTGCAGACTTAGTCCGTACAGAAGTTGCAAATATAAATAAGCAAGTACGAAACATTCTTCCCCCAATATGTAATGTCAACAATGATTGGAAGAAAGGTCTCAGCTGGATTGCAGAATCTTCGTCGCAGGTCTGTGGAATTTGTAATGCCTCTCCTTTAACGTTTAACAATTTAAAACAAATTTTATTGAAGTTTCCTAAGGAACATTTGTATGAATATGAGCCATCTACTCTTCATGCATGAATCCGATGTTTTGAATGCATCATTAATATATCATAGCGAATTCCAATAAAAAAAGTGACAGGGTCGCGGAGCCGATAAAGCAATTGTTGCATAAAGTAAGGTCATAATTCAAAATTAACTCCGAAAATGAATGGGTCTTTTGGCAAGCAAACTGCTTCATCAACCAACCATGGTATCCACAATCACAAGTGTGAATATTGACCTGATAAAATAAAGATTTAACGTTATTTTACGCACAATGGCATGTGCTTATAAAGTAAGTGTTGAGGAATTTTGCCAATACGCTTGGGAAGCCGCAACAATATTTGTACAAGAATATCCATGGTTTAACATGCCTTCGTCTATTCATAAAATCCTAATACATGGGACAGATGTTATAAAAAATGTGTCACTTCCATAAGGCTTGATGTCCGAGGAAGCGCTTGAAGCGCGAAACAAGGACCTGCGCAACTATCGAACTATGGATGAAGAGTTCTTAAAACTACTAGTGCATTTCGTATTTAAGCAATTCAGAAGCTCTATAAGTTTTTTTGTACTCTGCTTTTTTTTAAATTAATTGAAATGACTTATGAAAAAATGCTGTAATTTTTTAAATAAAAAAATTACTTTTTTTATATTTTTTCAAAATAAAAAATTAAATTTGCGCTTTAAAAATTTCTTCGTTTATATACAAGATTATAAAAAAAGTTCAAAAAATATTACCTATTTATTGGCAAAATAGACCACTGTGCATCGTCTCGATTTTTTCTATATCGCGGCGCGACACACTTGAAAGTAATTGAACAGATCGCTTATTTCCCTGAATATGCAATGTAATTTAAGGGTCTGACAGCGGCGGATGTTCAAACTCTAGATTATTCAACATGTGCTCGTATGGAATGTTAAGGATGTATGGAGGTTCGGGTATCGATGTACTTCAATATTAAGTATTATAGTTCTGCGAAAGAGCGTTTAAATAGATTTAATATAATCGAGATAATCTATATGGCCCAACAAAATTAAGGGCTTATAAAAAGCATACCATTAAATTTGAATGCTTAGACTATTTTGAACTAATAGATCTAGATAATCTAAGATCGGATGAACGATAAGAAAAACTAACAATTTTATGGGCAGCACCGGCCGCAACGACGATAGGCAGCACTTTACATGCCTTTACACAAGCTTTGGCAGGTACAGAGTATATTATAGCCGGGCTGGACCGACTTACTTTCTCGTTATACATCAGGTCCGTCAAGTTCGACTTAAAGGTGAAAATATTTAAAAAATTAAAACAGATTCGGAAAAATTTCATTTAAGACAAGACCCAATACAGCACACGAATTATTATAGAATATTTATAGAATATATTCGAAATTTTCTAAAATCTAAGAAAAAATTAAATTGGCTATTGTTTCATAGGTTTCCGGGACAATCTTAGGCCTGCTAAAGCCGGTCATAATTTTCCTGGTTCAAAAAAAATCAGGGACCGTAACGGTTATAATTTTTAAAATAAAAATTGTACTATAACCATTATTTTTGTTTTTATCAAAAATTGAAAATAACTTTATTTTTGTTTTAAAAAAAATACATAATAAATTTCAATTTTTATTTAAAAATCATAATGTAACGCTTATTTTCAATTTTTATAATAAAATTAAAAATAAAAATTATTTTTCAATTTTTAAAAAAATCTAAAAACAAAGATTATTTTTCAATTTTAATTATAAAAATTGAATGTAAATATCTTTAGAACCGGGTGGAGTATTACCAAAATTTAAAAACATTCATGATGTGTGGCTCAATACCTTTCATATGATACATCGCATGTCCTGAAGGACCAATCCTTATGGTTTAACTTCATGTGAGCAAAAAATTAACAAATCGGTGGCAAGCAACCGGGGTATGTATTTCGAAAAGTGACTTATATATAAGGACTCGTGGAGACACCACCCCCTCCCCCATCCCTCTTACCCCATCAAGCTGTAAAATTTAATTCATGATATTCGTCATAATTATAAGCAGGGATGCAATTCGGTTCTGAGCCAACCCTTACCCGAACAGCTAATGCTAGACGATTAACCAAACCTCAAAACGTACCGGCGCCCCTCCAGAAATGCTGAACCTTGCTCATTAAGTTCTCCTGAAGATCAATTGGCTTAGGCGCTTGATGTGACAAGACGCTACGATGACGACACGTACCCTGTGCGGACGGCCTAAGTTACAGGAACGATCGGTCGACAAACTAGTTTTAGTATCCATTTGGGTGTTAGCTATAACAGACTATTAAAAACAAAATCATAATGTTATAATTGCCAAATATTCGGCCACTGCTCCAGTCGTTGGCAGTGAGAAACCTACCGCCCGTTTATGTACATTTTTCGTTTCCGCTGAGCCGAAAAAAGAAAAAAAATTTTTAACGGGGACTTGAACCAACAACCCAAGAAGTAAGGCGGCTACAACCACTCAGCAACAATTAATATGAGCGTTAACTTAATATGTACCTTTGTAAAGGCTGACAAAAGCGAAAATGGTATCCAATGTCCACCTGGAACATTCGCTTTTTCACATCGTCATCTATAAACTATTGTCTTTGATATAAGTCACTTTTTTGTGCCACCGATTTGTTAATTTTTTTGCTACGGGTACCTTTGGCATACAACCGTTTTCGTCTCGGCCGCTGCACTAATGCCCGCACTGCCTCTGTCCGAGGACATTCCACCAGAAGGACACCCCAGTTTCGCAATGTCTCCCTACTGGTGAAGTTATACCTTAGGATCCGTTGGTCCTTTCAGGACATGTGATGTATCATAGAAAGGTATTGGCCACACACATGAATGTTTTTAAATTTTGGTAATACTCACCCGGTTCTAAAGATATTTACTCATTTTTTTTCAATTTTTATAAAAATGAAAATAATCTTTTTTTTCGATTTTTATAAAAATTGAAAAATAATTTTTATTTATTTTATTATAAAATTGAAAATAAGCGTTACATAATGATTTTTAAATAATTATTGAAATTTAATTATTATTGTAATTTATTTTTTTAAATCAAAAAAAGAGTTAAATTAATTTTTATAATAAAAATTAAAAATAAAGGTTTATCCTGCCAACAGAATCCTGGACCCTGAATTAGTATATCTAAGATATTTTCATTCATCTAAATTATTTCTTAAGGTTCGATTTTTATGAACTCATAACTCTTATTTGCAAACCCTGAAAAAATTAAAAAAATGTAATTTTCCCCCTTTCTTTAACATTTTACTTGCAGTCTTACAAGTAAATTCAATTTCAATTTAATAAAATCTTCAAAATAAAGATTTAACGTTATTTTACGCACAATGGCATGTGCAAAATAACACTACAGACAACAAAGCGAAGTAAGACCCTTCGTTCTTTCACTTACCTTTGGATCACTATAGCTTTTCATAGATTTGGACACACTTAGGACCCAAGAACTAAGTCCTATGCGTATGGCATCCCAATTTTTGATGGTCAATTCGTAGGGAAAACGTTGCAGAACTTCAGTTAGAAGTTTAATAAACTCTACTGTATTCAGCACCGACTCGTAGGGTTGCTTAAGGAGGTCTCTGGAAGTAAACGAATATAGTTGGTCAATAGTTCTCATAGTTAGCACCTCAACTTACACATTGTAGTGCAGCAGATTATTTTGACTGGCCGTCTGCTCTCCTATGCTGGTCAGGAATTGCACGGCGGAGACTATGATATTACGATCCGATTGCTCATTTTGCTCCGCTTCAAAATTGTTTAGAAGTAAACAACGAAATATGGAAGCTTTGATCCACATTTGGGGAGGATCTGTGTGCATAATTACCGACTGCAGAGTGATGGCCTTTTGGGAGAGCCTTGGCAACAGTTGCTGAAAGAAGAAAAATGATTAGAGATAACAAATGGGATGTATGTTTAGTGTGCACACCTGCAAAGTTATCACATATGATGCGTAGGCTGCTTTTTGATTCACCATCAGGTCGGCCAGATCCTCATGCAGCAGTATGGTCGAGCTCTCTTCAAACACCGCATATTGTGGATAGTAAATCAGATAGCCCAATAAACGACAGCTAAACACACTGTTGAACTTTAAGGCCTCCTCTAGCATACGCTCTTTGATAATGGACACCAATTCGCAACTGTTCGCCATAAAACTATGAACCTTCTCGGACATAAGCAATATCATGTCTTCGGTAGGACTCTCCAAGTCAGAAACTTCCAGCCAGGTTTCGCTAATGCCAGCTACCTTGAGACACTGTTGTAGTTCCAGTATTAAAAATTCACTCCACTGCTGAAGTAGATTAGCATTGGGATCACAGTAATCTTCGGTAAGTTCATCTTCAAGGTCTTGGGGCTTTTGTAGCGGCATCTCCACACGACACACTAGCTTAGACAGGGTGCAAAAATTGAGCGTGGAGCGTTGAATGAGGGTAAGTATATGCTTCTGCTCCAGGCAGGCCGTTTCCAAGGCCGAGCCGGGGGTAATACTTTCCTGCAGAGTGGCCAGATACAGACAATGCTGCTCAAATTGTTGCACTCGCTCCAATGATTTTACAGGTGATTGGAGCAGAGCCTTTAGGGTGGTGTCTATACTTTGATATCTTTGCTCTTCGTCTTCTAAATGTTCAGTGGAGCAGATAACAAATTTGGCCATGGCTTCAGACATGTTTTCCACCTGTTGATTATTTATGCCCTCGCCAATTAATCCTTCCACTATTTGCGCACATTTGCCGAGTAGATATTCATCGATTTCTATGTCCCGGCTGGATAAAGCATCCTGCCAACACGTGGTCAGCTCCCACAGAGTATCCTCGGAGAGATTATCACTTGCTTGATGTGACAAACTGAATTTAAAGAGCTTAAGAAAGATCTCTTGGCGCACAGGTAAAGATGAATTGTCCTGGGAACAGATAACAGGCATAATCTGAGCTATGAAACTGCCACACACTTCCACCTGTTCGCTCTCCAGCAGCTGCAGTTGCTGGGTCTGGTCCAGGGGCTGAGACATGGTTAAGAGTATGTGATCCACTGTCTGGCTATTGATGAGAATATTTCCCGCATCCGTTTGGAAGAAACATTTGTGTAGTAAATTAAGTTTTTGTCGATTTTGATCCTTCACCACTTCCTGGGCTATACGGCAGACAATGGCACAGCACTGTGGTGAAGTTAGCAAATGATGCACTGCCGTTTCCTGGCTTAGAGGATAGGACAGCAGACGTTGCAGTAGCAAATTCTGCACCAATGGCTGTTCCAGTTTCATTAGAGTGTGCTCAAGATACTTAAATCTCTGCTCCGGTTGCATTAACGACATAATCTCAAAGCAAATCTCCACCAGCAAGACACAAGACTCTTCGGTTTGATGATCCAGCAAAGCTACCAACTTATCCAAGGTTTTACTCAACTCTCCCTCAGCCGAAAGCTTAAGATAGAAATCCAAATCACCAAACATACGGGTAAGCAGGCGTATGTGCGCTATATAAGTGGAGCCCGAGTCTTTCTCAGTGGCTTTGTCCAGACATATTCCCAACAGTTTGGTTACCAACTGCTTAAGCTCATTTTGTATATAATTGGCCGTTTCCTGCGCCTTTTTGGTGGGTGTAGGGGGTCGCCCCGGAGTCAAATCCTCTTGGAATCTCACCTGTGGCGACTCCAAACTGGGATGAGCCACATGTAAGTCCTGCACCAGAGTTAAGACATGCTTTAGCAGCGAATCATCTACTTCCCGCTTAGCAATATACTGACTGACCAGCTCAAAGAGGCAAGTCCAGAATTTCTGCAGCAATTTGCCATATAGCAAACCCTTATCCTGTCCGTTTTGGCTTTGTCTATCCCAAAATGCCACCAAGGCGGATGTATGTTGAAAGAAATACTTGACCTGGGCCTGCTCTGCTTGGAGTAGATCGGCTATGGGCTCGAGCAGTTGATGTTGGAGCAGATTCAAAGCAAATTCCTGTTCTTTTTCCTTCATTTCTGGCTGCTGGTTGATTTGCTGGAGCAGAAAACGCAAACACTCGAAGTAGGTTTTATGTATCATGGCAGCATCGGACTTGGACAAGGGAGGATCTTGTGTTCCCGTAACAGCCAATTTCAAATCTTCAAAGAAACGTTCATAAAACTCGTATAAATCCACTTCCTGGAGGCTGGCTGGGCTTATGTTGGCCAGAAATGGTAGCAAGTTAGGGCAAATGGCCTGGGCATTGCGATTGAAGGCATTCTTGAGCAATGTGGATAACTTGGGCATTAAGGCTTTGCGTATATTTAGAGAAGAAGACCTGGAGCAAAGAATTGAAAGCTTATGAATGGTAGGGAATAACATGTAAGTTAGGGTGGAATAGAAACAGGCGGGCAGACGGACTGGGCTTAACCAACTCAGCTCGTCATGCTGATCAAAAAAAAAGGGCGTAGGGGGTGGTTGAACCCCTAACTTTTTTTGGGAAATTTCTACTTTAACACCCACTGGCTTAACAAAGTTGCTCCAAGCTATTTTTTTTAGCATTTATTATATTAGTCCATTTAATTCTTTGTTAGAAAAATTGTGCTTACATAAACTTGGTTACCGTTTGCCGATGTTGCACGACTTTGAACGAAGATTACTTTTCTTTATTTAGCTAAGTCCATCAAAAAGAGAAAAAAAAGTTTACAACAGTGCTATTTTGAACAATTGGTGGCGGACAAAAGTGCATTGTAAATAAAAATACACTCTTGCACACTCTTACCTTTATTTTCACGCTGAGAGCTTTACAAATGACTAGTCTCTTCATGGCAATTTTACAGAAGATTGAGCCGTGGCGGCCTACGTAAAGACGCCATGTTGTTAGTGTTCAATCACCGGAAGACACGCGTTTGAGTCCCAGCAAAATAAGGTAAAGTTAAAACTAACAAGAAAGATAGTCGGTCGAGCCCGACTGTCAGCCCCATACTGCGACCGGTGCTGCCCATAATTGTTTGTTCCTTATAACTTCATCCGATCTTTTTAAATTTCTTCAGTGGATCGATACAGTCGCCAATGTAAGGTTCAAACCTTCTACCTATTAAACTGTGGGAGATATGACGTTATTTCGATATTGCGGGGGCGGGAGGGGGCGTGACCAAAATTTAAAATAAACTTCATCTGCCTGCAAGTATAAGAAGCATATGGCCCGTACATGTCAAACCTCTATCTCTTACCATCTCTGAGATCTGTTTGTTCATACGGACAGACAAACGGATACTTTTGCACAAACTTAATATACTCTGTGTACCTCTGGTACAGAGATTAAAAATTATAACGCACTACCACAAAAGGCCTTTGCATTCTTGAATATAATTAAGGTTTTGTGGTTAAACATTACATTCCTTGAAAGAATCGCTTTCTTATCCCTCAGATGAGACTTTTTTTTATCCCCCAGAAGATACTATTCCCAGATCCCCAGAAAGTGCAGAGTGGGGATGAAGGATTCCCCGAAGGGGGGTGTGAATGCGATAGCAATGCGATATCGATGGAGTAAAGCGATACCTATTGGAGGGATAGAGTTCTTATCTTCGGCGATAAAATATATTGGCTAAGCTAATCCGATTGCTTAAAAATATTTCAAGCCTTTTCACCGTAACTTACAAATCATTAAATCGCGAAAACGACCAAAGACTGACGGATCTTTAGATCTCGAAAAAACACCAAAGTGGACCAAACTTTGTAAAAATTTAAGGAAAGTACTATCAGGTCCGCCACTTCCAATTGTACCTAAGAAAAAGAATGCTAAACAAATAGCCCTAGTATTCGTAAAGTGTAAGTCTTGGTCAAAAAATCGTGAAACATGATCGTAAATATATATTTGTTTTTTTTAGGCATGTGAAAAATAGTTAGGGTCTTCACTAGCTTTCGTAAATGGTAAAGTGTAAATTTACGACACACGAGCTACTGAGCGACCCCTTGTGATTTACTGTATTAACTTTCAGGGCCAACTTTGTAAAAACCGCCGTTATTTCGGTCGAACTAATTTTAACAAGACTGTACCTTTTGTATGGCGAAAGCACACTTTACCGGCTGCCTTAAGGCATATTTCAGTAAAGGCAGCCTCTATGCCCTAGTGCAAATTGGCAATAATCCAGATGTTTAGACGTGCTATTATTTGGGTACCAAAACTTGACAAATATAAACAACAAAATAAAAATGCTAAGACAAAGGGTGCAACAAGCTTTTAGTAAGCGAACAATTGACTTCTCCCTTTAAGAAATAGGAAAATTAAAACAATGTTAGGAGTAAGTGATGGCGGCTCTTCAGGTCTTGTTACAGACAGAGTTTTATTGTGGTATTTTTTTATGGGTGGGTTAAGCTACGGAATTGTTAAATTGAGTTCTTTTAAATATTTTGTAAACATGTCAGTGAATTGTTATGTTTTCTTCTTGTTTTCGAATTGATGGCTTAGGGTTGGAGGAACCCTTTGTTGCATTCACTCGGCAATGATATTGGTGTTCCTGAAAGCATCCCCACGTGCTCCAGTGCGCAGCAGCCAGATGCTCTCGTTGACGCGACGCAGGGTCGACACATCCACCATGAAATATCTCGAGCGAGAGCTTGACAGTGCGGCAGGAACTCAGCTTCTTGCCATTGTTGCGTCCCTTCAACATCTGCGTGCAGGTCAGCCGATCCACAATGGGGCACTGGGCCTTGCGGAAACGCTTGGCGTCATCAAATTCTTCCAGCGCTTTTAATTGCCTTCCAGTTTTCTTTTTTATAATTTGCAGTTTGCTGGTATGACCGCATATTTTTAAGACAAAAAATCTCGAAATGGCTCGATACTAAGTATTTTTAATCGATTCTTTGAAAAATTTTACAACACTTCAAAACTTTACACTTTTTCACATTTACGACTGATTTATTAAACATACCCTAGGGCATGTTAATTGTGGTAATTTTTTTCTCATGTGTTTTGTTGTTGCTTCGTAAACTTTTGGATTTACGCTTTTACGCTTTGCCATTTTACGAGGGCTAGTGAATACCCTCAGTATTTAAATTTCCCACCTAACTTTCGGAAAATGTACTTTGGGGGGCGTAAAAGTTATTCTGTAAGCACATTAAAAAAGAATACTAGATAGTCGATGTTTGCTCAGAAATAAGCGAATAAAATCTGCAAAAGTCTGATTACTAAATGTAAAATTTCTAGACGGTACCATTAAAAAAAAAAAAAAAGTTTTTCTTACTAAGTTTCTTTTTCAGACCCATCTTTTGCATGGGAGCTGTAAAAGTGATCCGATTTTCACCCAACTTAGTAGAATTATTAAAATAAAATAGGGGAAAGTTAACATCGGCTCGGCCGAAATTTTGTATACCCTTGCAGCTTCCATTGAAAACAAAAAAGTTTTTCTAAGACTCCTTTTTGGAACTTACTTTTCTATGGGATCTATACTATCAGGCCTGTTCCGGTTTTCACATATTTCTTCGATTTCAAATGGAAACAAAATCGAACGATTTGGTTTTAGCTGTTCCGGTATTCGAACGATTTGCAATTCGAATATTTCATTTCGAAATTGTTTCCGTTGACTACACTTTCACCTTAATCAATTGGTGAATCAAAACAATCCAATAAATAATCACTCGAAACAGTTGACAGTTTTTAAGGACATTTTATGAACATTTTCCCAGCGTTTCATAAACAAGTGAAAACAAAACAGCTTGAACAAAATATGTGAATTTAATTTGGATGGCACATTGAAAAATTGAAGCTATTCATAAATATTATTTATTTTTTTTATTAAAAATAGTTTTTAAGGGAATGTAAATTTGCAAAAAGTATGCAAATACTCTAAACAATGGTACAAAATTAACTTTAAGCCATTATTTTGACGCCTTTATGTACAAAATTGCATTTACTTTTGATTTTAACGGTTCCAAGCAATGTGAATTCAAATCGAGTAAATCTATTGAATTGTGAAAACCGGAACAGGTAACCAAATCGAATTCGAGCGAATTTAGTGAAAGTGAAAACCGGAACAGGCCTGTTTATAGATGTCTGATTTCGACAGAACTTGGTAATATCATGGAAAAGCATAATAAACTGTTAATTACGAAATTTGGAGGCGATCCCAATTACAAAAAAATTTTTTTGTTATAATATTAAAATCAAAGTTTAAAAGAGAGAAATAAAACGGAGTTCTACCCATCAGAAGAATAAATATTGAATATTTTGGAAACGGTGTAGATTGAAAGATTGCACATTAAAAAAAAGAATTTTTTATAAGGATTAAAAGAGGAAATAAAAAAAAAGAGGTTTTAAAAAATAAGAAAAAGGGAAGAGAATATTTATTTAAAAAAAAAAAAAGAAAATTTTAAAAAAAAATGAGCACAGTTTTTCTCACAGAACTTCTTTTTCGACCGATCGTTCCTACGGCAGCTATAGCCTATAGTCATCCGATTTCGACCAAACTTAGTCAAATCATGGGAAAGAATAGTAAACTAGGAAATACGTACTTTGGAGGCGTTTTCATTAAAAACAAAAAAGCTTTTCTCACTAAGACTAGTTTTTCGACCGATCGTTCCTATGACAGATATATGCTATAGTCATCCGATCGGTCCGACAAATTTGCAGAGTACTTGTACAAAAAGATTTTGTGCAAAGTTTGGTGAGGAAGCTGAGGAGGAGATAGATAGAAAAGACGGAAGTGATGAGACGATCGTTAAAAACAGTCTTAAGAGAAAAACTTTTGTTTTTAATGGAAAGATCTTACATGGCATACATAATTTTATACTTTACAATTAAAAGTTTGGTCGAAATCGGATGACTATAGCATATAGCATAGGAGAGGTCGAAAACTAGTTCGAGTGAGGAAAACTTTTTGTTTTAATGAAAACGGTTTATTGGCATCATTATTGTATATACTTTGGACACATCACAAAGTTTTATCAAAATCGGATGAATATAGCATATAGCTAGTATGAATGATCGGTCGAAAAAGAAGTTCTAGTGAGAAAAACTTTTGCTTTAATTGGGATCACAAATTGCAATTAACAGTGTATTATGCTTTTCCATGATTTCACCAAGTTTGGTCGAAAATCAGACATCTATATAGTATAGATCCCATAGAAAAGTTAGTCCAAAAAATAGCTTCGTTAGAAAAACTTTTTTGTCTTCAAGGGAAGCGCAAGGTAGAAAAACACGGCCGAGCCGAAGTAATCCTATTTTTTACTAAAACTAGTTTTTCGACCTATCGTCTAATATAGTTTATGGGTTCGGTTATGAATATTTCTATGCTTGAATTATAATACACATTGCAAGGTTTTTTTTTACAGTTTTACTCCACCCAAATGTAAGTAGCTTAACTCACCAATCCTCAAAGTTAGTCTGCATTAGCAGGACACAACCCCAGATATGAGGTGCCACCAGAGGATCCCCCTCGTCTATGTTCTGAAAACTCAGTGTAATTAACTGAGATTTGTGTTCAACGACCAGCTCCAACAGTGCAGGGGTTTGTACTATATGATAAGCACACTCAAACCAGGCAGCTCTAAGGGATTAGGTAAAATTAGTTTAACAGAAATCAAGCTAAATAATATTTCTGGCTTACTTGATGGTGGCAACCTTGTGTTTGGCATAGCTCCAGAATTTCTGATGACCCATTAACGTAGACAGACCTTCTTTGAGCTTAGCCAAATCTTGCTCCTGACCTATGTGCTCGAGCAGGAACGATAGCACACGTAAACTTCCCATTACCACACGTTGATATTTCTGCTCTGCCTCTTCGGGGGTCAAACTTTTGCCTATAGACAAGGTGGCCGCCGTGTGAAAGGTTAAATTCCTTGAGGCATACTCCATGATCTCCACCTGGCAGTGTCGGCACACTTCGCTTGTGCGATTGGCATTCCCGGCAAAGGTCTCGCGAAAGGATTGCTGAGCTATGCTAGCGGCCGGCGCGTAACTATCATAGCCGCTGGCCAACCACACAGGCACCAGCAGCTTGAGATAGGGAGCCATGGCCTTCTTACACTTGACCATAAGCAACTGCAGCACGGTTTGACTCAACTCTCTGACATTATGCTCCGGATCAAGGGCCAAGTTGTGGTAGTATTTGGGCCACAAAGGTAATATGCTCTTCAGCGTATCCACCTCGGATTTCTCTATCCATTCATGCAGCTCCTGCAGGGCTTTCTTCTTAGTCAGCGGATCCTTCTTGGACAGCTTGCGCAATGTGATCTGCGTTTGTGGGCTTATGCTGGCATCAAAGGTATCGGGCATTTGCTCTGAGCTGGCAAATCCCGGTGCAAAGGGCACCAAGCCTCCATCAGCCTGAGCCGAAAAACCAACAAAAATGGGCGTTGTGGTTCCCAGCAATTCTGCTGTGCGACTGCTGCTGGAGGGCTTGTAAGTGGACAAGAGAGCTGGGTTAGTTTAGGGAATATTTACAGTTAATGCGTTGTACCTTTGCATTATTTTTGGTACGCGGAGTTTGTTTTGTCTTTCCACCCATTTTCTTTTGACGACGACTAACAATGTGGCCAGCCAGGGCTGGCAAGCGGTCTGCGTAAGGTGAGTCAGCGATGAATTTTGAGTTGGCGGGAAAAAAGCCAACTGCCCTGGGGCAAATAAATAAAGGAGTAGCGCCTCGTAGTCCTTAGTGTTAAAATCTCAATTTGAACATAACTGGAATAAAGCTGTTTAAGTCCCAATGAAAGTCTTTTTAGCTCATTACACTAAACAAAAAATGAATGTCCAATTTCTGCTAGGTTTTTTAGAGCGAAGCTCTTTTACGAAATTTTAAGCAAGAATTTCTTTGGTTAAAATGGAAAGTTTAAAAAAATTTATAGCACTATCGATGTTTTTTCAAAGCTTGAATGGTGGCTACTATCGGGTATTGTGTACCGAATAAATGCTCTTACTTTTACACTTCAAATTGTAAATTACATTTAAAATTAAATTCACCCGGATGTAACCATACGAAAAGGAGAGCGTTAAAGTCGGTCCTGCCCGACTTCGATATACCATTATGTGAGCAAATAACGCATGCGGCGCCAAAAAGTATGCAACATTCTTATAACTTTTATACTCATTTTGTCATTTTTTATCCGATCTTTACGAAACTTTCAGAGATTGTAGATATTGGGCACATATGACGAAAATTTAAAATAATCTTGATCTGCCTGCAAGTATAAGAAGCATTTCTCCCATACATGACAAACCTCTATCACTTACCATCTCTGAGATCTATTTGTTCATACGGACAGACAGACAGACGAACGGACACCGGACGTGGCTATAACGACTCGCTTGTTGATGCTGAACAAGAATATATATACTTTAAAGCAGCCATTCCCAGTCGTATGCTCTTTGGGTGCGTTTTGTATTTGTAATTGCACCAAACATAGGAAATTTATGGTCGTATACATGCAGGGCGGCATACAAAACGACACACTTGCAAACATATCGTGTGTGTGTGCGTCGCGTAGAACAAAAACCGGGTTTTTCACTTATTTGATTGGCGTATGCGCGTACAAGCAAACTGACCAACAACGAAGTATTGGTGCGTTTCTTTGTAAGTATCGGAGAGTGCTCTGCCGTATGCTACCTTTGGGCATGTCTGCTTTATAGTGTCGGAAATGCTTCCTTCTGGCTGTTACATACATTTGCACAAACTTAATATATCTGTGGTACACTCTGGTACAGAGTATAAAAATTTAATTTTTTTCTCGATAAAGTACGTAAAACCTTTTTAAAGAACCTATGAAATACATCAAAAAATACCTTTAAACTATAACTATCTTGTATGGTGTTTTTTCGTTAATCCTTTTTGTACGCTTCAACCTAGAAGATCTTCTATATGGAGTTGCGGTAAAAATTTATTTGGGGCAACCCTGCGATCTCACCACGCGGTAAAAGTTTTCGGATAGAGTGATCGAAACTGGCTTATCAAAAGCTGCAAAATTGCGTGTAAAGCTTGTGAGCCAGTCCTGACCGTAAACAAATCGGAAAATGAAAAATATTCTATATTAGTTTGTGAAAACAATAACTGGAGATTTAATTTTTCCTAATATTTTCTTCACATGTTATTGCTGTAAATTTTTACTTATGTGTTTGAGTTTCGTGAAAAATTTCTTACGCTGCTTGTGACCTCGTGCGGACTTTTATGTGCCCATTCTTGCCCGTTTTCTCAAAAACTTCATTTTACAGAACAGTTCTAGTTTAGTCGGCAAGAGCTTTTAGATGATTGGAGTTGCAATGGTCGTCAGTCAGATGCGGTGTTTACATACATTTTGAAGGAAATTGACGAAACTGAATGTAGAGAGTCACAAATAAATGAAACAAAAAACAATTCAGAAAATTTCTTGGTCACATTAAAACATACCTACTAGAGACCTGCAACAAGCCTCTTATGTTCGATCACACTCGTGCGTTTACTTGGCTTGGTTGGACTCGTCGCCATGGTTCGACACACTCGAAATGATCGCAAGCACATTGAGTCAGAGCGAGTAAGCACTTTGCTTCGTACGAGTAATAATATGAACAAGCTTTTCATACCACGAGTCAAAATAAGCCTTTTGCCAGCAATGGTGAGGCCTTTTCGACACTCGTCTCGTGCTTACTCGGACTCGCTACAGAATTTACTCGTACGTACT
Source organism: Lordiphosa collinella (assembly GCA_018904265.1). NCBI lineage: Eukaryota > Metazoa > Arthropoda > Insecta > Diptera > Drosophilidae > Lordiphosa > Lordiphosa collinella. The sequence goes on along the minus strand of JAEIFV010000213.1, from coordinate 114,738 downwards.
CTGCTGGTTGAAAGCGAGTCTCTTATGCAATTGTTGCTGTGTTTTGAAAACTTCAAACAACAGCATGCCACAAGAACGAATGAGAAAACGTATGCAAAATACAAATGCTAAAAATAGGCCATCATGCTATCTCTTTAGCTCTCACAAATTGTAGTTTTTTGTGTGCTTGTGACGATTGTGTACAAGCGTTGATCGTAACAGATCGCAGCAGATTTTTGACTTCGGCTACAAGTACTCTCGGTGATTCGCGGCCGAAGCTAGGAGTAATCGCGTGTATTTGTACCGAATGAACTTTACTCATGACGGCTTGAGCAGAACTTTGATTTTGTATCAAGGGGCTTTGCGCTGAGTCAACTTGAGTATGAGTAAGGGCAATACTCGAATCTGACAAGCCTTGAGCCTTGAGCGATTGTACTCGTGGCGGCTCGTTGCAGTTCTCTGATACCTACCCAAACGCAATATAAGGCTCTCAAAATGTCTTGATATCAATGTAAACATCAAAATTGAGAAAATCAATGAAAATATGAAAAAAAAATATTTTTTTACATATATCTTCACTCATTTTGTTTTCAAAAAAGGATCAAAATTGTGGGTTGGGGTGAAGGCGTGGCCCAATCGTCAATAAAATTTTCCCAAAATTATATTTTGATCTAAGTATTATTCGTGCCAAATTTGAATAAAATATATTAACACTTAGAGTTTATGTCAAAAAAAATCATTTCCCACTGTGCACTGCTATTCCGACCACTATATCTTCTCCTATATTCTTCGTAATTCATTTTTAATATTTATTTTCAAGAAATTTAAAATCAAAACAAACACTTGCAAGTGTGACCATAATTTGTGCAGGTGTCTTACACCTGGCCACACTGGGCCCAAACATAAGAATTGCCCCTTGAAGTATTTTTGTTTTGGCAGCTCCTTTGATGGGGTGTACTAAGCTTTAATTTTTGCGCCAAATAAAAGCAAATTAAAATGAAATCAGGAATACCACTATTGTAATAAAGCTATCACCTAATTTAATAAATTTTTAAGTGATTTCCGTGAATTTATATATATTTGGTTTATTATATTTATTTTTTTTATAAAAATTAACTGCCCACTGTGCCTTTAGCTATAAACCAGCTGTAGTGCCATCACTGTATTGCCAGCCCAGTGGTGCCATCCCTGCAAATCGAACAGCTGATGCTATCGCTTATACCCGCACGTGTTAAACCAAAATAATGTCCAAGTTTCTGTCTTACTACAATTTATTTCCCATACCGGATCCCAAGGAATTCCTAGGACTAGCCTTTGACAAAGAGAAGGGCAATGTGGTGACCACTTTGGCGCGCAATGTGGTGGTGGTGCTTAATGTGAGTTTTCCCATACAAATGAAATGCTCTCTCAATCTCAATCCTCTCCCTATAGATCAGCACCCAAAAGCAATTGCTAAGCTGGTCACTGCCTGAGAAGCTCTCCGCTAAAGTGATCTATGATCCCCATAGCCAGAAGTATGTGGGAGTGTTTGGTAATCACTCCCTGCGCATGTGGGATGTGGATACCTCAGATGTGGGCAAGTGCAAAAAGTTAAAGGTAGTTTTGCCTTATTCCTTACCAAGTCCACAGTTTTCAAGATGCTTTTGTTTGTTTTCAGTTCCAAAAGAGCATAGCTCAGCTGGTGGAGTCGGAGGCAGAGGCCTTGGTTTTATTTAGCGATGGCACTTGCCAAACTCTCTCCCAGGCCCTAAGCACGCGTAAAGATCAAAAGGAGGACACAGCTGAGCAGCTGGCCTTGGCGGCTAGTAAAATCATAAGCAAACCGGCGGTGGCCAATCTGCCGGAGGGTCATCAATTACTTACTTATTTCGAGGAGAAGCGTGCCACTGATGAACTGCGGCTGATATGTCTCTCGTTGGCCACGGAGGAACGCAAGGAGTTCCAACTCAAGCGGGAGGGTGCCAGATTGACAGGCTATGCAGTGATAGAGGGCGACGTGGCTCCCCAGCTGCTGACCATATGTAGGTATAGCATTCTATGCTCTCCTGTACATTAGGCTTATCTTCTATAATTGCCTCCGGCAGGGTCCGATAAGCGGCTGTTTATGCTTAACCTGGGCGAGCGTAGTACGGAGGTAGCTCCCGGGCAATTTGTGTCCATGCTTGCCGAACTGGATGTGGAGAGTAAGCTGTCGGTTCATGGCGTTTCACAGAACTTTGTAGCTATCTATGGCGCCAACTATGGACAGGAGGGTGCTTCGCTTTTGGTCTACAACACCCAGTTCAAGGTGGTCAATGCCAAGCAGTACTTTAAGGTCTATTTGGATTTCTCTCGTCTCTGGGCCCGGGATGAGCACATACTTTTGGCCATGGGACAGAATATTGGAGCCGTGCGCTACCGCATGAATCGGGAATTGTTAGTGGACATGTTGGGCTCACAATTCAGCGATACACACTTGACACCCATCGAATTGGATCACATCAACGAGGAGGAATCGCTGGAGGGGGCCTTGCGTTTTGGCGGTGCCACCAAATTGCGCAAGGTTGTGCAACCTTCAAAAAAGCAGATCCTTGTATCATTACCTGCCGCAGATAAACAAAGTGTCGCCTTTGAAGCTCCGGAAATCTTTGAACAGGAAATGCAGGAACTTGTCAAGCAACATGTTCATGGTGAGGTCAGGCAAATTGAAAATGGTTTGGAAGATGTGGACATAACTCTCATGTCCAATTACTATGATGAGGGTCCTTTGAATACAACTGTCGAGGCTTTGGTGCGTCAGCTGGAGAAGAGTGGTGCCGGAGAGCAAGAGATTACCGAGAAACTGTTAACTCTATTCCTTAAGACAAAAGATGTGAAGCAAGTGCTCATGTGTCTCCGGCGTTATGGTAACATATCCGAGCGTATGCTGGCCTGGTCTTTGGAGTTCGCCTTAAGTCTGAAAGTAAATCCTTCGCAAAAGGAACTTCTCAATGTGGTGCTGGCCTGTAGTTTTGATCCCTCTACTATGGAACAACATTTGCGTCAACGTCTGGAGTTGCCACAAGTCTTACATCTGCTGAGACATCTCTATGATTTGGTCAGTGATCCAAAAGTTCAACTTGAAGAGCGTCCGAATCGTGATGCGACTTTTGCTCAAACCGAACTACAGTCTCTCCAATGGTTGGGATCTCTGCTCACGTCACATTTTACTTTGCTCACCATATCTAAAGATAAAACGCTGCTGGAGTTGCTTACCAAATGGTCGGAGCTGTTGCAAGTGTATGGGGAGAGTCTATTTGAATTGGCCGCATTAATCCCTTTGCTTACTAATATTGTGGAGCAAAGGGAAATGAAGGCCATATACTCCACCACTTGGTATGGCATCGAAGAGGTGGTCTTGTACTAGGTCAGAAGATACGAGAAAGAGTGTTAATTGTTAAGCTGAATAAATGTAGAAGTTTAAGAAAAAACTCAATAATTTTTAATGTGGTTCGTTACTTAAAGACATGAGGTTCGTATCCTGGCTCAGACGAAATGAAAATGGGTTTGTGTTTTGACTAAAATATAAAACTTCTCTACAAACATAAAAGTTTAATTACAACAACGAAAGAATCCAGGAGAAGAAATTGAACGCATTTGTTCATCAAGGTTCAGTGATATATTCTCTTTTGCAAAACTTGGTCCAGAAACCTATTTCTAAATCTTAAACATTTTTGATAATACAACTTGTTTAAACCCAATCCACATTTCACCAATATCATAACGAATGGAATCTTCTTTCATCACTAAAGAGTTTAAACTGAAACAGAAACATTTAGCAATATCGTGAAATTGGTATTGGGTGACAGACGAGTGAAGCATGTGAAAAAGTGGTGTTCATTGTCCTTGTGCAGGTAAGCGTTTTTCTAACTAAGACTACTTTTCGGACATTACTTTCGTATGGCAGCTATACTATATAGATGTCCGATTCGACCAAACTTAGTGGAATCCTGGAAGAGCATAACAAACATGTACGAAATTTGGAGTCGATTCCATTTAAAACAAAAAAGTTTTTCTTTCTAGAACTTATTTTTCGACCGATCCGATTTTGACAAAACTTTGTAGAATTGTGCAAAAGTATATTAAATAAATATATGCCAATGTTAAGGACCATTCCATTGAAAGCAAAAAGTTTTAAAAGTAGTACAACTATATTTTTATAGCTAACCGAGTAATTCTTATTTGAAGGTTTATAGTGTAGTAGGGGTTAGGGCCTGACACGATTTCACAAAAGTAAAAATAACATATACAAGTAAAAATAACAACACATACGACGTGTTTCAACTTCATTGAAACTTCGAAAAACAATATTAATGACAGGTCTACAAGCCAAAAAGTTTTTCGGAATTCCGGTACGCTGGTTCCAACCAAAATTTACCAATGGTTAAGGTTCGGAAATTTTAGGCTCAAGATTTTTCGACGAAGGTTTTGGTTCGAACCTTGGTTTAGCCCATATTTTACACAATATTAATAACAAAAAAAGAAAAAACCAATAAATTTATTTAGTAATTAATTTAATCGCTTTCGACCTAAAAACTACATAAATCGTATGATAATTGGTTCGTTTTTGGATTGGAAGCGATTTGTCTAACTCATGGAATTATTCAAAACAAAATTAACTGTGAAGAAAAATATCCAATTCTAAAACGAAATATGAAAAATGAAAAATACTAAAAACGTAATGTTCGGCACTAGTTTTGTAAAACATTAAATGAGCTTTGGAGTTAAGGATATTTTAAAACAGTTGCAGATTTCATAAGTTATTCTGAACGTTTTTTAGATATTTTATTAATCTTTTCTGACGGTTGTAAGACTCAGTTGCCCAAAACCGACCAGATAACAGAAGTAGTCGCTAAGCAGTAGGTCAAATTTTGGCAAGTCTATAATTTGTGTTGAACTGAACTGAAAGGTTAGGTTCGGAATAGGTTCAGGTTCAGCTTTTATTTTTAAAGAGGTATGGTTCAAGGTTCTGTTCAAGGATCGGTTCACAGTAAATTAAAAGTCGGAATTCCGGGTTCGAACCGGTTCGGTTTAAAACCGATTTGCAGCTCTAATGAATTATATTACAATTATCGCTATAAGTATCGGCTACTTTTCAAATAGAACTCTATTGAGGTGACCATCTTAACATCTTGACAGTTCACCCGAAGTCATTCAAAAACGAGAAAGCAAAGCTGACTTCGTCTGTGCCGCAGATTTAATACATTTAAGGGGGTATTGCTGCTTGGCAAACATTTTTTTCGGTTTTTTTCCATATTTATACTCTGTAAAACAGGGTTCCCCAAGAAGAGAGGCTCTCTCGGATTGCGTCGAATGTGTTCGGCCCCCGGGCATGGCTGGGGATCACTGCTGAAAACAAGGGTGCCCAGAACGAGCTTACCAGCGTCAAAACCAATACATATACACCAAATATTTTTCAACAATAACAACAAAGAGATAGAGAGAGAGAACCGATTTTTTTTTTGTGTGTGTGTGCCGCGGAAAGCGACACGCGTTCGGTCGTACGCAAAGCATTTTGTTGTTGGTTCGAGTTTGCGAGAGACTTAGGAGAGAGAGAATAGAGACACAAGAAGTTGTTGTTGCATGTCAGAGCGCGACAACAACAAAACAAGAGCACGCATAGATTTGTTTTTGCTTTTGCTGGCTTATGGCTCGCGCAAAATAGAACAACAACACAAGCGTGTCTTGCGTAATGGGCATGGGCGCCCCTGCTGTAAAAGGTACATAGAGTATAATAAGTTTGTGCAAAGGTATGTAACAGCCAGAAGGAAGCATCTCCGACCCCATGAAGTATATATATGCTTGATCTGCATCAACAGCCGAGTCGATATAGCCATGTCCGTCTGTCCGTATGAAGGCACAGATCTCAGAGATGGTAAGAGATAGAGGTTTGACATGTATGGGACTTATGCTTCTTATACTTGCAGGCAGATCAAGTTTATTTTCAATTTTTGCCACGGCCCCTCCCGCCCTTGCAAATTGGAAAAAAGCGTAATATCTCCCACAGTTTTATAGATAGAAGGTTCGTTCCTTCTGGACATATTTAGTAATCAGGATTATTTATCGATCCGCCAAAGGAATGGGAAAGATAGTTAAGATATGAGCAAACGAAAATTCAATATATCTGGGCTGCTCCTGCAGCATCAAAACACATACATATGTATGTAGATGTAAATATGATATGTATGTAGATGTAAATATGAGCAACGACTACATAGTAAAGTGATAGCCAACAATATTTTAGGACAAATTTTCATTTAACGATTCATATTTGACCGTTGTGGGTGTGATGACCCCACCCCGCCAAAAATTCCACCTTTTAAATGAATTAAACCTGCAAATATATTGTCTGAGTAATTCCAACAACGAAATCCTATACAAAACCTATACAAATCATTAGATCCAATTGGATTCTTGCAGCTAACTGGGACGCTCTCATTTTCCCCCTTCCCTTTCCCACATACACAAACTTGAGAGAGAGAAATTAGAGATGGTCGCGGACAAATATATCGCCCGATACCCATCTGACTACTAAGACGAGGATTGTTTAAATTACAAATAATATAAATATAGTCTAGTTCTTTAATTCTAACATAATATCAAGCAATCACAATGATGTTAAGTCATTCTGGTCACTCCGGAGTCCAGCGTTGTTTTCGATCTGCGCCCATCTCTAGCTCTGGCAAATGCAAAGGTTTTTTTGTCTGCGGCGCGTGCCAATCCTCTCTCTCTCCCTCTCTCTCATAATTATACTCTGTACCAAAGATACATATGGGGTGTTCATTTAGTGTTGTATCATTGCACATTGCACGTTGTGCAAGCCGCTCCAACAACAATTTGTACTGAGTCAAGTTTGCACTTTATGCCCTACCCTTGACTACAAAAATCGTTGCAAGTGCAAATCAATATTAGTGTTAGAAAACAATAAAAGCGTGACAAGTGTTGCAAAATATTGTGGTATTTTTTGGTGTAATTTAGTGCTTTATGTGCTAAATCAAAACATCCCGCCAACTAACGGACTTTGGCACATTTGCTATGTCGCCTCTGCGGCTCGCATAAATGCAAATTGCATAATCAACAAAGTCATCCTTAATTTCGTCAAATTCAGAAGCGGCCACAACATGGTCAGCTACACCTGCAATAAATATTACCTAATGTACTTAAATTACCACATAATGCATTTCAACCTATATACCTTCATTTGCATCAATTTCGTGAATTGCTTGGGATGCGGTCCATTCCAGAAGTGATGCTTTCAAGCTTTTAAATGGCATTTTTAAATTTATATTTTTAGCAGCAACTCAAACTACCCTCACAATAACAAACTCAGCGATAACGATAGCGAACAGCTGATTGCGTTAATTTACAAGACTTACAACACTCAAATCGTGCAATTGGGTGTTCACGATAGCTCTGCTGCAAAGTTGCACATATACAATGATACAACACTTAATGAACACCTCTATAGAGTATAATAAGTTTGAGCAAAAGTATGTAACAGCACCTTAAATGATAAGTATTTAAGCAACTCAAGCCATTGCTATTGCAATGGCCTCCTCGTGGTTTTCCCTGGATACCGATTTTATATAATATAATCGGGAGCATATGCGAGCGGCGACCCCAACTGGTACAGAGTATAATATAGTCTTGCCGACTTGCTTCCAGCAACTGCAAACTTTTAACGCGTTTATCTCGAAACCACGTTTTTCGAGCTGGCGGCACTGATTGCGCTCCTAGTTCTGAACCGATTTTGATGAAACAAAGTGCAATCGACGCAGATTTGTCACCATTATGGCCCCTATTTTAATCATAATTTTAAAAAATTTTTTACAATTTTTTTTTACACTAAACTACAAAAAAATTGCCCAATATCGATTGTTAATTTTTAAATGGCCGCCAAATGGCCGCCATTTTCTCAAATGGCCTCCAAATCTCAGAATTATGATTGAAATAGGGGCCCAAAGCGGTGTTATCCGTGCCGCCATACCTTTTTTTCGACGTCCTACTTTGAATGCCGACAACTTTTTGAACAGCCCTCGTACAAAGGAAAAAACAATTTTTTATTTAATTCAGTATTTTCTTAATACAATAAAAAAAAACAGAATTTAAATAACTATTTCCGTTTTCAAATAAGATTTTTTTAAAAAAGGTCGCTGCCTTCCAAGCAGCAATACCCCCTTAAGAGATTTTGGCATAAATACATGATTTGACAAAGCTTCACCAAAATCGGGCCATTGCATCTGAGGGATCCCATACAAACACTATTCTCAAGATGACGAAACTGTGCAAGATAAATTATTTTAAAACCCTTGAAGAGGGAAAATTAAAATTGTCCGGATGTTTGTACCGTATAGAAGGAAGCATTTCCGACCACATAAAGTATAAATAATCTTGATCAGCATGACGAGCTGAATTGATTTAGCCGTGTCCGTCGGTCCGTCTGTCCATCTGTTTCTAAGCGATTTCCTCCGTCAGTTTGAAAGCTATCTTAACGAAATAAGTCTTGTTGTACAAATACGCTGTCGGATCGAACGACAATAGCACATAGCTGCCATAGAAACGATCGGTCGAAAAACTAGTTCTAGTGAGAAAAACTTTTTTGTTTTTAATGAAAACGTCCTTGTCATTGGCATACTTTTACACAATTCTACAAAATTTGGTCGAAATCGGATGACTATAGCATATAGCTGCCATAGGAACGATCGGTCGAAAAACTAGTTCGAGTGAGGAAAACTTTTTGTTCTTAATAAAAACGTCCTTTTTATTGGCATATTCTTATTTTATATTTATTAACAAATTTCTACAAAGTTTTATCAAAATCGGATGACTATAGCATATAGCTGCAGTCTGAATGATCGGTCGAAAAGAAGTTCTACTGAGAAAAACTTTTTTGTTTTAATTGGGATCGCCTCCAAATTTCGTAATTAACAGTATATTATGCTATTCCATGGTTTCACCCAGTTTGGTCGAGATCAGACATCTATATACTATCGATCCCATAGAAAAGTAAGGTCCAAAAAGTTGTTTTAGTAAGAAAACCTTTTTTGTTTAATGGAAGCTACAAAATTTCTGCCGAACCGAAGTTAACTTTCCCCTATTTTTTTATTTACGGAACGTTGCCGAATCGAATTATAAATAGATAAAACATTTTGTTTTAAGTGGGGATTCTCCATGTCGAGGCTGTTTTATTTACCTCTTTTTTTTTTTAATCTCAAAGAGTTTTCCAATTCTGTTTTTTTATTGTGTTAGAAATAGATCAAGGCTAGTGTGTGCGCTCGCTGTGCAAGAGGTCGTGGTTTCGAACCCGCCTCACCATCTTCTCTAGCTGTTGGCCAGCTTATCAGTAACTAAGTAGCCATGAAAAAGCTTTTCAGACTGCCTTTCCACGAAGACATGTAGTACAAAACTGAAGGTTCCTTTCTCTTGTGCGAAAATTAGAAGCATACAAGCCAAGAGATTGAGAGGAGCTCGGCTTTGGCCTTTGGGCTGTGTTCAATGGTATAAAAACTTTGTCAAAGTTAAGGTAAAATTGTTTTAAAATCACTTTAAAATGTTTTAAAAAGTTAGGGGGAAAACAGAGAACTGTCCCATCTGCTGTCATCACTTCAATATCAAAGACCTGTCTTGTCCATAAACTTTTCCATCAATTCGGTAACGATGCATACACATGCGAACAACTGCCCAGCTCCTGCCCCTTCATTTGACATCATTTCATCAGCAGCCACAATGACAAACCCAAAATCCAAACCTCTTTACCACTTTCTCTGGGGCCTTTCTTAAAAACCAATTCCAACTACTTGAGAGCGATGACCAGACAAAAAAAATAACAAACAAATAAAATCAAATTTAAAAATAGCTGAGTTTTCGAGGGGGAGATTTTGATTAGGCGTGGGCTTGACGCCAACTAGGGGAGCGACTTAAAAGCAAAGCTTGATTCCCCCTATTTCCCTATTTCTATTGCTTTTGATGGTAAGCTGAAGATTTATCGCGTGCTGGATAGAAGCAGGAGGAGCCGTTGGAGAGAACAAAACCGGCTTGTAACGTCATAAAATCGAGATAAATTATTTAATTTTCGATTTCCTAAAACCATTAAGCAGAAGGCAGCCTAGGCCCAGTGCGCGTCCAAGTTGCCAAGTCATAGCAATCTGTGGGCCCTTTTTAGGTACACATATAGACAAGTTCCTTATGTACATAATCACGATGATGCTGCTGCTGACCGTTGGTGAAGGATACAGAGAAGGAGAGAGCGAAAGATATGTACATGCAATACGCCTACCTGGGCAGCAGGTAGCCACATCACGGCCAGGTAACTAACTCTTTGGTCCAAGCAAATATACAGGAGGAGGGAGGGATTCAGGGACAGATGCAGATGCGACGGCGTTACTTGTTGCAAACAAACGTTAAGAGAGTTGAGGGAACAACCAGCTACCCCCATGCTGGGCCTGGTCAGAGGCACCAGCAACAGCAACAACAACAACAATGTTTAGCAGCGTAATGGTGTGCCGAGGACAGGCAGAGGGACTGGTCCAAAATGCAACAGGCAGCAAACAGCTTCAGGGATGCAGAAAGATGCACAGTGAATGTGAAGAAGTCACTATCAATAAACTATAAGTGAATTTCTTCAACTCGAGAGCTTAGTCTTGGTTTTTTTTTCCTATATTGCTTTTGATCGGTCTTATTGGCCACGCTTTTATCCACGTCGAGCAACGTAGTAAATCATTGCACGAAAATGTTCTTACGCTATTTCTATTTTCTTTTTTTTGCAAGACAATGTAATTATTAGCACGACCATCAAACAAAAGGTTTTGATGAAGATTTTACTCAATAACGTAAAACTTTGCAATGACCTGAATGACAAGTACAGTGGACCTTTAAATTTCAGAACTAATATGGTCAAACTTCTCTAGCTCGAAGTACCATCTTCCACAGTAAGAGACAGAGCCTTCGAGTTAAAGCAAGATATGGTATATTTTAAATCATTTCAAAAAATCATAACTTTTGGACGGTTTATCGGATTAAGAGCCGAATTTTCTTTTTTCAAATAGCTGCTATGTGTCAGATAAACTCAAAATTTACTTTGTTATATGTGAATTTATGTGACAGATAGCTCTATTAAGAAGATGTGAAATCGGACCTAAGTCGATAAAAAAATCTTTTATATTCTCGTCCACCTTTTAAATGAGTTATGAGAAATAGTTTTTTTCTTTTTTTTTTTCTTGGAAAGGTCCTTTTGATGTTCAACCCGAATATTTTCTCAGCTGCGTCCCTACTGCAGCAGCCAAATTCATACTAATAGAGAACATAACTTAAAGTCGGGATTGACCGAATTTCTTAATTCTTATATTTAAAATTTTAAGATTTTTTAACCGGCAAAAGGTCCTAAAAAGATAAAAATGTATTAATTTTTTGTTTGAATTGAATTACCCAAAGAAATTCGTTAAATTCAGACCCGAAGAACGAAAAATACAATATTTTCGAATAAGAAATGTTCGGTCACTTTCACAAAATGAGATCATTTGATCATTTCAAGGTATTAATATATTTCTCTTCACGAAAGAGAAGTCTGAAAGGAGTGCAGAATCGATTGCGTTTCAAACTTCAAACCGTCCGTCTGTCCATCTGCGAACGCACAGATCGCAGAGATGGTAAGAGATAGAGGTTCGACATGTGTAAGACAGGAAGATTAGAAAATAGCAAACTTTTAAAGTAAACAAGAAAGAAAGTCGGTCAAGCCCGACTATAATATACTTTGTACCTGTGAAGTGCTGCCCATCACCGTTGCGACCGGTGCTGCCCATAATTGTTTGATTACCTTATAACTCGACAACCGTTCATCCGATCTTTACCATTCCTTTGGCGTATCGATAAATAATCCTGATTACAAAATATGTCCAGAAGGAACAAACCTTCTTTCTATAAAACTGAGGGAGATATGACAATTTTTCCAATTTGCTGGGGCGGGAGGGGGCGTGGCAAATATTGAAAATAAACTTGATCTGCCTGCAAGTAAAGGGTGATTTTTTAAGAGCTATAGGAAAGTTTTTAAAAACAAAAAAAAACATAAAATTCAGAAAAATGCATGAAATCTTTATTTGAATCGATAGTACGGTCCATATAATTTAATGTTTGAAGATTATTTCATGCAAATGTTGACCGTGACTGCGCCTCAAATGGTCCATCCGCTTAGTCCAATTTTGGCATACTCTTTCCAACATTTCGGCCGGTATCTCACGAATAAATGCTTCAATGTTGTCTTCCAATGCGTCAATTGAAGCGGGCTTGTCTGTATAGACATGAGCTTTAACATGGCCCCACAAAAAATAGTCTAAAGGCGTTAAGTCACACGATCTAAGCGGCCAATTGACCGGTCCCGAACGTGAAATAAAATGTTTACCGAACTCGCCTCTCAATAAGTCCGTTGTTGCGCGTGCTGTGTGGCATGGGAACCGTCTTGTTGAAACCACATGTCATGCAAGTCAAGCTCTTGCATTTTGGGCAAAAAAAATTGGATATCATCTCACGGTAGCGCTCACCATTTACAGTTACGTTATGATTCGCATCATCTTTGAAGAAGTACGGTCGATGCCCCAGCCCATAAACCGACCAAACGTGACTTTTTCTGGATGCATTGGTAGCTCTTGCAATGCTTCTGGCTGATTCACTCCAAAATTTAGTCACAATAGCCCGAATAGCCGCTTCACTGGGTCGATTAAACTGACCATAAAATGGAAGAAGCGCGCGATGAACTTTTTTAACAGAGCACGCATTTTGATAATAAAATTCAATAATTTGAAAGCGTTGTTCGTTTGTAAGACGATTCATGGTTAAATTATAGACCAAACTGAAGATGTTTGACAGTGAAACAAAACACGAAACGTGCGTGAGCTGTTTAAACAGTGTTGCGAAAAAGATAATAGCTAAGAAATCACCCTTATAAGAATCATATATCCCATACATGTCAAACCTCTATCTCTTACCATCTCTGAGATCTGTTTATTCATAAGGACTGACGGCCACACGGTCAGACAGACAGACAGGCAGACTGACAGACAGACGGACGGACGGTTGAAGCTGATCAAGAATAAACATACTTTATAGGGTCAGAGATGCTTCCTTCTGCCTTTTACATACTTTTCCAGAAACTTAACAAACTCTGAGTACCTCTGGTACAGAGTATTAAAATGTTTCATTCGGGTGCGTTCCAGAAACCTCTAGAGATTTTCGTATAAACGATTGGATTTTGAACTAAACTGTCAGGACTTTAAATGTAAAGTGTCAAGAAAAATGTCGCCTACTAGATTTTAGGAAAGGAAAACTGTACGTTTGAAAGGTAGTTGGTGCTGAGCAGTCAGTTTCAAATATCTCAACTTTAGTCATCTAATCTAGTAGCCTGGCATTTTGGAGACGCTTCACATGTAAAGGCAAGCAGTTGCAGTTCGAAATGAAACCGTTTATACGAAAATCTCTAGAGATTTCTGGAACACCCCCGATTAGATGTTCCGGGGCAGGAACGAACGCACGACCTGAGCCACACCCTGCCAAATTGATATGGATCTTTTTTTCTGTGTGTAGAGAAACAAATCCGTTCTAAATAAACCGCTTTAAATATAATTTTTTTCTATATATTTAGGAACATCCTTCATCTCAGTCCAAGAATACCCCGTTACGAACCCTGAATTTGAGATACTGAATAAACTTGGTATCGATCATTGAAATCGTTTCTTTCACCCTAATATAAGCTTAAAAGTTTCTACATTCGGCTGCTTGTGCTTAGTTGAACCACTGCGATAAATTTTTAATTTGATTTGCCTGCACAGAAAAAAACAAGTATACTCAGAACGTTATCAGCACTGAGCCGAATGTCAAGATTAATATATAAAAGGGCTAATCCATATAAGGGTGTGCCCTTCTGGTGGGATATCGCTTGGGACAGAGGCGATTGGAGGACATTAGTCCATTTAAACTGATTTTCCCAATTGAATTTCGCAAATAGGTCACGTTACTCGAAGAGTAAGAAGGGTATACTAAAGTAAAAGGTAGAAGGAAGACTCCTATTGTCCCTACTCAGATCAAGTTTATTTCAAATTTTGGCCACGCCCCCACAATAAAAAATGTTGTAGAACTCCAATAATTTTAATGAAATCAAACTCATATTTTGTACCTTGTATGTTATTTTATAAAGTTATAAAGTTATACATTTATAAAGTTAAAATAAAGTTATTAGAAGTTATATTAAAGTATATCGAAGTCGGGCAGGACCGACTTTTACTTACGCTCGTTTATTTTCATATCATTTCGATACTATAACATTTCTTTTGCCATAAAAGAAAGAGACGTATAGAAAATTTGAAGAAGGAAAGAGACAAATAGTATTTAATTTCGAAACTTTAAGCAACGTAACGAAATATTTAAATATCCTCTGCGGCGTTTGATTACACGCTTGCCCGATGGTGGAGTACAAAAAGACGCGAGAGTTATTTTACGGCAACTTGCGCCAAGCATACGCGCTATAGATTGACTCGCTTCTGGAAAAGAAATGGGCAATTGCAACAAATATATTGCGTATCGGGAAATGGTGCCAGCCGTGTTTGCGGCAGATACGTCTGCAAAAACAAAAATAATTGGAATGTTGTGATTCTGGCTAGTGGACGAGCATGGGTAATAGGGGTTGTTTTAATACCCTGTTCCCATTAAAAATGGGAAAAGAGGATCATGAAGTTGTGCAAAAGTATGTAACAGGTCGAAGGAAACATTTGCGACCCTATAGAGTATATATATTCTTAATCAGCATCAACAACCGAGTCGATTTAGCCATGTCAGTCTGTCCGTCCGTATGAGCGCGTCGATCTCAGAGACTAGTATAAGAGATAGAGCCACAAATTTTTGCATGTTGGTAGGTGAATACCAGATCCTGATCGACTTTGTTTCAGATTTGGATTCAGATTTGTATTCAGAACGACCGTATCTATGACAGCTATATGCTATAGTCATCCGATTCGGCCGGTTTCTACGCAAACTATCGAGCTGAAATTTTGTACAGAATTTTGTACAACCGCGCGGATCGGATGACTACTTCTATGGCTCCGGTTTCGGCGTTAAACTCTGCTACTTATTAAATATTGTATTTCAATTTTCAAGCTTTTCTGATAGCAAATTTCATGCTCTCCGCTTTCAAAGTATTTGTACATTACTTCGAAATACTTTACGATGTCACTTGAAATCGAACAGGTCTTAGTCCTCAATACACTGTGAATGGACCACCTGTGATTTCGTATTTCAGTCCAACCCTCAATTCAGCTGAAGATTCTTGGTCGATTGCAGCTGCCTGTAAGCCGAAACGAGTGACTTGGCACTTGGCTTTGACTTTGACTCGGGGACCCAGGCATCCTTTTGTCCGTTCCTTTTTGAAATGTTACTCATTTTGGTTATTTTTTGTTCACACACACACACACACACACAAGAGATACACGGAGGCCTGGATGATGGGCCCACTCTTTCTTTAATTTTTTTAACGACAAACCGGCCGGCTTTATTTTTAGAATTTTCAGTCAAAACTTGTTGCCAGGTTGGGGGACTCGGACTGGAACTGGCTTCGAAAAATGCAATGATCTTGTTCTCATTCCACGTGAAGCTGAAGTCGAGTCTCTGTGTGAGTGTGTGTGTGTGTGACTTGGCATTGTTACTCTGCCGCTGACTTTTTAAGGCCCAAAACAACACAACAAAAAAATTGTATCGATCGTTCGGATTCGGGTTCGGGTTCGCTGCCACGCAGCATCATGATCATCAGCTTCATCAGGGGGGTACAGTTTCGCCTCGAACTGAAAAGTTATCATTTTGTATTCTTTTTTATTTTTGGTGGCTTTCTTTTGAGTTCGAGTTCAAGTTCTCGTTCTCTTAATTTATTTTCATTTCATTAATTTGAGTTTTTCGATGTTGCTGTGTCTGTTGATGTTGTGTTTTTAATTGAACGTGTCTGCGTTTCTCCCAATCAGATTATTGACTTTTTTGTTGGCTTTTTCACTTCTCTTTCGTCTCACATTATTCAAATTGTGTGTATGGTAAGCCTTTTGTTTAGGCCAAAACATGTTTTGTTTAATGACTTTTTATTAGTTCTATGACTCCGCTTTGGACACCAAGTCAGAGTGGGTCTCGGGCCAAGCTTGAATAGAGTGAATAGATGGAATATCTACATATAAAGGCAAATATGGTTCAGCCATTTGCTAAGCATATTGAATCGGATGCGGAATAGAATCGGCTGGGGGCAGCTAGTTAAGCCAACTGGTTTGAGTTGGCCACGCTCTTTGATATTCTTATGCTTATTAAACTGGTCCATTTGGGGGACTTAGATTTTTAATTTAATGCACAGTATTCTCTACGGGGGGACTTATTTGAATGGAGAGAGAGAGTAAATCTTGTAAGGCATCTAATGGTATGATAAGCGTTTGGTTAGGGATTATTTCGAAATAAGGTTTTACCTTGCCAATTTAGAAGTTCCAAGCTCAAGTGTGGAACTGTACAAAAAAAATCTCATTTTGCCCGGAAGATTCAAGCGTACAAAAGGAAGTACATATTTCAGCCTTTTTACTTCAAAATATAAAATATATATTTTGGCTTGACACAACCCAAAGGGCCAAAGCCGAGCTCCTCTTAATCTCTTGGCTTGTGTGCTCCAACAATTTAACTCCGATTCCGAACGGCAGTTTATAAAGCTTTTTCATGGCGAGATACTTCAAAGCTGGCGCCAACAGCTAGTAAAGGTGCCCGGGTGTGTAAGTTTTTTAAAAAAAAAAAACTTTTCCTTAGATGTCCCGAAGCGGGATCGAACCCACGACCTCTTGCACAGCGGGCGCACACACTAACCGCTGAGCCACACTCAGCCACTTAAATTTTTTTTGATATCATTATACACCTGAAAAGTATATATATTCTTGATCAGCGTGACGAGCTAAGTCGATTGAGCTTTGTCCGTCCGTCTGACTGTCCGCCTGTTTGTTTCTATGCAAACTAGTCCCTCAGCTTTGAAGCTATCGAGCTGAAACTTTGCACAGAGATATCTTTTCAGCTGCACACTGCACATATGTCGGAAACGCGAAAATCGGAAGGTCACTTCTTGTAACTGTCATACAATTTTTATTATATCCTTGCAGAGGGTATTATAAAATTGTGCGGATGTTTGTAACGCATTGAAGGAAGCATCTCCGACCATATTTTCTTGATCAGCAAGACGAGCTGAGTTCATTTAGCCTTGTGCGTCTGTCCGTCTGTCTATCTGTCTGTTTCTATGCTATCTCCTCCGTCAGTTTTAAAGCTATCCTCACCAAACTTTGCAAGAAGTCTTTTCCGGAACCGGCCAGATCGGATGACTATAGCATATAGCTTTTTAATGAAAACGTCCTTATCATTGGCATACACTTTTTTTATACTTTTACACAATTCTTCAAAGTTTGGTCGAAATTGGAGGACTATAGCCTATAGCTCCCATAGAAACGATCGGTCGAAAAACTAGTTCTAGTGAGAAAAACTTTTTTGTTTTTAATGAAAACGTCCTTATCATTGGCATACACTTATTTTATATATTTTTACACAATTCAACAAAGTTTGGTCGTAATCGGATGACTATAGCATATAGCTTCCATAGGAACGACCGGTCGAAAAACTAGTTCGAGTGAGGAAAACATTTTTGTTTTTAATGAAAACGTCCTTTTTATTGGCATATTCTTATTTCATATACCTTAACACATTTCTACAAAGTTTTATCAAAATCGGATGACTATAGCATATAGCTCCCATAGGAACGATCGGTCGAAAAACCAGTTCGAGTGAGAAAAACTTTTTGTTTTAAATAAAATTAACAGTTTATTATGCTTTTCCATGATTTCACCAATTTTGGTCGAAATTAGACATCTATATAGTATAGATCCCATAGAAAGTAAGATCCAAAAAGTAGTTAGAAAAACTTTATTGTTTTCAATGGAAGCTGCAAGGGTATACAAAACTTTGGCCGAGCCGAAGTTAACTTTTCCCTATTTTTTTACGTTTAAATTAGTAAAATCAAAAATGAAAGTTGTTGTTTTAAAAAAAAGGTTCAGCATTTTGAAATCAAAGGCTCGCACTTCAGATTTAAAAAGCCCAACATTTTTGACTTTTCTACGAAATCAGAAGCGGCATTGTTGATTTTACTACTTCCTAAATCAAAAGTGTCTACACTTTAAAATCAAAGATAAAAATAGTTGAGTTAAAATGAGTTTAACTTTGATTTGGTTAGGTAAGTTTGCAATGGTTTAAATGAGAGAATCCCATTTCCTCACTTAGGCCATTGAAGTCCCGTTGTGTTACGATATAACCCTTTCTACGATGTGGTCGTAGAGGGAGGATCGTCCCCGCTAAGCCATTTTGATTGTAGCACGAATTTGAGCAAAAAATAGACATCGGTTTCAGAGATGTCAGACAGATCGTTTAGGAAAGGACGACCCAAAATTGCAAGTCGCCTTCTGCTGAGAGCGGGACAATTACAGAAGAGGTGCTGTACACTCTCCTCTCCATCAGCTGAATTGCAGCTTCTACAGTAGTCATTATGTCTTATGCCAAGCCTTGCGGCGTGTCTTCCAATTAAGCAGTGTCCAGTCAGTGCCCCTACTAGTAGGGAAATGTTCTGTCATTCTTGACGGAGTAACGCCCTAGTTTTTTTTAATATTTAGAGTTGGCCATGCCATGTGTTTGCCATCGGTTCAAGGTGATTCGAAAGGTGGTTTCACTTTGATTATACGATTAAATTTTTAAAATCAAAAATAAAAATAGGTAATTTTACCATTTTTTTTCTTTACACAGAGCAAACAAAAAATGTAAAAAACCTTCATGAAAATTTAGTTTTTCTACAATTTTAACAGGGATTTCTAGCTTTTCTCCATGCCGCGTTTACTTTTCTCATTTCTACCTGGTGCATATAGCTTTTCTACATGCCACGTTGAGGGCCCAACCCCAAAAAAAAAATTGACAAAAGTTAATTCTTTTACGCTTGCAGCACGTATAAAATGTATTAATAAATATATGCCAATGGTTTTTACTTAGACTACATTAGACCATCATTTTTCTATAAGAGCTATACTACAGAGATGTCCGACTACGATCAAATTTAGTGGAATCATGGGAAAGCATAGCAAACTAACAACTACGAAGTTTGGAGGCGTTTCCATTGAAATCAAAAAAAATTTTTTTCACTTAAACAAGTTTTTCGACCGATCGTTCCTTTGACAGCTATATGCTATAGTCATCCGATCCGGCCGGTTCCGACAAATGTGCAGCGTGTGAGTACTAGAAAAAGCTTTTAAACTGACGGAGGAGATAGCATAGAAACAGACAGACGGACCGACGTACGGAGATGCTTTCTTCTATGTGTTACAAAAACCAAATTACGTCGAAATCGGACATCTTTATAGTATAGCTGTCATAGAAAAGTAGCGCCAGAAAAGTAGTCTTAGTTAGAAAAGCTTTTTTGTTTTCAATGGAAATGTCCTCAAAACTAGCATGTATTTGTTTTATATGCTTCCACACAATTCTAAAAATTTTTGTCAACATTGGATAACTATAGCATATAGCTTCCATAGGAACGATCGGTCGAAAAACTAGTTCTTGTGAATAAAACCTTTTTTATACCCTTGCGGAGGGTATTATAAAATTGTGCGGATGTTTGTAACGCATTGAAGGAAGCATCTCCGACCACATAAAGTATATATATTCTTGATCAGCATGACGAGCTGAGTTCATTTAGCCTTGTCCCTCTGTCCGTCCGTCCGTATGTCCGTCTGTCTGTTTCTATGCTATCTCCTCCGTCAGTTTTTAAGCTATCCTCACCAAACTTTGCACGAAGTCTTTTGGTATAAATATGCTGCACATTTGTCGGATGACTATAGCATATAGCTGCCATAGAAACGATCGGTCGAAAAACTAGTTCTAGTGAGAAAAACTTTTGTTTTTAATGGAAACGCCTCCAAAGTACGTATTTCTTAGTTTACTATCCTTTCCCATGATTTCACTAAGTTTGGTCGAAATCGAATGACTATTGCATATAGCTCCTATGGAAACGATCGGTCGAAAAACTAGTTCTAGTGAGAAAAACTTTTTTGTTTATAATGAAAATGGCTTATCATTGGCCTACACTTATTTTATATACTCTTACACAATTCGACAAAGTTTGGTCGAAATCGGATGACTATAGCATACAGCTCCTATGGAAACGATCGGTCGAAAAACTAGTTCGAGTGAGGAAAACTTTTTGTTTTTAATGAAAACATCCTTCTTATTGCCATATTCTTTATTTATATACTTTAACACATTTCTACAAAGTTTTATCAAAATCGGATGACCATAGTGGTGCTCATAGACTTAAGCCACAAGACTTCAACCAAGAATTTAAACAAAAATTAAGAAAAGTTTTTATTTCACAGCTCCAATTTTTTGTGTCACATTAGTTCTATATATCAGTGTTCTAATAGAAGAATAACCAAGTTATAAAAATATATATTCAACGAAAAACTTAAAAAAATCTGAGACCATCTCCAAAATGTCCTGCTCACTTACTTAAGCCACCTGGAAAAAAAATGGTTGAAAAGTTAAAATTTTCCCAATATTTCTTATATTTTTAATAAATTTACTTTAATATTGAGTGGGATGACCATTCTGCTTAAGAACAGCGGAGCAACGCTTTGGCATTGAATCCACAAGACGTGCGCACTGTTGAGGGGTGATTTTCTTCCACTCTTCTTGCAAAATTCGCTGGTTTTTTTTTGGCCAACGACTTGTTTAAGAATTTCCCACAAGTTCTCTATAAGGTTCAAGTCGGGGCTCTGCGGTGGCCATTGCAAAGCATTGATTGCCTCTTGGTTAAGCCACGACTTGACTATCTTGCTGATTTGTTTCGGGTCGTTGTCCTGTTGAAATATCCAGGCAAGTGGCAAATTATCGGCATATTCTCCAAATAAATTGTTAATAAGGATGTCCCTGTACATTTCGCCGTTCATAATGCCTTCTATCTTCACTAGGGGACCTACGCCCGATGCGGTGAAACAGCCCCAGACCATAATCGAAGCGCCACCATGTTTAACGGTCTTCTTCGTGTATTTGGGGTCCAATTGTTTGTTGGGAGGACGTCGTGCATATGGTTTACCATCACTCCCAAAGACATTAAACTTGGATTCGTCGGTCCAAACAATCATGTTCCAAAAAATGGGACCTTTTTGAATATGCTCTGTGGCGAATTGAAGGCGCTTTTTAACATTTTTAATGGACAGCAATGGTTTTTTTGGGCAATGCGTCCATATAACCCGAATTCATTTAGCCGTCTTCTTATGGTCTGAGCTGACACATTCACGCCATAATCTACCACCATTTGACCTCTGATTTGCGTCGAAGTCAAGAACGGATCGGCTTTACTGATTTTGGCAATCCGTCTATCGTCGTTTAAAGTGGTTTTTCTGGGCTTTTCATAGCGGTCAAATTGTTTTGGGAAACGTATTTAGTATTCAATATTTTAGTTAAGAAAATAACTAGCACAACTTTCCCGGAAAAAACACAAGTTTGACGATTTTAGCTCAAGGTGGCTTAAGTATATGAGCAGAGCGCAATCTACTCCTCTTTGACATTTAGTCAATTTTTTGGGAGCCCCCGAATTCCTACTTGTCATTTTTTACTGTGATCAGCTGCTTAAATAACAGTGTTGCAAAATGTAAAAATTTCAGGCCGAAATAAATATGTTCAAAAAAGTTATTAAGAAAACAGTTTATGGTAGTGGCAGTGGCTTAAGTCTATGAGCACCACTGTAGCTGCAGTATGAATGATGGGTCGAAAAAGAAGTTCTAGTGAGAAAAACTTTTTGTTTTAAAGAAGATCGCCTTCAAATTTCGTAATTCACAGTATTATGCTTTTCCATGATTTTACCAAGTTTGGTCAAAATCAGACATCTATATAGTATAGATCCCATAGAAAAGTAAGGTCCAAAAAGTAGTCTTAGAAAATCTTTGCAAGCTGCAAGGGTATACAAAACTTTGGCCGAGCCGAAGTTAACTTCCCCTATTCTTAATATTAAATAATAGAAAATAATCAAATATTTACGGCTCCTGTTTTATATGCTTTAACACAATTCTACAATGTTTTGTCAAAATCTGTTGACTATAGCATATAGCTGTATACGCCTTGTATACCCGTAATATATTGTCAAAGCATTATCGGGAACGCAATAGCTTATAAATTGAGTGGGGCGAAACTGAACGACAATGTTTGAGAATCTTTTATATGGCAACTTACTGCACTGCTCCAATAGCTGGTAAAGGTGACCACCTGCATAAAACTTTTTGAAGATAAACTATTTTTATGAAATGTTTCGAACGCTGCCCTCACCCACCACAACCGTCTGCAAGTGTTTAATAATGCTTGAAAGAAATAAGGCAGAGTTTGTAAGGCAAAAACAGATCCATCAATTAAAAGGACCAAGTCAAGTTCCATCCCGGCTAATTATGGCAGTCCTGGTATAAGAAAGTTCATCTATACATTTTATGATTTTCAGTTTCTACGAGGTGTGTTCAAAAAGTATCGCGAATTTTGTGTTTTTTTAAAAACTATTTATTTATTCATGAATATCTATTTTGTCCCCTTCAAAGTAATCCCCATGAGATATTATACACTTGTGCCAACGGTTTTTCGTACATCATTTCGTTTATTAGTATACTTCTATATCACTGTCTACTTCCCTTGCGCCTAAGTCCCAAAGCAAAATCTCCCTTAAATATCGATCATCAAAGAACACTCTCAAAGAGTCTCACACAAATCCAAAACCTCACCCCGAATAGCAAGTTATTCCCGTCTGCCAAAAAACCCACAAACGACGTTAACAAACAAAATAGTCTAATATTTTCTTTAAACATTCCCAGCGAAAGACGACAAAAAAACACCTCAGACTTATTCGTTTTTTTTTGCTTGGAGGTCGAAACGTTGGCCAAACAATGCAAATTTTTACAGAAATGTGAGAGAAGAGAGAAAGAGAGACAGAGAGAGAGAGGCAATGGGAAGAATGTCAATAGGTTAAACTCAAGTTCGTTGCCTAAGTCTTTCGTTTTGACTCAACCACCAAGCCGACTTAATCGCTTAATCACATTTTTCCAACGAAACGATTGAAGGTGGGCGGGTTTAATGTGTCAGCCTCTGGAGAGGCTTTCTAAACAAATTGCTAACCATATCCGCCAACAATGAATAGTCATGAGTCATGGCAGGGCTATGATGGGAGATTTGTGCTTAAATTTCTTGTACAATTTAACATTCCTGGCCCGAAAATCAAGCTGAGGCAATTTGATCTTTAAATTTAAGCACGTTTAAATCAGAAAAAAGAGCAATGCACACACACACACACACCTTCACACACAAACGTACAGATCTGAGCCGAAGCCTTGCGTGCCTGGAGCGGGTACATAAACATTTTTTATATATATGTATAAAAAAAACCCCAATCCCACACAGCCAACAACAACGACGACGACGACTTTTGTGAAATTCGAAAGGCGGCAGCAAAGTTGCCACCCTCCCTCCCTTCCCTCGACTACTGCTCCTGCACTCCTCCACTTGGCCATTATGTACTTTAAATTTAAATTCAATTGACTTCTTTTATGATGGCAAACGGGCGGCGACCACGCCAAAGCAAAAACAAAAAAATAAAAATAAAAAAACGTGCCAACAGAACATCTCACGTAGTCAGAGGGGGCTACGCCTCTGCTTTTTGCCATTTGCCTGGCAACTTTAACGGCCATTTCTTTGGCTCTTTCGCTGTTTGCTCATTGCTGTTGTTGCCACGCATGCGCAGCGTCGTCTTCGTCTACCTCGGCCTACCTTGGTAACGTATTTCTCGTAGTTGTTGTTGCTGTTGTTGGTTTTTTTTCTGCCAGTTTGATCTTTGCCATAAAAGTGATTTTTTTCTTGCTTTGCTTTTTCTTTGTCGTTTTTTTTTTGCCTCTGAGTGTTGCGTGGTCATTGCGCTACACTTGATGGCGTACAGCATTTGGGTTAAGGAATGGCTGATAAAT
Organism: Lordiphosa collinella; assembly: GCA_018904265.1. Classification (NCBI taxonomy): domain Eukaryota; kingdom Metazoa; phylum Arthropoda; class Insecta; order Diptera; family Drosophilidae; genus Lordiphosa; species Lordiphosa collinella. Next base: position 90,676 of record JAEIFV010000213.1, on the reverse strand, counting down.
TTATAAGTTTATTGATTTATATTTGTGGAAAAAATTGCATTTACTTATAAAAAAGAATTGGATTTTGACACTAGAATTGGAGCTTGACATTAAAACGAGTTACAACTTTACTTAAAGTCGGACCTGCCCGACTTCGATATACATACCTAACGGGTATAGGGGGAATTAATGTTAACTAGACTTCTCTTATGTTAATTACCAGAGCATTAACATTAATACGAACATTTCAACAATTTGTTAGCAAAAAGCGCTTGCGGCGCAGATAAGTATGCAACGTTTTTATAACCTTTATAAATCTGCCATTTATTATTCAATCCTTATGAAAATTTTTGATATTGGACACAAACACTACACTGCAAAAATGAGCTTGATATCTTCAAAATTGTTGGAGTTATTCAACATATTTTATGCAGGGGTGGGAGGAGGCGTGTCAAAAATTTGAAATAAAATTGATTTGCTTACAGACAATAGGAACTAAGTCTACCATCAAAATTTGGTTGCTCTAGTTTTTTTAGACTCCGAAAACTAGGTGTTCATACAGCCAGAGGGCGGACGAATGGAAGGACAGACAAACGCTCGGAAGGACATATATCGGCTAGGCTGTTTATGCCGATCAAGAATGCATATGGGCATTTTCACAGAAATGTCCACTGAGTCCAAAAAATTAAAAGTACTTGAAAACATCTTTTCGGTCATATTTTTATAGGGAAACAATAAAATTTAACTAGTTTAAGCCAATCTAACATTTATTCATATTCCATTTCGAGATTTTCAAATGCAAAGTCGAGCAATCACCATTTTTCTTATTATTATTATTCCTTCGCAGGGTTTTTTCTAAAAAACTTAGATTTCATTAAATTTTGCTATCTAAAATCATTTTAAGGGTACAAAGGTAAATAAAGATTGCATAAGAAACCATAACAAACTATGTGAGTGCAATTAACAGTAATTTTTTCTTTGCATTATAAAAGAAACCACAAAAATAATCATAGAGAAAATGTGTCACATAATATGTCAGTAAGTCAAATGAATCAAATATAAAAAACAACAACATTTATTTTTTAGCGAATCAGCTCTAAATATATAGTAACATGATTGCAAATCGTATTAAAATTAGTTGTATTAAGAAACCCACTTCCATATTCTGTCACATAACGTATTCTTTTGTCTGACAGTATCTTGGGACTTCCCCTCCCCAGAGAATATTAAATAGGGCTACTGAAATGCTATTCAAAAAACCAATATGGACAAATTTCTTTTAAATATAACTTTATGATATCGGAGATGATTCCTTCGGCCTGTTTCATATGTTCAATTTTTAAATTGAAATTTAGTAACGGCACCCCCTAGAAAGATTCCTTTTGTATTATAGATAAAAAAATTTCAAACAAAAAATAAATCGGTATTAATGGGCGCGACGAGGCCATAAATTTTTCTCTTAAAATTACGTATACGCCCCGAATTCTACATCGAATTTCCCTCAATGAGATCTGTGCTACATGGGTCGGGTTGTCACTTTTGAAAGTCTGGAGCCCCGTCGCGTCTATTAAAAAAGAACTTTTTAAACTTTTCTCGGTAAATATTTTCCAGAAACTAGCGAATAAGGGGCGCCGTACTGGAGTTTTCCATGCAAAAAAGCGTATTTGCACGCTAGTCACACTTTGCACATATGTCGGAATCACTCCGACAGAAAATCTTGATCGCATGTAGTCACTTTCTTCGTAGCATCCATAAAATTTTTTTTTTGAAGATATGGATCTGAAATTTCACAATTGCCACAAGACATAAAGCTTATAAACTAAGTCATAAGTCAAAAAATTAAGTCAATGGTCACAAAAGTTTCAAGTGTATTTACACTTAGATACAGGCGAAGTTAGCCTTGCTTTCTCGCTTTTACTCTAATGTACTTAAGGATACACGGGACACGAAAAAAAAATAATTAACATTCAGACACCCACTTTCTAAATGACTTCACTAAGCTTCCAGAGACTTCACAAAGACTTTTCCTAGATATGATACTTACTTCTGCTAAACCTTTTTCCTAAGCTTAGAGGAAATGGGCTTGAAAGATTTTTTAAGCGTCATTACAATGGCCTAAAGAATGTCATCCATCGTTCATTTTTTTTTTTATTTAAGAGAATAATGAACTGTAGAGATGGAGGCTTGAATGTTGAGAACTTAGTATTTTATTGCCAGTTTCTCACAAATATCCCAATGCTAAGTACTCTTCCAAGAATTCGAGAAACTCACTCAACTTATTCACTTATTCAAAGAAAAAACTTTTCATTAGATGTTCCGAGGCAGGATCGAACCCAGCGGTCACGCACACTAGCCGCAGAGCCACCCGGCCCAAATATGGTCTTTACAAAATCAAACTTTAAGGCCAAAAAGTCAAAAATTTCTAATTCTTTATTTAAGTTTGAATTTTATTCAAAGTGGTTGCTGGCCGTCTCTAGGTCAAGAATGGATTATAATTCAATAATCAACTGGAATCAACAAAGATTTAGTACATATGGCAGAGCCGATTGGTTACTCAGACAGACTGTTTTGACTGCCTACCGGCAACATCTCATCAGTGATTTAATTGTTAAATTGATTTAATTGTTTTTAAGGTCCAATATCTGATCTTCTACATTGAACTATCTATTCTGATCCAATAGCTAACAAAAATTTCAATGAGAGTATTTCAATGAATACTTTTCTCTAGCCCTCGTAAAATGGCAAATCGTATAAGCGTAAGTCCAAATATTTACGAAGCAACAACCAAACACATGAGAAAACAAGAAAGATAGTCGGTCAAGCCCGACTATAAAATACTCTGTACCTGTGAAGTGCAGCCCATCACCGTTGCGACCGGTGCTGCCCATAATTGTTTGTTTTCCTTATAACTCGAATATCGTTCATCCGATCTTTAAAATTCCTTCAGCTGATCGATAAAGAGTCCCGAATACTATATATGTCCAGAGGTTCGAAACTTCTATCTATAAAATTGTACGAGATATGACGTTTTTTCTATATTGCGGGGGCGACAGGGGGCTTGGGCAAAATTGAAAATAAACTTATTCTGCCTGCTAGTATAAGAAAAATATGTTCCATACATGTCAAACCCCTATCTCTTACAATCTCTGAGATCTGTTTGTTCATACGGACGGACAGGCGGACATGGCTATATCGACTCGACTGTTGATGCTGATATATGTATATACTTTATGAGGTCGGAGATGCTTCCTTCTGCCATAGTATACCCTTTTTACTCTGCGAGTAACGGATAAATTTATTCCTATCTGTGCTGTCTCTAGATAGAAAAGAAAAGTCGCGCACTATTCGTCTTCAATAAACTTGTTCAAATATAAAATACTGATCAGCCCACCCATGATATCCCCATACCTTCCCCATACTGTTACTTTGTTTAATTTAATTCATCAGCTGTGACTTTTCACACTCCCTCAAACACACATCCCTTCCCCGCTTTGATTATAGCGTACTTTGAGACCCGCCTAAGTCAGACACCCGGCTTGGTTTGGTTACTCCAACCTCTTAACTCTTGATCAAGTTTCGCTTGATTATTTGCGGTCTTTTTTTTTGGCAAAAGTCAGGCAACAATTTGTTGCTTATGTGGTTAACTGGTTTTTTTTCGGTTATGTCACGTCGTACAGGGTGACATTTAAGAAAAATAGAAAATCTCTCGCTAACAGATATGATCTACAAGTGTCAGAAGCATAGGCACCCTGTATAACCACCATAATGTTAACTTTTGATAATTTCAGCTATAATTTCGAACATTTTTCACCCGCATTGTTGAAATTGAAAAATCAATAGAGCTCTGTGGTGAAGGCACACATATAGACAGTCATTAGGCAATGCCAACGTCTTTGAACCAAGTCTATGTACATACACACACTTTACACACACACACCAACTCGCTATTGTACTTGTCTCTTGCCTTTACCTGTGCCTCTCATTTGGCGGGAAATCTGAACAAAAACCCGAAAATCAGGTAACAACTCGCTTCGTTTGCCGCTCGTCGGAGGCTTCGTGTACCTAAGCGAGCGTTGATCGGTACACCAACGCAAAAGCGGCATACATACAGACGCATATAGGTAAAGCCAGCGACAGGTCTTATATACCAGGTGACGTCGCTGCTGCCGCCGTCGCCGCCGACGACGTCGTACGTCTCAAGAAGCTGATCTGGAGCTCGTTTGTCGCATTTTTACCAAAACTGAATTTAGTTTAGAAGCGTTTGGCGGCGTTGAAGGTGTGTGCAAATGGAAACCAAAAAATTAACAATTTGTTGTAGCAACTTGATTGGGAGAGGATTGGTAGAGGACCAAGTCTGTCTGTGTTTAACTCGAAATTTTCAACAAATTTGTAACGAGAAGTGTGTGAAAAACAAACAACAGTGCGAAATCCCCGTGCTATAAATATGTAGCAATAACTGAATCAAACCTAACGGCTCCAGCATTATTGATTAAAATACCTAACTCTCTCGGCGAGGTACGTATACAAGAATATCGTGAACGGCTCAACTTATACATCCGGCTCACGCTTCCAGAATTTTCAATATCTCTCAGCTCATCTGATATGCATAGACATAAACGTGTTTCGAGGGGGGTGGGGGCCCTCTCGAAATCGACAGACAGACCTAGGGTAGTTTTCGGCCGTTTTAATCAGTGTCGGCGGCATCTTGTACATATTTGAATATGGTGATTTTAGTCTGCGGACATATTACTCTCAAAAATGCCTTCAACGTGATGTGTGATTTATACTTGGAAACGTTTGCGGTCAGTGGCAAATAAAAAGGCGTGATATTTGAAGAGAATTTCGTCATCAGGCGAGGACTAAGACTGCAGATAAATAGAACTTAAATGACATTGATGACACATATTAAAAGCACACTATTTAATTTTCAGTTGCTCGTGTAGATTGAATTGGTAATAGGTATTTGGTAATTGGTCGATTTAGTTATATAGAACATTGAAAAGCACCCTGTATATAAAGTAGATTTCTTAGATTTTAAGAAAGTAGCAGTATAATATGGGCTATGATAACTATTTTATAGATAGAACAACTAAGTTTTTAATCATCTGTTCAATTTTAAGTTGGATGCCACACAAAGTGTTAGGGTGTGTGAAGTACTGCCAATTGCTTTGCGGCCGGTGCTGCCCAGCTTGCATGTTTGTACTTTTATAACTCGTCTGTCGTTTCTCTGAACTTCACCAATCCAATCCAATTTATGAAAATTGTAGAATACTAAATATGCGTAGAAGATACAAACTATCTATCTACCAAACTGTGGAAGATATGACGTTTTTACCGTATTGCGAGAGCGGGAAGGGACGTGGCAAAAATTGAAAATAAACTTGATCTGCCAGCAAGTATAAGAATTTTTTTGTCTCATATATGTGTAACCTCTATCTCTTACCATCTTTGAGATCTGTGCGTTCAGACAGAAGATACTTTCTTCTGAATGTTTCAAAAACTTGCCTTAATATACTAAGTGTTCCTTTGGTAGAGTGTAAAAATAATTAAAAAGAATTGAAAAACTATTCAAATCTTCATTTCACACACTCTATTCATTCTACAGCACCTTGTACACTGACGCATTTTTGTGTAAATGACACATTTTCAATTACTTATTTTGCTTACTTACACAATTTGTCATTGTAAAGCACCCTGTATATTATGCAGGTTTTATTTGAGTTTGAACTTCCTATTTTACTCCGCATGATTGACATTACAGTTTTTTTTATCTTAAAAGCGCACCCTGTACTGTATATAGATTTGTAGTTTGATAACTTATCCCATGCTTAACCTTACTTACACACACACATATCGCTTACATACTTCAATACTGTTGTTATGATTAAAAAAAACACGATTTTAGTGCGTTAATGCTGCAGAATTATTTGATATTTCGTGTTTTACATTTTGTAAAACGTTCAGATTCTGTTAATCATGCTCTTCTTATCCACAAACTGTCGCTATTCGGCTTCCCCTCCTAACTTATTATACTGGATCTCGTCGTACTTATCTAATCGAACTCAACGAGTGCTGTTTAATAATGTTCTGTCAACAGTTGCGAACGTAATTGCAGGTGTCCCGCAGGGCAGTCATCTAGGCCCGTTGCTTTTTGTACTTTTTTTAAACGACCTCCCTCAAGTTATATCTCACTCAACCGTATTTATGTACGCAGATTACGTTAAAATCTGCCTTCCATACTCGGAGTGGTTCTTGCATACTCACCTACAGTTAGACCTAAACGAACTTCAGAATTGGTGTTTAAGTAACCTTCTTTTCCTTAACCATTCTAAGTGCCAAATGATGACTTTTTTTCGTAGCTCTCCCCATATTGTCTCATTTTCAATAGGAAATCAAGTCTTAGACCGAATATCTCATAGAAATTGTGTTTTAACACTCACATCGCCGTCACAGTAAATAAAGCCAAAGGAGAATTGGCATTTATTAAGCGCTGGTCTAAAGAGTTTGACGACCCCTATACAACGAAAACTTTGAACATATCCTTAGTACGACCTATTTTGGAATACTGCTCTAGTGTATGGGGTCCACAGTACCAAGAACAGCAATCGCTTATCGAATCCGTTCAGAAACAATTTTTAATTTTCGCTCTTCGCAATCTGAATTGGGACTCTAGCAGGCTTTTACCTTCATATCGATCAAGATTAAAATTAATCGATCTTCAATCTTTCCATCACCGCAGAATATGCAATGGTGTCCTATTTGGGCACAAGCTTCTTCTCGGATTGGTTGATTCTCAAGCGCTTCTCTCTTCAATAAACTTAACAGTTCCCTCGAGGCTTACTGCACTTCATTTTTTTATTGGAAAAGTCACTTATGTTTCTATTAAATGACTTTTCGTATTATGTTAATAAAAATTTAGCCTAAGTTAGCCGATCATTGTTAACCAAATAAATAGATTTATATTACTATCATTTAGAGTCTCCGAGAGAGATGAGAATTGGTTAGAATAACATTTCGCTTTATGTTCCAGCAAAAGCATCTTATCTGCAGCCGATATTATGCAAATATCCTTTGGTTTTTTGATAAAACATCATATTTTCGAATTTCTTTAATGAGCATTTGAAATATAAAATATTTTACTAGATTGACTCCATTTTCGATAGTAAAACTCTATTAGGAACTTTAAGCGCGACTTTTACAAAATTTATTATTTTGCGTTATGACAGTGTTGAAGTAAAATGACCTATACACTAGGACTGCGTTATGCGTTAATAGCCAACATTTGGCCTTTGTTGTATGCGGAAAAAGCTAACTCTTACCCTCTAGTACGGCCAACCAACGCTTCATCAACGTTTCGTCGACGACTTTGTGACTGTAGTCGACCCAAACTTATACCACTCACAATGTGTTCGACAGACGTATTTTGCAAGGCGATGTCCGCTCAATACGTTAACGGCTCTCCAGGCACGGTAATGCAATGCAGAAACCGACATGAGCGACGCTCGATAGACGAAATGCCATGTAAAGAAGCAACATAAGCATCAATCATTGACGACACGACGCATCACCGTACAAAGAGCAACGCTGGGTTGACGAAAATACTGTGACTGACCCCAGCCGTACTAGAGGGTAGCTATTAACGCATAACGCAGTCCTAGTGTAAATAGCCTCTAAGTGTGCGAAGTGTAGTGTGACTAGGCCTTTCGAAAAGTAAGTGAAAAAATTCATCAAATAAATAACATCATAATTATGTTGTTGTTCCAGCGCTTAAAAGACTTGGAAACGCAGGACCCGGTGAACTACTTTCTAGGAATTTTCACAGTAGATGAAGCATTAAAGCAGTGTTTACCTGAACGACTAGGATTATAATAAATGGAAAAAACCTACTGGATTATAAGTACAACACTAAGCGCAGATTTCTTATGTTTCTGTGTTTGCAAAAACCATTTGCTTTGCTAGTGCTTAAAATGAGCAAAGCAAATTCATTTAATCCATGCTCAAAATGAGCAACGCACATTCTGTAAATCCACCTAAATTTGCAAAAATAGAAACATGAAAATACGGCTTCAGGTAATAGTCTGGGGACTAGCTTAAGGCTTAAGAGTTTGCAAGGAAAGTCTGAGAGAGTTTCTTTCTTAAATCCTAATCCGAAAATGAACAGAAAACGATTGATCCGTCGCTGATTGACGATGGTTCGTAACATTGAAGAACACTTTCTTACGTTGCTGCACATTCAAACAAAAGAAGCTCACTTATTTCGCTGTTTAACGAATGTTCGATTTTAAAATAATTTATTTCTTATGGGTTTTTAATAAGAATAAGGGTGACACGAATATCTTTGGTTAACAGAGCAGTTCGAAGGAACAACAAAACATAAATTTCCCGACTAGAGCTTCAAAAACTAAAAACATTTTAAGCATATTTCGATATTTTTCATGGTAAAGTAAGTTTTAAATAATTTCATAATATTTTCAAATTTTCTTTAAAGCTTTAATTTAATTTCAAAGAATGTTCTAAGAATGTATACATATAGTTTCCGTATCAGAAATATCCCAGTCGGACTTGACTGCATGCTAGAAGCACATCCCGTAAGCAAAATTTGCCACTCAGAAGTAGTTGCAAAAACCTGCAATCTTCCTTTCGCTTTTGTATAGGGGCGAAACGCAGCAGGAACTGTTCTATTGGAAGGGACGTTTGCATGGGTTGTTGTTGTTGGTTTAACTTCGTAAAATCGCTCGGCTCTCTCAGTTCCATGCTGGATGCGTGCTATTAGAAGCGACGTTTGCATGCTAGGCAGATTTTATGCCTTCCAACTTATGGCAAAAAGAACATATTTGGAAAAATCGAACGATCGTCAATCGTTCGGGTCCCATTTCGCAATTTGGTTTACAATAACACAGGTGCAGCATGCGTGCTATTAGAAGGGACGTTTTCATGTTGTGCAGACTTCTTCGCTTCTAACCTACTGCCAAAAAGAACGTGCATCAGTTTTCACACAGATTATATGCCTTCTATCATACTGCAAAAGTGTGGTAGTGCATTTTTCCTAGTAAAAAGAAGTGTGTCAGAAGGCATCTTTTGGGAACCACGTTCCGACAAATCCGACTGGGATATTCAAAGTTTCACTCGCAAATGTTCCAGCTCAACTCAACTCCATGCCCACTAGACCAATTTCATTTCTGACCAAATAAAAAACAAAATAAAAAAACTGAACCAAAGTGAAGTAAGACATTCAGAAAATTCGTACATTTTTGCTTTGGCTTTTCAACATTTTCCGCCGCTTTATGTTTCAACGATTATTACAATGAGTGCAGAGTTAGAGTGTGGAGTGGTTTTGTGTGTGCGCGGACTTGTGTGGAGTGGAGTGGAGCGAGTCGCATAATTGTGGGAACTTACGTTACGGAACGCTGTTTCGTCTAGGCGGGCCGTAGACATGGGCTAGTCAGTGAGCCATTCACTTACTCACTTAGTTGAGACGCGGCGCTATAATGCCAATGCAGCCAACCAACCACCCAGTCTCAAACTCAGTCCCTGTCCTCGTCCACTCTGTCGTCGTCGTTTGTCGTTCCAGTTACAGTCACTTGACCAACCGAAACAATAAGAATAAGAAGACGACTACGAAAAACTTCTCAAGACATTGCCCGAAGTTCGTTTTGTGCTGGGCATAATTGTTGATCGCCGTAGCGTGCATATTTATGGGAATAAAAATCAAAAACTAAAAGTTCTGGACGAACGCGCGCTCGTCCAACTTTGACCCTCTTCTAGGTGCACTCACAGATGCAAAAGTGCATAAAAATTCCACACTGGGATTTCTCAATGCGGCGACGCCTGCGCAAAAAAAAAAAAAAACAAAATAAAAACAACAACCGAAACGATGACGACAGACAACTGTCTGAATGTGTGGGACGCGAAATTGAGTGAGTGTCCATGGGAGTTGGCAAACGGTTAAAAATAAACACTAAAAGGCCAGCTACAACATTAAGCAAATGTTATGTCCAAATTTAGGCTAAAGAAAGTCAAACATGCCAAACATAAAAATAAAGCTTGAGTTATGAGTTTTACTTCAAATGCAGGGTGCTTTTCAGCCTTAAATGGTTAATTCTTAAATGAGTTACTAATACATCTCAATGTCTAAAATTTTTTGATGTGTAATTTACTTTAATAACTCTTGCAGTTTTTGGAAATTACTAGGTTCAAACCCTAAATTAAATATTATAACATTCACCCTTAATTTAATCAAAATTGTTGGTGTCTGCGTTTAAAGCTCACTGATGAGATGTGCCGGGAGGTTGTCGAAACATTCTGTATGAGTTTTCAAAAGTTGCACCCATATATAAAAACTCTTTGTTGATTTCTGTTGATTATTGAATTTTAATCAATCCTTCACCTTGAGACGGCTAACAACCATTTTGACCAAAATTGCTTACTTGATTTAGAATTAATACAGATTGATTTTAAACTTGTCTCGTTTTGTATATACAAAGAATAATTTAGACCAAATATTTTGAGTGCGAACTCTCTGAATGAAAAATTTATTCAATTACGAACCTAAAAAATTTTGTTTTTGAAATCGATTTTAGTTTTGGGAATGCTCTTGGCTCTAAGCTGAAATCCCTACGACGAGTGCTGTGGGCCATCAACCGGCTCTCGGCTTATGAGCCACAGCACACGGCTTTGAGCTGAGAGCCATCAATCGGCTCTCGGCTCTTGGAGACTCATAGCTCTCGGCTCGTATGCCATAGCTCTCACCTCGTGAGCCACAGCTCTCGGCTCTGAGCTCAGCCCCTAACTTTAATCTGCCTCCATATATATGAAGTATATGTCCCATATATGGGCATTTCCACCGAAAGGTCCACCGAGATCAAAAAAATAAAAGTAGTTAGCTTTTAAAACTTCTAAAGTCTTATCATATTTTCCCAGGGAAATAATTAGGTTAAACCATAGTATTTACATGGTACCAAAGACACTACATATAATAGATACCGCACCTCATACAAACTCCCTTGTGTTTTGTTTGAAGGCGGGCGGGAAACAAACGAAAAAATCTAATGGTGAGTACTGAGATCGTTCGAATTTTCCTTTAGCTGTCAAATTCCATCTAAGAAAATTACTTAAAGAATTTTTTCCTTGCCTGATTTTGTTGTTTAAAACTCAGAAATAAAGCAATACACACTAGTATTTTGAAAATTGTCACCAGAGCTGGCTTGGCTGTTATGGGTGGTGTGCATTCTGCGGTCGAAGCGTATTCTTTTGGGCCTCCTTCACGTGAAAAAGGAATATCTAGTAAATTTCTTGAAGGAAAATTCGAACATTCTCAGTACTCACCTTAATAATGGAAAAGTCTAAAAATAGAACAAACCTCTCATAGCTGCAAAGAGTTGTTTTTTTTTTCGATTTTATTATAGCTACGAAACAAGGCCGAATAAGTTTCACTTTTTTACAATGAATGTCAGAGTCTCTGATGGCGTTGTGAGCTAAGTGCTTACTTGGGGTAGACGGGGGTTGTGTGTTTGAGACCTGGTGCTGATAAGCTATTTTTTTCTTTTTTGTTATCGTTTGTTTTTCTAAATAAGACTACACTTAGTGAAAAAATAGAGAATTTCATACTTGGATCAAGAATTTTCGTACTCAATAGTTCGATAAGAGTGAAAATTCTTGATCCAAGAACGAAATTCTTGATCCAAGTATGAATTTTTGATCCCGTTTTTCTTGATCCAATAGCTTCAATTCTTGATCCAAATCGAGTACAAAAATTCTTGTGCTAAAAAGTAAAGGGAGGGGGAGGGGGGGGGGAAGTGGTAATTAGGGTGATTTCGGAGGGGGAGGAGTTGCATGGGAATTTTGGGTGGGGGCGGTGAGGATTTGGTACCACAACACCAACCCACCCCACCCCACTCCATTTAATACGAATAATTAAAATTTTTTTATTTTATTTTTTACGTACATTCCTTTACTAGGACTCTAACTCAGGATCTCGAAAGACTGCACTTACTGACACCACCGCTTAGACAACACCACCACACCAAGGATGCATTGAGCATCGTCCAAATTTATATTATAAACTGACGGGGAGCGCTCTTCACTCGATTGTTTCCCGACACAACCCTCTACCAAAAAAAAAAACCAATACAGAGAGAGCGGGTTTAACGCTATTCTCTCAAATGTGCTTGCTCTCCTCTCTCAGTTTCTTTTCCTCACTCCCCTCGCCAAAAATCACCAATCAGAACGAATTTGGCTCGATGTCAAGCGCGAAATTCTTAAAAATGCAAGAATGAATCAATTTTTTTCAAGAGCGTTTGTACATAGATTATTCGTTCTACTTTTTTCTGGGTGTACTTTTAAGACCTAACTTTTTTATGGGAGCTATACAATAAAGATGTCCGATTTTGAACAAACTTAGCGGAATCGTGGATAAGCATAGCAAACTAACATGTACATTTTTTGGAGGCGATTTCATTTAAAACAAAACAGTTTTTCTCACTAGAACTTTTTTTCGACCAATCATTCATACTGCAGCTGTATACTATAGTCATCCGATTTTGACAAAACTTTGTAGAATTGTGTCAGAGTATATAAAAAAATTTATGCCAACGTAAGGGTTTTTCTTACTTGAACTGGTATTTCAACGGATCGTTCCTATGGGAGCTATATGCTATAGACATCCGATTTTGATAAAACTTTGTAGAATTGTGTGAAAGCATATCAAATAAATAAGTGCCAATTTCAGGGACATTTCCATTGAAAACAAAAAAGTTTTTCTAACTAAGACTACTTTTCAGACTATACTTTATGGGAGCTATACTATATAGATGTTCGATTTCGACCAAACTAAGTGAAATCATGGGAAAGCATAGCAAACTAAGAAATACTAAGTTTTGAGGCGTTTCCACAAAAACATGAAAACAAAAAAAATTTTTCTCACTAAAACTAGTTTTTCGTCCGACCGTTCCTATGACACATATATGCTTTAGTCATTCGATCAGGCCGGTTCCGACAAATGTGCAGCGTATTTGTACCAAAAGACTTCGTGCAAAGTTTGGTGAAGATAGCTTTTAAACTGACGGAGGAGATAACAAAGAAACAGACGGACAGACGGACGGACAGGGTTAAATCAACTGAGCTCGTCGTGCTGATCAAGAATATATATACTTTATGTGGTCGGAGATACTTCCGTCAATGCGTTACATTCATCCTGACAATTTTATAATACCTTCTGCAAGGGTATAAAAATTAAATTATTGGTAGCCAATGTCAGCTAATCAGGAACTATCGTTTTTTTTGTTTCACATGCGACATCTATAATCAGCCATGCTCCCATTTACGCCTTCTCAAAAGTGTTGCGATTTGAAACCGGTTTTTCGACCAAATTTGCTCTCCAAATCTCAAAACTTTTGCGATTTCGAAAATGGGAGCATGGCTAAATATCTATAATTCTTTGATGGTACTGAATGATCATTCAATACAGGGTGCTTCTAAGGTGTTTAGCCTAGTTATAAGATAGATTTCCCGTACTGTAATAAGTGCATTGTAGTTGCCCAAATAAATTGGATTGTTTTGTCAATAAAATGGCTTGACACAGCCCCAAAGGGCCAAAGAGCCGAGCCTCCCTCAATCTCTTGGCTTGTGCGCTTCTAATTTTCGCACAAGAGAAAGGGACCTACAGTTTAACGCCGAATCCGAACGGCAGTTTGAGAAGCTTTTCATGGCTAATTACTACAAAGCTGGCGCCAACAGCAGAGAGGGGTGACCGGTGCCTTTTTCATCAAACAGAATAAAATCGCATGATATTTCAAACTGCAGGGTAAAATCATCATAAATAATATTTATAGGATACCTTGAATTGCGTTTACTTTATTATAACTTCAGTCAAGTGTTTTTACCATAATATTTATTTTATCTTAGCTTCCCAGCAGCTGCTTCAGTGACCTTGACACAATAAACTGTAAACTCTAATATCGAAATAATCAACGCGAGTGTCTAACTTTTACTTCACGAAATACAGGGTGCTATGTTGTCTTTGGTTATCTAGCTGTATGAGTGATAAATAACGTCATAAAGCTAGCTTACCGAAGTTAATATTAGCGTCTGTTCAACATTTCATGTTAGTTGTTTGAAAAATATAAAAAAATATTTCGTAGTTTTTTTTTATGACCAAGTGCTTTTGCAAAATTTTGTTGTTTAGTATTTAAGTAGTGTCGTTTCTTTTTTTATATTTTTTTTTTGTGCATTTTTTTTTTGTTGCCTTGATTTATAACGACGACCTTTACTTGGTGGAGCTTGGCTTTTTCAGTTTTTCTGTTCATATGAGCGGATGGACGGATGGATGAAGCAGACACCACAAAAAAAAAAAACGCATTCAATGACGTTGCTAATGAGCAGCTGATTCATTGAAATCGATATGTAAGATGAGTTGAAAAAGAGTCATTAGTGAAGAGAAGGGCTGGTGTATTGTACATATGTACTTACATTCAACTAGGCAAAAGTGAGCTCAAGATTTACAGACAGAACTGGTGATGGGAAAATTAATTTAAATATCAACTAACGCAATATATGATTATGATAATGTTTTTTTTATATATTACCAGCTGTAAGGGTTCTGTACCGGTTTGCTGCCTTGACTTCATTGAGATCAGATAAAAAATCGGATGTTATGCACTAAAATATTTTGCTTGCTTCTTAGCATTAGGACGAAGGAAAGGCAGGAAAATGTTATTGAAAACGGATTCGCCAAATTGTTTTACTTTCATTTTAGTAGTCGTCCCATTTTAAAGGTAATTTAAGGGGTTTCCTGCTAAAACATGATTCATATATGATTAACAACCGTTTCAACATCTGGCCCAGAGCCACGTGGAAATCATTAATAGTTTCTGTAAGCTCAGTTGTCAAGCCAATGCATGAAAATGACTAAGAAATCCCATGCAAATAAGGGAGACACTGAGCGAGAGAGAGAGATCAACTCACAACTGTTCTGTTCAATTCTATACTAAGTAATATCCATTGCATATATCATAAAATCTAACCTGGCACTTTAGTAGTCAGAGATACAAACTCTCAACAAACAACCTGGCCTTAAGGTCTTATATACTCATACTTACTTTGTGATCTCTGGCTAGTTTTATATAGCCGATGATGTATGGTGGGAATTTCCGTTAGTTCATTTTGACATTCGATTGGTTGGCTGGTTGCCTGAAGGGGGGAAATATATATATACATTCGTTCTCACACACTTTCGTGGAAGTAAACAGATTTCTTTATTTATTTTATTATTAAGTTTTCGTTTTTTTTTTTTTTTGTTGTATTTTAGTTTTCTTTCTTTTTCTCAGAGACCCATGGCAGAGTATTGTTTTTTATCACTAGAAATTTAAAAGAAACCAAAAATATAATAAAAACAAAAGAGAATTTTTAAGACTTCTTTTAGAATATCGCTACAAGAGTTTCGACTAATTTTACATGTGTTAGGAAACAGAAAACGAAATTAATTGTAATTAATTTATTATACATACATACAAGCTCCATATTTGTAAATGTTCACTTTTGTGTTGTTGTTTAATGTTTGATTTATCATTTAGAATTAATTAATATACTTTGAGTTTTTATTAGAATTTGCTAAGAGTTGGTTGTTGTTTGGTTTTCGTTTCGTTTTAAAGCCTGGCCTACACACACACATTTAAATACAATTAAATAGTTTTATTTTGTAGCTAACTTAATTCTTGGAAGAAAGTTTAGTTAATTTGGTTTTTATTCAATAGATTTTGATTCGTTTCCATTTTGGGAGATTTTAGTTATAATAAAAAACAAACAGATGAGTAGAAACTGAAACCTGACGCAACTTGAAGAGAAAATGCCAATTATTGTAAGATTGTGGAGCTCACCTTAAGAAAGGGTTAGCTATTTGGTAAGCAAAGTTGTTTTCGAAATTGGAACCATTTCTGAGGGACTAAGTGTGAACTAAAGTCTATACCAGGGTAGCTCAATTTTTCCAAATTATCAAAATCGATATTTAATACATCTAGTTCACAAAATATCGTTATTATCTTTAAATGATTTAAAAAAACCATAAGATCTGCTCAAATTTGTTGAGTAAACAATAAGCCTAAAATATCTTGGATAGGTCAATACCCACGGTAAAAACTTTTACACAGAAAAAAACTGAGATATTCGAGATTAAATCAATCCAAAACGATGTCAGAAGTCGGTCAATCCCGGGTTTTCTCATTCCAAATAGGAACAGGATTGACTTGATCTCAGACTTTTCAATCCTGGAATTCTTGTCTTGATCCCGAATTAATGTCACATGGGATTGATTTATGCTTGTTATCCGAACTCGACTTGATCCCTTAGTAGGATCCAATCAAGATTGCCCGATATTGACTTAAGCTCGAAATTCGTACTTGATTTGATCTAGAAATCGGCTTAGTGCAAGTTTGGCCGAGATTAAATTGAGCTCGATAATTGAACTACACTCAATCCGAAAAAGAATTGGTCCAAAAACTTCCGAGATGGATTTGTGCTCGAAATTGGCACTTGATTTGATCTATAAATCGGATTGATGCAACTTTGCACGAGATTAAATTGACCTCGATATTCGAACTGCACTTAATCCCAAAAAGGATTGCTTCATAAATGACTGAGATTGAAGTTATCTCTATATTATACCCTGTACGCATTAAAAATGGGTCAAATGCGTTCATGATGTCATTGTCAGCTAGAGCGATCGTGCGCGCTTGTTTTTGTATATATGTGTGAGTGTGTGTTTGTGTACGTGTTCATTTGTCTAGAAAATTAATGAAAACACAAGAATTAAAGGGTACAGGGTACTACAGTGCCCTTACTTGCTGAAACTTTATGTTACCCCAAAATGAGCTTCTCACAAGAGCACCATGCGACTTATTGAACGACATTTTTGATTTTCAAACCAGCAAGTTCTTGCCGGCTCGAAGTCATTACCCCCGGTCATTGTTTGCATACCCCCGGTTATATATTTAATACATTTTAGCTTTCTCCTCATGCCGGCATTGCTGTGACTGTTTAGGAATTGCAAGGCATCAAAGTAGAAAAATTGACACATAAAATGAAATACTTAGTTGATAGTAGCCTTTGCTTATGAGTGTGTACCAGCGATGTTCCTCCATAGCCCCCAGGGGCCGAGCGCAATCGGCTATTTACAAGCACACGAGCCGACCGCATGCCGAAATCGGGCATATGAGCATAAGGAGAGCTCTCTTTGCCTTCATTCGCTTCCCAGCTGTCGTTGAGGGCAGTTCAAAGCTTGGCTCGCACTTTTTGGCCTCGCTCTTCTTGAACATCGCTGGTGTGTACCCATTTAGCCTCATAGTATTGGTGAGAGAGATTTTCTTGCTCTCATACTATTTCACTCTCTCGCTTTGATATGGGACATCCGTACTAGATACAAACTTTTCAGGATTGTTTCAAGCCTTTCGAACTTGTATCAAGCTCGATCTAGAACGACTCGAGCTTGAAAATTCAATCCGAAGGTCGAGATCAAATCAATCTTTTTGAGTTTGATTTTATCTCGCCATTTATTTTTCTGTGTAGGTTCTATCGATTTTTTAGAATATAAACATAATCCGATTCGATAAAACGAGGCAGACCATTAAAGCCGTTTTGAACTTCGGCCCATTATTCTTCTGAAATATCGATGATAGAAATTTCGTGTATCGTTTATATTGCCCCAAGAAAAATCATCTCGGATTATTGCAGATTGTCAATCAAAAACATTGATATATCAGATTTATCGATAGGGTGTAGACAATCCCATTCGTTACTTGCCATAAGCCTCAGAGAACAATTGCGGGACTCACAGTAAAACATATACCAACAAGTTCCTAATAGCACTTCGAAAACGGAATTGACTCATGACTCGCAACACAAGAACATTTTTCGCTTTAAAAAGTTTTGCTTTTTGCACTCTCACTTTTTGGTCTCGCTCTTCTTGAACATCGCTGCTTTAACTGAAGTAAAACTAGTTTTTTTTTTGGTAAAATATCTCGAGAATTTGGCAGTGCCATCAAAAACGAAAAGAAAAAGCCAAAAGTCAGCCACTCTTATTTACGAATTTTCAATTTTCGATTGGTGCTCTCGTGCCGTCGTTTTTCCCGTGGCTTGCCAAAAGTAAAACGAAACCGTTGACAGGTAAAGATAGCTGCTGCCTTGTGGTGTTGTGTATTGAACTTGCTACATAGTTTGACAACTAATATTCTATGATATAAATTTAAGCAAAAAATTAAAAAACTGATTTTAAATTGTTGTTTGATTGGAGTATAAGCGCGCTTACTTTTGAATATGTGGAGCTCTTGATTCAAGAGTTAACGATCGTACTCTTGAACCAGATGAGCTCTTGATACAACTACAAACATTCTTGTTTTTTGACAGTGCACTATGCTCTTGATTCAAGAATGAGCAATCTTGGATTTGAGTTCGTTTAGCACTTGATTAAAGATATTTTCTAATTGACTTAAGAATGTTTTATGCTTGGTTCATGGATGCTATTGGATCAAGAAAAGCGAGATCATAAATTCATACTTGGATTCGCTCTTGGATGAAGAATTTTCATTCTTATCGAACTTTTGATATCAAACATTCTTGATCCAAGCATGAAATTCTCTGAGTGTAAGCATTTTCATTCGGAATTGAGAACAGCAAATCCAAACCCAATCGAAATTGCGTTCGGTTGGTTTACTTTTCAAAAAGTGGTTGAATTCAGAACATGCCTGATATTTTCTTAAGTCCCATAATACTTACAACTAGTTTTGCATTATTTCATTATTGGATGTTTTAAATGAATTTCTAAATATTTTAAGATCTTCTGGAGGTTTTATTTAAATCTGATTTAATCTTGGAACCAAAATTACTAGTTCATCATTAATTTTTTGATTCAACTGAGTAGCCCCTCATCGTTCTTTAAGACTTTACAAGTGCCAAAAATCATATGTCCTTATTTAAATAGATAAGGTTGCTTCATGAACTATTCTTAGTAGACCGAACCGTTTACTTTTGTGTAGTTTGGTGCCTTTTTACACGCCTATTTACTAAGCCAAACTTCTTAAAGCAAGTAAATAGCTTAATTTGCAATTGAATAGGGGTTGATAAGGAAATCTCTACAGATTTAGTTAGCAGAACCGTAAACATTTCAAGGCAGTAAGTTCGGTTAACGACCACAGGGGTTCTTAATGTTTCATCACATTTGTTTGCAGAAAAGGACAAGTTCGGCAAGGTCCAAACCTAGGGATGAGAAATGAAGTCTTCACAAACAGAGAAGACCGCGCATTTAAGCCACACAAAAAGTTGCATTAGCAGAATCAAAGAGATAATTTGTTATTAGTATCTAAGATATGTGATCACACCTAAAATAAATTATTTTATAATAAGCGAAGAGTAATTTTATTTCATTCTTTTCTTTAAAAAACAACTCTAAATTTAAGGCTTGGGATCAGAGTCTGAATTCAGGTTCAAAATTTAAAGAACGCACAACGGGCCAGATTAAAAATGGTATTGGCATAAATCGAACTTTCTTTAGGTCACACTGCTTTGCAGTATGGCAGTCGCTTTTTGTCGAATACGGAGCAGGAAAAAACATCGACGAAATCTAAAGTTTTATCAAATATGGATGCCCAACATAGAGTCCAATGCGCGAATATCCCGGACCAGTGATGTCAGTCTTTTATATAAAAAATTGGACAACAATTTGTGTGAAAACAATTATTTCAGCGCAACTTCGAGACCAACACAATAAGCATCATTCTAAAAGATAGATGCGAGATGCTGCAACTGGGCTAAAACCCCAACTTAGTGATGATCCCTGCACCCTTTGCAATTTAAGCGTACGAGAAGAAGTGCTGCACTTTATTGCTGTATGCCCGATATTAAAAGAGATAAGATTCCGCTTCTTTGGTACAAACACCCTGATAGCAGAATTAGCTGTCCATCTGCTGAATGGTCCAAATTGGTCGTTGCTTGGTTTATACAGAAGCGAAATTTTTAGGTAGAGGCGTCAAATAATAACTGGAGATTTTTAAACTTAAGCTACTATAAATTAAACAATTAAATTGTATTCATGTAAAACACACACAAGAATGGCTAATAGCATTGCCAAGTCAAACATTTTTGAAATAAATACTACTACTATACTCGAACTTTCTTTAGGTTGTTCTCTATTGTGGAGTGATAACTAGCTCTCTGCCTAAGACAAAATTATTGGAAATTACACTTTACAGGCTGTTTAAAATTCTGTTAATAAGGCTTTTTGCGGGTTTTTTTCAACATATGAGATTTATATGAAATTTGAAACTGAGTTTTTACTCATCTCCATAAACAAGGTGTATGGACTGAAAACGTATATGAATTCTATATTTAAAAAAAAAAACACAGCTAAATGCAACAGCAATTTAACCTTATATGTCGGTATTGGATCGGATTGGTCAAATTACACGTTTGATGCCTATCAAATATGCCAAGCAACAATTGTGCAACCACATTTTACGAATTTATGCCAAATTTATGCATTGATCAAATGTCTCTGGTGAATGTGCCCGATGCTAGTCCAGACTATGTACGATCGGGTTCAGTTCATTGACTGGATATTGGAGGTAACTGAACATCAGGTGATAGTTTTTATCTTAATTTAGTACATGGTCTGATCCCGTTTTTAAATTGCCGAATTTCTAACGAAAGAATGTGGCTCTTCGCATTCGAAATCATTTGAAAAGCTTTAAAGTCCTTATAAAACAAGAAAGAAAGTCGGTCAAGCCAGACTATAACATACTCTGTAGGGGAAGATGGGGTGTTCTGAGCCATGGGGTGTTGTGAGTCACCTGAATATTGGCCCCAAGCCAATCTTCTTATTACCTTACTTTTGACCAGCCACCGATCAGTCAACACGTGCTTTAAGTTGGTGAACCAGAACTCGATTTTTTTTTCAAATATTGTTGTAGTTTTTTGGCTTGTGAATATAGTTCAAAATTTTTTTTGGAATCCAAAAAGTAAGTATGAAGTATGTATCTTTGATTAACTGGTTTTTAGACCAAAATAAGAATTTTTGAAAAAAAAACTTTGTTTTGATCAAAAAAAGTCATGTTGGGGTGTTGTGAGCCACCGGAATTTGTCCCTGCAAAAAAGGCGGGTTTGACTTCCGAATAGAATGTTGCAATGATAAGCTAAAAGGCAGAAGCAAAACCCTCCAAAGAGGACAAAAAACATTAAAAAAGAAAGGCAAACTAAAAAACAGCCACCAGCATAACGTGCTCGTAAATATAAGAAAACAAGGCGGCTGCCGATTTTTCATTGATATCTACACCCGTTACTCGTAGAGTAAAGAGGGTATACTAAAGTCATGCAAATGTATGTATCAGTCAGAAGGAAGCATCTCCATCCCCTTAAAGTATATATATTCTTGATCAGCATCAACAGTCGAGTCGATATAGCCATATCCGTCTGTCTGTCCCTACGCAGATCAAGTTTATTTTAAATTTTGGCCACGCCTCCTCCCGCCCCACAATAAAAAATGTTGAATAACTCATACAATTTTGAAGATATCAAGCTCATATTTTGCAGTGCAGTGTATGTGCCCAATATCTACAATCTCTGAAAGTTTCATAAAGATCGTATAATAAATGGCAGAGTTATAAAGGTTATAAAAACGTTGCATACTTTTTGGCGCTAAATGCGTTTTTCCTCACATAATGTTGAAATGGTCACATTAATGTTAATGCTTTGTTAATTAACATAAGGGAAAGGCTATTAAACACTAATTGCCCTGAGTAACGGGTATATCGAAGTCGGGCAGGACCGACTTTAGCTTACGCTCTCGTTTTTTATTCAGAATTTGAGAAAAATTATTATTTTTTTGATTTAATAAAGAATAACCAAAAACACGAATTTTTAACTTTTAAAAGGGAGGCTCACAACACCCCATCAATTTTTGAAATGTGAGAAATCACTTTTTTTCAAAATGATATGAAAAACCCACTCAATTTTTTACATGCATCTTTTAACTAAAATACAATATTTACAGAATGAAAAAAATATTCGTTTTTGGCGAAGTTATGTTCGAAAAACCTTACTATGATCACAACACCCCCTCTTCCCCTACCTGTGAAGTGCTGCCCATCACGACAACCGTTCATCCGATCTTTACCATTCCTTTGGCGGATCGATAAATATCTATAAATACTCTGTGTACCTCTGGTACAGAGTATAAAAATATCAAATATATGCAGGAATTATTTAATTGTGTTGCCCCAAGAATCAAAAACAAACGTTAAAAAGAGTTATTTATAATACTGCCCTGGCTTAATTTGGATTAAGTTGAAGAATCACGTCAGATTACAACCAATTCACACTAGCCACCATCTACCGTCTACCGTAAAGATGGTACGTAAGAACTTGCCGTGTCAAATTTTCTCAACATATTCCCCCGTTAGCAGGGGATGTTCCTATCTCATGCTGTTCCACTCAATGTGTGTGCGATATTTTTGCGTCCACCACCAAAAAATTGATATTCGCAACGAAAACGTAAACAATGTCAGCGCGCAAGTGATTGTCAAACTTCAAATTTCGACTGTTGAAGAAAAAGGTTAGTTAATTTTTTTTGTATTTCTAAAAAATGAGTTCATTTGTTTAATTTTAGCTTCACAAATAACGTCTCCGCGCACTGTGTGGTCTCTGGAGTAAAAACATTGACGACCTCAGAGGGACCAGAGGAGATGACCATGCAGATGGAGATGTAGCAACTCTGTACTCATGTGAGATGTGCATAATACAACAACAAATGACTATAGCTGCGCTGCATTATTCTTTGGGCGATTATCTAATCCTTTGCCAGTGTGACGGAATCCTGTCTTCAAGTGCCCAAATGCATTTTCAACTACTCGCCTAGCTTTAGACAAATGATAGTTAAATGTTTTTTGCAGCACTGAAGCTGAAGTGATAAATGGAGTCGCCAATCAGAAGCATAGGAATATTGGTGCTACGTATTTCTTTTGATTCTGAAGCAATGTGATAATTTTGCCATTTGCTTAAGGTGGCATTTCTCAAATTGACTTAAAGAAACCTTTATCTGCAATCGATGTTAATAAATACGAAAAAATGAAGTCCCTTCTATCAGAATTTAAGGGTCTCCTTCCGCGGATTTTTTTTTAATATCGTCAATTATTTTAGACTATATTTTATTTTGATCTAGTACACGTGCGCTTCAATTATGGGGAAGAAGAAGACACTGACGGTAGACGGTGGACGGTGGCAGTATGAACACGAGTTTCATTATTTCACCATCTTCTCATCGTTCCGCTGAGATGGACTGTAGTGGGAATAGGCTATAACTGAGTATATTGTCCCGTATACGAAATGAGAAATTTTCCAAAGTCTCTTAGCAACTTCCAAGGAAGGAATGCACACCGTTACAAGGTACAGGCATGTTCTCAATTCCTCATCTTCCGCTTCGGTTTCGATTTTCTGTTCTCAATTCCGAGCGAATTTGTTCTCTTTTCACTTTTGGCAAAAAAAAACACGGTCCAAACGAAATCGGCCCTAGATTCAGAAGAGAAAGAGACCACGTTTCCCAGCGAAACGATCAAAAATGAAACAGTTTGGAAAGAGAGTTTGACATTTACATATTACTTTTCGTTTTTGCTGGCACTGCCAAATATTCGACACATCAACAAATAATTCTTGTAAAATGAATAACGGTTTTAAATACAAATCAAATACACTAGCAATTTCTAAATTGATGACCAAATTAAGAAAAAATTATTTTATATACATCTAGCTACTGCAAGAGTTCGACATTTGGCAATTACTTTCCACTTCACCGATCAACATGCAAAAAACTCCAAAACCCGAAACAAATCTACTTTCGAAAGTGTTGAACACATGCCTGATGATCTCTACATAGCAGGCATAGATGATGGGTAGGGATAAATTCGGTTTATAAGTGGACTCCCATGTAAAGGGTCGCTCAGCCTAACCTAACCTAACCGAAAGTGGGATAAAATTTATCTAAGAGAAACGATTAAGGGTGAGTACTGAGAACGTTCAAATTTTCCTTCAAGAAATTTACTAGACGCTTCGACCGCAGAATGCACAGCACCCACAAAAGCAGAGCCAGCTCTAGGTGACAATTTTCAAAATACTTTTGTGTATTGCTTTGTTTCTGAGTTTCAAACAACAAAATCAGGCAAGGAAAAATTTATTTTAGTAATTTTCTTATGTGGAATTAGACAGCTAAAAGAAAATTGAACGTTCTCAGTACTGACAAAATTTATCATTATCTGAAGCTAAGCTCCCCACTCAAAAAACTGAACTGAACCAAACCGTTTGGATTTGTTTTCAGTCTGCTTTGCGGTCAGGTTCGGTCAAACTTATCATAGAAAGAGGAAAATTGAGCTACAAATTTAAATCAGTGAAACTTTTAACAAGAAAGAAAAATCACACTATAAATATATTCGTAAATGGTTCCAATTTCGACTACAATCAGTGTTGCCTCCT
This sequence comes from Lordiphosa collinella, assembly GCA_018904265.1. Taxonomy (NCBI): domain Eukaryota; kingdom Metazoa; phylum Arthropoda; class Insecta; order Diptera; family Drosophilidae; genus Lordiphosa; species Lordiphosa collinella. The sequence goes on along the minus strand of JAEIFV010000213.1, from coordinate 66,196 downwards.
GAGAACTCATCTTGAACTTTAATACTTTGTGAAGTTGACATACATATACTAAACTACGGACCATTTAAAAAATGCATAAATTTTGTTCAATTAGTTGTTAAATTATTTTTTATAATTTTTTGTTAAAATTTCTTCTTCATTTTTCTTTTCTTGTTTTTTTTTGGTTGGACCCTAAGCATCATTTGCTTGAGTTTCTTCTGTATTATAGTAAATTCCTCTAAAATGCTTTGGTTTCGTCTGTTGTTGTTGTTGTTTTTGTTTGTCACCTATATAAAGTAAATAGTGTTGCATATTTTATTATAATTTTATTATTATTTATTTTAAATTTTTTTAACAGGGCCTTGCTAATCAAATCCGACTTTGCCGCCTGACACTGGGTTCGGCATTTTGTTTGTTTCTTATTTTAATGTGTTTCTGATTTTTATTTCTCACACATTTTCGTTTGGAAATATTAATAGTTTGATGGAACTCAAAAATCAGATTTTAGAGATTACACTGTTCGGGTTGAAAATTTGTTTTTTTTGGCGGCTACACACGACATTTTGTCTACAACAAATTCAATTCTTTTGTATTTTTGGTTAAAAAACTTTTCAAGTTAGACTCCTAAGTGTAAACGTAAGTGTGCTGCTGCTGCTGCTGATGATCCAGCTGATGGTTCAGAATGAGGCCTCCACCAGATAAGTGCCATCCATAGGCTGATTGTTTTGGCTATTTTGAGCATTGCTGGCAGCTGGCATGTACTTGCCGCAGGCCTAAACAGAGAAAGTAAGAGAGAGAGAGGAAAGAAAGGAAAATGTATTTAGTTTTCATATAGAATTTTAAATGATAAATGGGCTGCAAATTCAAAAGTAGTACATATACAAAATTAGCCTAAAAGTATGCTTAAAAAGGGCCACAGTTAAAGCTTCAGCTGGTGCATTAAAGTGAAGCATGCTTTCAGGCTGAGCGTGAAAAATGAAATCAGTGCTGTTCCTGGTGTCGATTTCAATCGAATCGTTTTAAATCACTTTGGCCAATTCTGATTCCGACCCAGCCTTGATTCTTCCTAAAACCACCAATTCAATTAGTTAGTGCAGAAATAAAAAGCATACTTTCAGGCTGCATTTGCATTTAAGATTTTGTTTGGAATTGACAATTTATTACCAAAATATAGAAAGTAACACAACACAAAGTATATGTACCATAGAAACAGACAGCGTTTAGGGAGACCCACCTGTGCTTTAATACAAATATACAAACACAAACACACTTAACCCTTAAAAGTGCCACTATAAATATTTAATGTGAGGAGAAGCCATACACAAGCCTTTATTAATTTTCACCCTAATAACATGGAATATTAAATCAATTGTTTAATATTTAATGATAGATTAAGTGTGGCTAAAGAGTTTATATTAACATAATGGCGGAATATTTTGTACGAGTCAAACAATCCAACAAAGCGTCATCTAGGGACAATTCTAAGATAACACTAGGCAACATGGTCCAGTATATTGAAGGGTTGATAGTGGTTCTAGATGATTTTCGTGTGCCAAGACAGACTGAGTTTTTAGAAATTGTTCATCACGTCGAGATTTTAAGTAATTTGAGCTTAAAGTTGCTTAGGAGAGTTTTTCGGGAAATCCATTCTATTGTTTGCACTCTCTTTGATACTATCGGAAAGTACCACTCCTTAGCTTTGAAATGAACTATCCCAAAAAATTCTGCGATTTTTTTCAATGGAGATGATATACCTCTTTGAGCACTTGTGTAAGAATCCAAAAATATCCTTTTTATAGCTGGTGCCCCAAAGTATGCAATGGGTGGTGGAGACTCTAATATGTTTTCGCTTCCTAAAAACAATAAAGAAGGCTGGTCATTTGAAATGAACCAGCAACAAAATACTAAAATAAACCGCTCAAGGCTATTCAGTGAGAGGTTCCACCAGGATATCAAAGAAATGGAGAAAAGGTACCAAGGAAGGTGGGCGTTTACATGTTGCCTTGTGTAATTAGTCTGAGAACGGAAAACTTGATCGTTTTATACAATTTTTCATTTAAATCTTTATTTAAATAAATGAAATTTATACATTTTTTTCGGTATGTGGATTTTAAAAGCCGACGAAATCCAATTTGCTTTTTCAAAATTTATTGCGGTCTATATTGTTAATTTAATAAATTTGGTTTCTTTTAAAGCAATACGCTTCATAGAAATTAAAATGGAGCTATCCTAATTAACTTAAAGAGCAAACTTGGTTATTTCAATGACAAAATATTAATTTCTAAGGAAATTATCTAAGCAAATTTTAGTTTTGGTATTAGCAATTGAAAGACCTGCTATGATTTTCTTTGATTAAAGCTATGTACTCAGACAAACTAAATCTAGACCTTGCTAAAAATACAACTTTTTACGCTGGGGTCCCTGCTAACAGATACAGTGTGACTGCTCAATGCCAAAATAGCCCTTAACAGAAAAATACCACCAAATGTCAAACGGTCTTACTGCACTGTGCTTATTTCCTAGTGGGATTTGATAACAATTAAATTGATTTAAGTAATAAAAGGAGTATTTGGATGATATTTGGAGAGCAGAAGTCGTGCGCAAACCCTTAGTTGTGTTTTATTTTGTTTTTTTGCAGCAGACTGCAGCCATTGTTGAGTGTATTATTTTGTTTTTTTTTTGCAGCACACTGAAGCGCATCGTGTTGAATTCAAAGTTTAGCAAGGGTAATTTGCTAAATAATTGCAAACCATTTTTTATGCTTCTACCTAGCGAAACCTATAGCTAAAGCTATCAGCTTTTAGCCAGTCAAGGCTGTGGCGCCACGCGTTTTTAGCTAATTTAGCTTGTCTGAGAACGGCTCAAGCTAAGAGGCCAGCTAAAAGTTTCAGCTAAAAGCGTTTAGCTACTGTTTTTAACATGAACTCGACCCCAGCTAAATCGATTTAGCTTGTCTGAGTACATAGCTTTAAGAGGCAAGCTAAAAGTTCTAGCAACCGCTTAGCTAGCTTTTTTTGATAGGGAGTTGACCCCAGCTAAATCGATTTAGCTTGTCTGAGAACATAGCTTAGGGGGTATTGCTGCTTGGCAAAAATTTTTTTCGATTTTTTTTTGCATATTTTTATAGCTTGAATAATTGAGAATATCGTCCTAAAAGGTTTTTTTGAAATTCGAAATACTTTAGAAGATATAGCCCTTTTAAGTGAACCGATTTGCATAGCAACTGCCAACTTTGAACACGTTTATCTCGAAACCATGATTTTCGAGCTGGCGGCACTGATTGCGCCCGTAGTTTTGCACCGATTTTGATGAAACAAAGTGCAATCGACGCAGAATTATCACCATTATGGCCCTTATTTCAATTATAAGTTTAAAAAATTTTTTTACTGTTTTTTTTACACTAAACTACAAAAAAATAGCCAAAAATCGTTTTATCATTTTTCAATGGCCGCCATTTTGTAAAAAAAAATTCCAAAATTATGATGAAATTATAGCGCCGTTTACTTTTCCCACTTCAGATGATCCGAAGTGGAGTTATCCGTGCCGCCAGCAGCATACCATTTTTTCGACGTCCAACTTTGAAGGCCGACAACTTTTTGAACAGCCCTCGTACAAAGAAAAAAAATTTTCTTATTTAATTCAATATGTTCTTAATACAATAAAAAAACAACATTTAAATAACTATTTCAGTTTTCAAATAAGATTTTTTTTAAAAACGTTCCAAGAACAGCCTTCCAAGCAGCAATACGCCCTTAATTGAATAAACTTCTCGATTCGTTAAGGCCTTTAAGTATTATTTAACCAATTCAAAATAGCTGGAGGTAATAGGGTTTAGTACAGGCCGCAGTTGTTTTTGTTATAGGGGACTTAAGCATAACGAAATTGCAACAACAACGTCGAATTAGTCCCTATTTTCTTTCTCTTGCGAAAGTGATGGCAACAACAACACGTATGCACTGTCTGCAGCGTTAATATTGTTTTTGCCGTGTGCATCAGACAGCCACAAGCACACACACTCAGCATTGTACAATAAACGGGTTTTTTCTTCCGTTACCTTGAGGTTGTTGTTGCTTCAGAATTTTTATTTTCAGTTGTGTAGGTGACTGCGCGAGCGTTAGGTTCTCTTGGGCACCCCTGGTCTAGTACATTAAAAGGATTTTGTTTGTTCTAGATAATTTTCGTGTTGACGTCTAAATTTTAGATAATTTAAGATAAAATTTTTATAAAATGCATAATTTTGCCATTTTGAGGCACGTTTTGTTGTGTGTTCAAAAGATCACATTTTTGTACCGCCCATAGGTATTGAATGAATGTTGCTTAAAATTTGTATAACAATTCAATGCAAATGACTAGCCTACTATAATGACTATTTATAGTATATTTTTGGGCAGTAGAAAACTTTAATAATTTTAAACACACATATTCAAAATGGTATACATTAGCCTAAGAAATCGCACATTGTTAGATTGATCAAAGCTAAGAAGTACTACCATACTTTAATTTCAAAGACAGTTAAAACAGTAGAATAGGTTCCCCACAAAACATGCCTAAAAAGGTTCTTAATAATGATGCTAATATTAGCAACATTAAGCTTAAATAAGATAAGAATAAGAGAATAAAATAAGAAGTGACAGACCACATACGAGATTCGTGTTCAGCACACTAAAATAATAATGAATAAGCACCAACTCTTCAATGTACTAAAAAAAGTGGTTGCGATGTGAAATTTTTGTATAATTTTAAAATTTGGTCATAAATTGCATAACCAGTCATAATGCAAATAAGGTGAGTTTCATATACTCGTATATACGACAGTCACCAAAATTTGTCTTTAAATTCTCCCAAATCTTAGCAAGCATTAAAAAAATCGTTAATCAAAGTACAGAATGGAAGGATAAGCAGTAAAGAGGACACTGCTGAAATCTATTTTAATGGATTCCGGTAGGAGAACCGTTATTTTTAGTAAAAAAAAGCTCATATTTTTATCTGCCTGGAAGCGTTTCATATTTATACGACATATCATGTAAAATGCGTTTTAAGTGTAAGCTTCAGCTGCAGTTGAAAGGAAAACAAGTTTATTCATAATTTTGGTGAAGTCAAAGTAAATTAACAATAAAATTACACGTGCAAAACGGTTAACTGGATCAGGAAAAAGGCATGATTAATTCTTTCAAAGAAACTGGCCTAAGTGTTCAAATTATTGGTCGTACAAGGAGTATAATCATCATTTTTTTAAACAATCTATTAAACTGATTTCCTTTCACCTACAGCTGAAGCTTACACTTAAAACGCATTTTCGAAGATATGTCGTATAAATATGAAACGCTTCCATGGAGATAAAAATATGAGCTTTTTTTTAAATTAAAAATAACGGTTCTCTTACAGCAAATCGTAAAAATAGATTTCAGCTGATTCCTATTACTCTTTATTGCTTATCCTTCCTGGGAGAATTTAATGACAAATTTTGGAGACTGTCGTAAAAATATGAAACTCACCTTATTACAGAAAATAAACGTGTTGATAATCCTATAAAACATTTTTTGCAGTCAGCTTAAAAATAAGTTATTTTTACTATGCACACTGGGCCAGCGGGCCGATATTTTTGCCAAAAGTCGCACTTTTTGGTTTGGGAAACCAGAAAAAACGACTGTCGGAAATGATTTAGAATACTTAGCTAGTTTTATGGCAAAAACTTGAATCCTTTTCACAAGTTAGTTTTGGAACCGTAACATTTCAAAGTTGATTTTTCTTAAAAGTTCTCCAAAAATTTAAAAATTTATAGTCGTAACTAGAAAAAAAAAGCTGCCAGAGTTTAATTTTATATTTTCGACCGAGGATTAGATTTCAATAAAAGCATATAATGTGTTTAAAGTGTCATTTGCGCGGTTTTGATTTGATTTTCAGAAAATCGGTTTCATTGTTACCACCGCATTTTGCACACTTAACAGGTCTAAAGCAGTAAGCTTTTGTGTGTCCAAGCTCTTGACCGCGAAAGCAGCGCACAATATCAGATCGTGGTTTCAGGGGCTCTATAGTTATCACTTGATAGCAAAGGTTCCTAATCTCATAAACATCGGCATTGTTTGGGCCTGATTCAAGTTCAATATAAAATATATTAAGACTAGGCATATCCCCACTCAAGAAGGATTATATACATTACGGACCACATGACCACGAGCAGTAAGCTCTGCCTTAATGTCAGCTATATCAGTAAAGAAGTGAAGGCCTTTTGCAACAACTCTAAAAGAACGATCTTCCTTCAGTTGATATGAGCTAAACGGTATAGCTTCCTCCCGCAATATCATTCACGGTTAGTCTTTCCGAAGACGGATCCGTAGTCTTCAAGCGGAAATCACTTGTAGCCAACTTAATTAGTTCAATCAATTTCGGAAAACTAGTGACACCCTTAATAAGGAAAGGCGGTGGACGCGGTTCAGATCTCTTCACATTTGACGTCGGAGATGTTCTGTTTGCTCTAGGGGAAGCAGTAGGGCAAGGAGCTGAGTCAGTGCCAAGATCAGGAGTAGATGGATCTACGAAAGTTGGAGACATCGTGGCAACTGCTGCTGCAGTGGGCAAATCATCGTCCATGTCCATTTGATCATTCGAAAGTATACCAAAACTATTGCCATGACCAGAGTAAACATTCAGAGAAGTCCTGGTAACATTAATGTTAGGAAGGGCCTGTGTGTAGGTAACGCCTAAATTATTATTTTTCCGAAGTCGCTGAACCATTATAAAGCTCTCATTGTCAGCGGCACTATTACTTATACAGCTTGGAGTAGTGGGAACTGTCATAGCAGGGTTAGGAACTTGACTGGGAGCCAAGTCTTGGTGATCCACAAGTGTTTCATCATGTGTCCTAGAAAGTAAAGGATCAGGATGTATAAGAATGTTAATCACGCCGCTCAGAGTAGTGGGCATAGTCCTACCAGTGCTTGGAACTAGATAGGGAGTAATCCTTTTTTTATCAAATTTGACTTAGCGCACTATAATAGGGTTCACTAAGATACAGGACCAGAACGCATGTCTTTTAAGACTGGGCTATTTATGGAAGTACCCAAACTTGCCAAATCATCAGGGGACTGTTCTGCTGGCGACGACATCAAGACACAGTACTTGGTTCAGCAAATGCGCGAGAAACCAGTCAGCCAACGGCAAGGCCGAAAAAAAAAATTTTTACAATTTTTATTTTTATTATCAGTATCTTAAAAAATATATGGATGTTAGCCGGCTCGAGGTCAGGTCTTATAAAAAGTTTTTTTTTTATTGCTATGGGCGATAACTTCAATCTTTTAAAAACGTTTCGTTAAAAACTTCAGAGGTTTGGCCATAAAATGAGATTTCTGGCCCACTGTGCTCAGTATAAAACTTCATATTTTTGGTTCGAATCCGGGTTCATAGATAGTTAGACAGTTGACAAACTTTTGACGCTACTTTCGGTCAAAATTTAGACATATGTGTATAGTTTTGTTCATTAGAACGCTTTGGACTTTGCCTCACCTCTTACGTAAATAAATGTACGAGATTTGCTTTTCGCTTGTATTTGTCTTGCTGTATTTCCTTCTCCATGTATTGAGAAAGTTTTAAAAGTTCTAAAGAAATTAAACTAAATGATGGTTTGAGCCGAATAGTTAATCTAATCAATTTTACAACTTAGCCTTTTCTTAATTAGACCGAAGCTTTAGAATTTTTAAGTATTCCATTCAAATAATAGGTTATCCAAAGCTCCTCAGCAAGGAAAGGGATGATCTTTTTATTCGACCCAAATCTCTTATCTAGAAGACAATAATATTTGCTAGAAGCTACTCAACGAGCTTATACTGCACTCTTACATTGTCATGGTGAAGAAACACCTTTCTCTTCGCCTTGTTGGCTGTCAGACCCATCATATCTTTGAGAAGTTCACTGCTTTGATGGTTACGAAACTGCTCTTAAGCTCTTACGTATTTCGTTTGAACATCGCCTAAGCATTGCCTTACGTAAGGTAGTTGCTTATGCAAAATGTGACACAGCTTGAAATTCAAAATGTCACTGACATATCCAACTGCTCTTCAGTCATTATTATTATGTAAAGCTCATGTTTTGTTGCTCTTCATCAACTAAATACCACTGTGAAAGGCTGATGGCGAGGGGGAGTTTAGAAACTAGAAATCATATTAGTGATAAGACCAGGCAATGCATCAACTTTATTTTGAAAGTCTCTCTTTAAATTCATGCTAAGAAATTATTTTGAACAGCAAAAGGTTTGCTTTTGCACTCGCACAAAATACCATCAAATAGTATGAAAAAAATTATCTACTCTTTTGATTAAAATCTTATTTTTAGTTTGAGGAATTGCAATCCAATTAATTATATTTCAAATAAGTATTGACTAAAAATTGTTGAAATAATTGGCTATAAAAATAATTTTAGTTAGAAACTACGATTTTTGAAACATAAAAATGCTAGTAAATCAATATATTTTGCCTTAATTTAAGCTCACATTGGACTCTAGAGAAGCTTCTCCAAAAATCTTTAGTATTTCTCAGCACTTTTAAGGATTAATTTCTGAGTTGTGGCTTTTACAGACATAAATATATACAGTGGAAATATGCTTACCTGATAGCGCTGGGAGCAGCAGCGTCCGCAGCAGGATTGCAATAGACCTGCAGCACTATTTGTCGAATGGGCGGGACTGGCCATTGGCGAGGGCGAGCCCGGTCGCTTTGGCTGGCCATTAAATGGTATCTCCAATTCGACAAATTCACGATCCTGGGGTTTTAGTTTTGGGTTTTTTTGTTTTAATGATTTTCGAGCATTTGATTTTGAGTACAGGTACAGCCAGAGAAGAATTTTACAAAGAGAAACGAAGAATACATAGAATACAATAATTTGTCTTAATGTTTAACGATTTTACAAATATACAAAGAAACGAAACAGTGGGTGGAGGTGGGTGGGTTAAGGACACGCACAAAGACAGCACAAGACAGGGTATAGGACAGGGTTAAGAACATACGCAAAAATACTTAAACAGAGAGCGAGAGAGATTGGGGTGTAGGGGGAGGGGTTAAAACAACAACCAGAACATTAAAGCAGGGGACGGGGCAAACATTTTGACTTAGAATCATTTGAACGCTTAAGACTACTTGGGTGGAGCGAGGGGGCGGCGGCGGTGGTGGCTCCTAAGCAATGACAATTGTACAAAAGTGGGCTGAAGTGGATTTCTGGTAAAAGCAAGCGCGAGCGAGCTAGCGAGCGGGCTGGCGATTTGTTAGCTGTTAAAAACGCGCGCGCGTTTATAGCCGCCTGAAAAAACCGATTTAGTTTATGACAGATTTTTATTAAATTTGTTTGAGGGATTTTGAGTGCTCACCAAGTGGTTGAATTGTAATGAAAATTTATTTCGAAAATGGTTATTAAATATTTATGATGCTAAGTTTAGGTTTGATGGCTGCCTGCCTAATAGAAATTTTGCTGATTGGAATCAGTTGCTTTAATGTGTCTTTTTCAGATTTTTTTCAACTTTCTAAAGATTTACCAAATGTCCGTGTGAATTTCCGTGACTCTATCAAAAATCTTACCAAAATAACTCACCTCAGCAATTGAAATTTGCCATCTCGAAATTGCTTCCTTGTACAAACTCTCTATGAAAATGTTAAATTCCTAAATCTTAAGGTCTTAGCAGTGGATCCTTGATCAAAAAAAAATGCATTCAATCACTTTATGTATTTAAGTATACAAAATGACTTGGCCAACTTATAAAAGTCAGAGCTGCATATGCCAGTTGGCTCAATTATCAAGTTTGGCATTGAATTTGCAGAGCAGTGACGGGGTGTGGGGTGTGATTGTATCTGCCAAAACCAAAGGTCGTGGATTCAAAGCCCGGCCTGTGCTTTTTTTTCGATATTAGATTTAATAAAAATAAAATATTTTCCCCATTTGAACTTTTCATCCATTGTGGGTGCTATTCGGAGTTGAATTTTCAAAATGTCTGCTTCTTATGTCTTATGTACTTGCCCGTTCTATCTTTAATGTGCTTAATGCACAATGCTATAAAGACTTTTTTTAACCATTGCAGGCTTCAATTTCAAGTTTTTAAGTCAACCTACTCGTCTTCTAGGTACTGTGAGAATCAACCATACCCGTATCAGATGAATTACACGGGATTTACACGGTGAAGGAAACTTCATGAAGTTCTTGAAAAAGCTTTCGTTTGTAGGAGAGAGATGCAATGGTGGCGCTTGCCCCTCTACACCTCTTTCCTACAAGCATAAGCTTTTTTTAAAACTTCATGAAGTTTCCTTCACCGTGTAAATCCAGTCATAGACAGAGGTGTAGTCTATGTCTGGATTTACACGATGAAGCAAACTGCATGAAGTTCTTGAAAAAGTGGGGCAAGTGACCCCACTACACCTGGGACTACACCTCTTTCCTACAAACGAAAGCTTTTTCAAAAACTTCATGAAGTTTGCTCCACCGTGTAAATCCAGTCTTTGTCTAATTGCATCTTAAGCCCCGTGATCACTGAAGCTTGCTGTTATGCGATCTTAATTTTGACAAACGTGTGTATGGTTTGTAAGGCAAAGGTCATAAGCAAGGATATAATTCCACTCCATAAAAAGGTAATTAATCCGATGTTGAAAATTATAGGGATATTTTAAAGTTGTCTGCAATTCCTAAGGCTTTTGAGAGAATTGTAACATCTCAACTACAACGCTTGTGTAGATTCATTAACTCACATTTCCAATATGTCATTTGTACTGATTTTAGTAAGGCTTTTGATTCTGTTAATCACTCCTTGCTGCTTCATAAAGTGAGTTTAATCGGGTGTCTAACTAACCTTCTTAGTACTTTGATGTATAACACAAGGCAATTAAAATTAGACTTTTTTCAGGGATGCAAATCGATTGGAAATAAGGACTGGTTCGGTTCAGTGGTTCACATAGTTTATGAACCACCGGTTCAGTTTTTTACATGGTTTTTGAAGCCTACTGAACCGCGGTTTTGATTCGTTTCAGTAGTTCAGTCTTTATTTATTACAAATTGATTGAAGGCCAGTTTCTGGTTTTGCAAATAACCACGATCTTTTCTCAAATCTGCGCGGACAGGAATTCGCAACGAACTTTATGTTCTTGGATGCCGAAAATCTATAAAATCTGAACACTTAAAGCCCATCCTTAAGTTAAACGACCAGATATTTTCATATTTATATTTAAAACTTATTTCTAGGATCGCTCTAATTCCCGCCGAACATAAGCCCTTAAGAATAACGTCCAGAATGTTGGTTAAACCTATTCGGAAATCTATTTCTTTCTAGACTTTCGATTGTAAGGCAGTCAAAAAGTTGTCAAAAATGCATTTCTGTTCAAGGATCGTTTTTAATTTTGCCGAGTCACAAGTCCAAAGCCATTTCTTAAGTATAGAGCCCCAGTTTGCTCTAAAGTCTGCGCGAAAAAATATTTTTCCGAAGTTTCGAAGGAAATCAGTCTGATAACGTGTAAAAAATTCCAAATTTTTTTCTTGGATCGCCCTTAGTTTCACATTATGTCAACTCTTAAAGCCTTTTGTTGAGTATAACGTCGCAGTTCACCCTGAAATCAGCTCGGAAAGTCATTTTTTTAGACTTTTGAAGTTTTGGCAAGTCCAAAACTTCTTTTTGTTCTAAGATTAAGATTCATTCCACCAAACCTTATCCCTTTAAGCTTATTCTGAAGTCTATCATTCAAAAATATCATTAAATCTGTTCAGAAAGTAATGGTTTTGGACTTTTGAAACCGCAGAAGTTTCAAAAACTATAAACCTAGATGGGATATACTATTTGATGAAAAATAAAGTTGGATTCAAACATATTAAAAGGTACTAGTTGTGATTTTAAGGGTATTACACCACGGGTTTTTATTTGAACCAACTCTATTTGGTCAAGCTAATCCTTTAAATATTGAAAATTTTCTCTGAGAAAGCTATATATTAAAGCTCGTCTATAGTGTTTTTCTTCCGAACTTTTGCTTCAATATTTGAAATACATATAACGATTTCTAAAGTGATATGTGACTTTTCGACCATTTCGATATTGAATTCTTAGAGAATTGAAAAGTTTGAATAGTTGGATGCGCAAAATGATATCACTTTAATAGCTTTTCTCCTGGCTAAAAATGGATTAAGGTGAAGAAGCTTGACTGACTAATGAGATTATTGTCCCGATAGGGAAAAGATATATGCAAACAAATCAGTTAGCAACTTTCAAAGAAGAAATGTTAACTTATTGTAGGCATATTCAGAGGTCGGTGAACAATTGCATGATTCGAAATGGTTGGGTGCTATATAAATCTAGCATCGATAAGGACTTATTGTAGCAATTCGATCAGAATTCCCAAAAATTTGTGCGGCTTTTGACTCGTCAGTGAACTGAACCGAACCAAACCGTTTTCATTTGTGGTTTTCGGTATGCGGTTCGATTTTGGTACTTTTTCGGCACTTTTTGTGGGGAACCATTTCTAATGTTTAAACTATTTTTGATATTATCAAAAAGTACTACTCCTTAAGTATAAAATAATCAATTCTACCATAAACATTTTTCCGATTTTTTAAGTGGAGATAAACTATTTTTATACCCTTGCAGAAGGTATTATAAAATTGTGCGGATGTTTGTAACGCATTGATGCAAGCATCTACGACCCTATAAAGTATATATATTCTTGATCAGCAAGACGAGTTGAGTTCATTTTGTCTGTTTCTATGCTATCTCCTCCGTCAGTTTTAAAGCTATCCTCACCAAACTTTGCACGAAATCTTTTGGTACAAATACGCTGCACATTTGTCGGAACCGGCCGGATCGGATGACTATAGCATATAGCTCCCATAGGAATGATTGGTCGAAAAACGAGTTCTTGTTAGAAAAACTTTTTTGTTTTTAAAGAAAACGTCCTTATCATTGGAGTACCCTTTTTTAAATACTTTCACACAATTCTACAATGTTTGGTCAAAATCGGATGACTATAGCATATAGCTCCCATAGGAACGATCGGTAGAAAAACTAGTTCGTGTGAGGAAAACTTTTTTGTTTTTAATGAAAACTTTCTTTTTATTGGCATATTTTTCTGTTATATTCTTTAACATATTTCTACAAAGTTTAATAAAAATCAGATGACTATAGCATATAGCTGCAGTATAAATGATCGGTCGAAAAATAAGTTTTAGTGAGTAAAACTTTTTTGTTTTATATGGGATCGCCTCCAAATTTCGTAATTAACAGTGTATTATGCTTTTACATGATTTCACCAAGTTTGGTTGAAATCAGACATCTATATAGTATAGATCCCATAGAAAACTAAGGTCCAAAAAGTAGTCTTAGTTAGAAAATCTTTTTTGTTTTCAATGGAAGCTGCAAGGGTACACAAAACTTCGGCCGAGCCGAAGTTAACTTTCCCCTATTTTATACCCCATTGAAAATGGGAAAAGGGGAATCATGAAGTTGTGCAAAAGTATGTAACAGGTAGAAGGGAGCATTTGCGACCCTATAAAGTATATATATTCATGATCAGCATCAACAGCCGAGTCGATTTAGCCCTGTCCGTATGTCCGTATGAACGCGTGTTTCTCAGAGACTGTAAGAGCTAGAGCTACAAATTTTTGCATGTAGATAGGTGTATATCCGATTTAAAACGAGTTTGTTACAGATTTGGAAAAGATTTGAGGGAATATCGGGACTATTTGCGAAAACTGAAGCTGGCCCACCGATCCAAAAACGCGGTTCAGTTGGCTTCAAAAAACCATGTAATAAACCGAACCTGTGGTTCAAAAACTTTGTGAACCAAAGCAGTCGTTATTACCGATCGGTTTGCATCCCTGTTTTATACTTTTCCGTCCGGTTTTCATGTCAGGGCGGCTGCGCCTCTCGGTTGGCTGGGAGGGAGGTGGGCTACCATTTTGCCTGGGGCTCGCGCGTAACAAGCTTCGGCTTGGTGTCGCACAGGTCTCTTGAACGAACTGCGAATTGTACGTCAACGTCCATATAAATTCCTAAATCTAACGGCTTAGACTGTGGATCGTTGATCACAAAATGCATTCAATCACTTTATGTATATTAAGTTAAGAAATGTTCAGTGTTAATTGAACAATCACCTTGAATGACAGAAGTTACAAATACTACGTTGTCTTTCTGCTTTTTCTTTTCATAACTTTGTAAGCAAGAACTAATTTTATTTCCCAAATAACTAAACATTTTCATTGAATTGACCTTACTTTGGCGAGCCTCTTATCAAATTTGTTTAGTCTTTTATTAGTTGATTTTAGGATTGTAAATGTATTTTTTGTTTTTATTTTTGTAAAGTGTTGACGGCAATCGATTGCGTATGGCTTTTGTTGCCACTTCAGATCTTTCAAGCATATTTTTTATATCGACTTTTTGTTTCATTTTTGTATGCGTCTATAAGAACTTAACATAACAAAGGAAATGCCTAGGAGTTAAAGAAGATCAACAGAACAAAAACAAAGGCGCGAGCATAGCTTTCAACACAAATTCGAGGAAAAATGGGAAATCATCAAAGTAAATTGCCAACGCGTAAAAGGTTAAAAAAGAGAGAGAGAGAGCAAAAGATTGTAGAAACAAACCAAAGGCACTTACTTCATTTTCAAATCAAACTATTTATTTATTTTACACATTTCTATTAAAATTATTAGATTTTGTCTGGTTTTTGGTGAGAGAAAAACCACTTTGGCACAGATACAAATTGTGGGGTTTTATTATTATAAAAAAACTATACAAAATGCTTGGTTTACGCCGCCATCCTTAGAGTTAAGAAACAAGTTCAAATGTGGCTACATCTGTCAGAGAAGATAACAAAAAAAAAGAAACAGAAACATAAATGATAATTTAACAAAAAACTATAAACGCGCCAGAGAGATATAGAGATAAGTACACAGAGAGAGAGAGAGAGAGAGAGCGCGCGAGAGAGAGAGAGAAAGCCAGAGCTAGTCTGCTTTGCTATATTAAGCATACGCACCGTGGTCTTTTCAAGACATCTAAGCAAATGATGATGTTGCAGCTCAAATATATCCTCATCGCGATAATTATCATCCAACTCAATGCCCGATTCCTGGGCGGCCCAACGTGCCTCGGCAGCCTTCTTCTTGTTGACAAAAGCAGCGCCCGATGAGGCTTTGGCAATGCGTATGCGCGCCAGGCGAGCTTTCTGTTGGGTAAAATTAATTTAAATGAGGAAAACTAAGTTTATTAAAGTAAAAACTCACCCTCTGCGCCTTGCGCTTATCCGCCCGCTGATTTTGATGATATATTCTACTAAAGTTCGATACAATAACAGGTACAGGTAAGGCAATGACCAGCACACCGCTGAGTGAGCAAACACCGCCCACTATTTTGCCCGCTATGGTCTCCGGCACCATATCGCCATAGCTGAAACATTTGGGTATTGTTATAAGGTGGATTTTAGTAGACAAGGTCAGTTGCAGTGATTTGCTCTTTCTCGTTTTATTGCTCCCTTACTTTCTTAAATATTGAATCTCCAGAACGAAACACTTGAACAATAAAGAGCGAATGCCACTGAACAATCTCATTTCTGTCGTCAACTCACCCCAGTGTGGTCATGGTGACTATGGTATACCAGAAGGCAGCCGGTATGGATGTGAAATTCGTGCCATTCACATTCTTCTCCGCATAGAACATGACGGTGGCAAATATAATGATGGCCATCGCCAGCGAGAATACCAAGAAACCCAATTCACTGGCACACGACTTCAGCGTATAACCCAATATACGTAATCCTTGCGAATGGCGGGAGAATTTAAAGATGCGGAATACGCGAAACACACGCAACGTGACAAACGCTCCGCTCACATCATCATTATCCGTTATACCCAGTCCTATATAATAGGGCATAATGGCCACCACATCGATGATGCTCATCACCGAACGCACAAACTTGCAACGATCCGGTGCCGCGAACAGGCGAAGCAAATATTCCGCCGTGAAGATCATCACACAGGCCGTGTCCAGGCAGAAGAAAACTATCTTATAGCGCTCACCGCAGGGCAGAGTACCAGCTCGTCCCGGACGATGACCGCACGGCACCGTCTCCACCACATTGGCCATAACTGAGACGGCTATGAAGAAGCCGGTGACATAGTAAAAGACCAAAGCTGATGTGGAGGTGTGTGGATTCTCAAAGGCACGCCACATTTTCTGGCGTATATTGGTCAATTGTTGCAAGTTCTGATCCCCGTTCTCGGACAATTTGTCATCCATCAGACGTTCGGCATTCTCGCGTTTTCGATCCCGATAGTCCTCGTAGCAACAATCGCCTATAACATCGGGCATAATTCCAAAGAAGGCCAGCTCCTCGTCGTAGCTGGTCAGGCATTCGTGCTTGGGATAATGCAGCTTGCCGGTGCGATAATAATTGAGTATGTGCCTAAAGATGTCCGGATCCCGATCAAAGAAATATTCCTTACAGTCCTCATCATAGAAGAATTCACGCTCATTGGAACCCAGCAGGGTGTCCGGATATTTCTCTAGGGTATTGCGCCAGGTCTCAAATCGTCGGCCTGAGACATTGATCAGCAGCTTCTCGTCATCAGTTTTGCGGCGATCCTTGGGCACGGGAGGCGGTGGCAGTGGATGAGTGGCTATGGGTACCCATCCTATGGCCGCCGCTCGGGCGAAAGGCAGCCAAGCGGCGACCGAGGCCATACTGTGTGGTGGAATGACTTCTGAGAAGTTGGAGTTGAGGTATTTGGCAGTTTTGCTTAAAGCGGGTTTTGAACCGGCTTTCTATTAGTTGCTTATGGTGTGTGTGTGGGTGTGTGTGTACGTGTATGAAAATCCTCAAAATTTGCTGAATAACTTCTTTGTAGGGCTTTTCCTGCTCTCGTTTTTTTCAGCAAATTTTTTCTGAGTTTTACATGTTTCTCGTCTCCTTTTGGCACTGCTGCTGGTTAAGCAGTGTTTTATTGCTTAAACTTATTGCTGTCATTTTTATGGTATCCTGGGATATGATTTATCGCTGGCACTGCAAAGAGAGAGAGCAAAGGGCGGAAACAGAACAGATTAGAAAGGATTAAGGAAAAGAACAATTGCAGTTGAAAGCATTTTACATATCAGTCATCTTGAAATTGTGTGCTAATAATTCATGATTCAATTAATTCCAACTTAATTTTGCTACCTAAATAGAAGAGCTGAACTTTAAGAGCTACACCCAAACAAGGCTAAATAAGAACGATTCAATTTTCAAGAATTAATTCTAGTTATTTTCAAGACAATTGTTCTATGATAAATCTTTTGATTTAGTCTTTATAGTATAAACTAATCTTCAAAAAAAGAATTTGCTTATAACAAAAAGATTTTTATTCTGATTCTAAACTTATTAAGAAACGAGAGCGTTTGCTAAAGTCGGTCCTGCCCAACTTCGATATACTCAAGGTCATTTATGTTGTATAGCCTTCCATATGTTAGTTAACAGAGCATTAACATTAATAAGAACATTTTATCATTATGTAAGCAAACAGAGCATGTGGTGCCAAAAAGAATGCTACATTTTTTATAACTTGCAGTTTTTACTGGCTCGAGGTCTTGCTATGCTAGTGGCATAACTTTAAACAGAGGCACACAACACAACAAAGAAGGCATCAGGTTGATCGGACGACGTTTCATGAGGGACAAAATCCTCACTCATCAGCGATCTTGCGCCTGAAATGTCTGTCCAAACAGCAAAACTGTTTGGGAATTTCAAAGGCAGCTTGCGCGCACTAAAAAGACAGCCTAAGACAGCCATTCCCCTTCGTAAGTGTGTGGCCTCCGTTTTGGACTTTGGACTCAGTGAGCAACCAACGGCCGCCACTTCTGGAGCAAAAGACCAAAAATGTGTGTATATATAAACAGGATTTTTTATAACTTGTATAACTTTGCTTTTTTATTATTCGATCTTTATGAAACTTTCAGAGATTGTAGGTATTATGCATGTGCTTAACACAGCATTTGATTGATATCTTCAAAATTGTAGGAGTTATTCAACATTTTTTTTTTGTGAGGGCGGTAGGGGGCGTGGCCAAAATTTGAAATAAACTTGATCTGCGTAGGGACTATAGAAGTCTAAATACAAAATTTGGTGGCTCTAGCTCTTCTAGAGATACAGACAGAGGACAGAAAGACGGACAGACAGACGGAAGGACAGACGGACAGACGGACTTGGCTTTATCGAATCGGCTGTTGATGCTGATCAAGAATATATATACTTTATGAGGTCGGAGATGCTTCCTTCTGCCTGTTACAAACATTTGCACGACTTTAGTATACCCTTTTTACTCTACGAGTAACGGGTATAAAAATCATTTCTTGTTTAAGAACCAATTTTAAGTTAAATTTTCTTAACCTAGGGCTGTCATTACGCAGCAGTATCTTATAACGATCATCCGACTTGTCAGCAACTCTATTCTAAGATAGAAAACTCAATCTAAGATACAAACTATAAATCTTTTTAAAGATCTTGCAATCTTTAAAACAACAAGATTAAAGTGCCTTGGCTTGACATTACAAATCTCAAAAGCAAGATTTTTCATCTCTCAACTTATCAACACTCTTACAGTTCACTGTAAAAGTATAGCTAAAAAATGTTATGCTAAGTTGTGATAACTGGTCTGTCTATAGATTTATTTTGGGAGATTCCCCAATAATACGATTTCGGGAGCAAAGTGCTTTGTTAAGAAAAACACCAGGGACTGCAAATAATGATTATTGGTTTTTTTTTTAAATCAAATAATCATTCACTTGTAGCAACTTTAAGACAATATACCAAATTCTTGTGGGCTTTATCCATTTCACCATATTAGGTTTTTCAGGATTTATTTTCCACAAAATATGATTAATTTTGAGTTATACTTTACACTCAATCAATAATCATTATTTTTAAAAAAAAAACTAGCAGAATTCTTTAGTTTTTTTTTTTCAAAAAAACTTTGCTCTTGGGGTAGTGAAAATTTTTTGTTCCTAATCAGTAACCCAAGCCAACCAATAATTTAATTTAATTTGTTTAAAATGGATTTAAGATTGATCACGTCTAGCGGGCCATCTGGGGCCAACACAGAGCCTGGGAACTTGGTTTGAGAACTGGAAAATTTGCGTTGTACTCGTTTAAATGGGATTCAAAAGCGTTATTGCACGTATCCTATTGGTTTTGAAGGATTTGGTGAAATTTGTGTAGGATAGTCATCCGCGCCTTGTTGGCAGCACCGAAAGTATGTGAACGAGTTGGCGGAAGAAAAGGCTGAGTTCCAGAAAAAAATTATATTATTGCCAAGAGCTCTCCAAACGTATTAAATGATTCTGGGTGCGTGAGTGAAAAAAGAGAAGACCAATTTAGTTGTAGAGCTTATAAAATGCGGTAAAAATACGAGTAAGTAAGACAAAGACCCGGTTGTTGAAAAATTAAATATTTTCTTTAACGATATTTTTTTCAAGAATTTTTTTTTCCAAAAATGGACTTTAACGGTTGGTCTTGGGTTACTGATTAGGAATATACAAAAAATTTTCACTTACTCCCTAAGAAAAGGCCGCAATAACAATTTGAGTTTTATTTTTGAGCAAAAAATAAAACTTATAGAATAATCATTATGTCATGAGTTTTTTTTTTTGCTTAAAAATAATGATTATTGATTGAGTTGTAAAGTATAACTCAAAATTAATCATTATTTTGTGAGTAAATCAATAAAAACTAAAATTAATCATTATTTTATAATTTTTATTATAAAACTTATAATGATTACAGTCCCTGAAAAACACAATGTTAAAACGAGAGCTTAAATTGAAGCCGGTCCTGCCCGACTTCCCGTTGCTCATTGAAAGAAGGTTTCATTAGCCATCCCTTATGTCAATAAATAGAACATTAACATAAATATAACATATTAACATTATGTTCGTGGTCAGCGCATGCTTGCTAGTCAAAAATCTTAAGAAAAACTCCTTATGTACTGGGTGGCCCAAAAGTAACCAAAGGGTTTAAAAGTTAAATAACTTTTTCGAATATTTATTTATTTAATTTTTTTATCAGTTTATAAAATGTACAGTATGAAAGTTATTTT
This sequence comes from Lordiphosa collinella, assembly GCA_018904265.1. Taxonomy (NCBI): domain Eukaryota; kingdom Metazoa; phylum Arthropoda; class Insecta; order Diptera; family Drosophilidae; genus Lordiphosa; species Lordiphosa collinella. Next base: position 46,147 of record JAEIFV010000213.1, on the reverse strand, counting down.
ACACTAAATATGGAAAATAATGTCCCCGTTTTCAGCTTCGCAATGATGAGCTCGTTTTAGAGCATTTTCAATAAAATATTTCTCATTTAAATGGCTTTGTTAATTAGCAGAACTGTAGCTTCTGGGGTTCTGAAAATCTAAAAGCCATTCATCAACGCCAATTGCACCTCATTAGGTGAACAGTATGGTGTGGCATTACATCTCAAAATATCATTGGGACTTACTTTTTCGAAAATTAAGATGGAAGTGCTGTAACCGTAAATGGATAGCAGTATCGGCTTATGAGCGAACATTTCTTTTACGTCCTGCTCTTGAAAATAGACCTGAGATGTGGTTCCAAGGCAACGCTGTTACCATCTGCACCACCCGGCTTTTTGCCTGCAGAACGCTTAACATCAGATAGCATCCTTTACTATGATTTGCCGCACCGTCACTCGTGAGGTAGATAGTCGTCCGCGTTGAGATGCCGTGTTCAGTCTCCCTAGGTCTTGAGTTTGAATCCCCAGACATGGTAAAGATTTTAATACCAAATCTACATACATACGTTTATGTGTTTTTCAGAAGAAAAAAATATATGTAATCAATTTTTGCTTTGTTGCTTTAATTGGGCCCGGGTGTGGCTCAGCGGCTAGTGTGTGCGGCCGCTGTGCAAGAGTCGTGGGTTCGATCCCGCCTCTGAACATCTAATAAACAGTTTTTTCTTTGAATAAACTTACACACCCGGTCACCCCTCACTGCTGTTGGAGCCCTTTAGGGCTGTGTCAAGCGATTTAAAATAAAAAAAAAATAGGGGAAAGTTAACTTCGGCTCGGCCGATGTTTTGTATATCCTTGCAGTTTGTTTCTTAAAATAAGACTACTTTTCGGAACTTTCTTTCTATGGGAGCTATACTATAAAGATGTCCGATTTCGACCAAATTTAGTGGAATCATGGAAAAGCATAACAAGCTAACATGTACATTTTTTGAAGGCGATTCCATTTCAAGCAAAAAATGTTTTTCTCACTAGAACTTTATTTTCGACCGATCATTCATACTGCAGCTATATGCTATAGTCATCAGATTTTGACCAAACTTTGTAGAATTGTGTAAAAGTACTAAATAAATATGCCAACGAAGGGACGTTTCTATTGAAAACAAAAAGTTTTTCTCACAGAACTAGTTTTTCGACAGATCGTTCCCTGGCGCTATATGCTATAGTCATCCGATTTTGACCAAACTTTGTAGAATTGTGTGGGAGCATAAAAAACAAATACAAACCAATTTTGAAGAGATTTCCATTAAAATCCAAAAATTTTTCTAACCCAGACTACTTTTCTGTCGCTACTTTTCTATGTAACTGTTCTACTAACATATGTATAGATGTCCGATTTCGACCAAATTTGGTGGAATCACGGAGAAGCATAGTAAACTAAGAAATATGAAGTTTGGAGACGTTTCCATTGAAACAAAAAAGTTTTTCTAACTAAAACTAGTTTTTTGACCGATCGTTCCCATGACAGCTATATGCTATAGTCATCCGATCCGGCCAGTTCCGACAAATGTGCAGCGTATTTTTACCAAAAGACTCCGTGCAAATTTTGGTGCAGATAGAGGAGGATAGAGAGATAGCTTAGAAACAGACGGACGGACAGGACTAAATCAACTCAGCTTGTCATGCTGATCAAAAATATCAATACTTTATCTGGTCGGAGATGCTTCTTTCTATGCGTTACAAAGGTATAAAAATGGAGGGAAACTAACATCCTAATACCCTTGAAGCTCAAACGCCTTCTAAAACTGTGCTAACTTTTATACGGCTGCTGTACCAAACAGTATTCCGGTTTCAACCAAACTTAGTGAAATCATGAAAAAAGTACAAATTCGAAGTCTGATGCCGATTCCATTCAAAAGAAAAAAGTTTTTCTCACTAAAACTGGTTTTTCGACCGATCGTTTCTATGACAGCTATGTGCTATAGTTGTCCGATCCGGGCAAATTTCATACTTGTGCAGCGTATTGGTACTACAAGACTTTGTGGAAAGTTTTGTGAATTAACGCTTTCAAACTGGCGGAGGAAATCGCATAGAAACAGACGGACATGGCTATATCAACTCAGCTCGTCATGCTGATCAAGAATATATATACGTTATGTGGTCGAAATGCTTCCTTCTATGCGTTCCAAATATCCGGACAATTTGAATATACCCTCTTCAAGGGTATAAAAAGAAAGTCAAGAATAAAACATCTGAATCCAAGATTGTTGGATTTAGAATAAAACTGAGAATATTATCTTGGGTTTATTTTTGACACCGTTTCGTCTCGGTTTTGGGACTGTTATCTTGATTTTACTTTGATTTTTTCTCAGTGTAAATTCGTTTCGACAATTGGCCAATATCGATCAATTGGTCGTAGCTCTTTAGCAGCATATGTTGTTTTATGCATCGAGCTAAGCTTGAGTTCAATGGGCAAAAAGCGCGATTCCAAAATCTGTTTATAGTATTTTTTATAATGATAAATAATTGATACAATAGTCATAAAACATTTTAAACAGGCCTGTGTTCGATGTCAGCTCAGGCGAAACGACGTCTAAAGTTCTAGAGCATAAAATGTCGAATTTTGAAGTCTATAGATAGCCCAAGCCTATTTGATTTAAAATCATTTTTGTTAAGTTTCTACCTAGAAATTGCATGTAGAGCAACGATCGTAATGAAACGAGCTGTTGCATCCCAATCGCGATGCGCAGTATCAAAAAGTCAAAGCTGCCTTATGGCTGAGTTAAAATTCCATAACGATTCGAACATTCAGTCGAAAAGACATTGATTTCTATTCATGGAAACGGGAAGGAATGGGTTTACTTTTCATTACCGGATATGGCCTAAAGATTTATTTAATAAATATAATTCGTAGTTTTTTAAACCAAATCTAATAGAATTCTTCTGCTCTCCGATTCAATTCAAAATAAATTGAGTTTAAAATTTTTTAAAATTTTTTTAACAATTTCCAATATTAAATTTTAATTGCACGAGGTATGGGAATCTCATTATATAACGCTAAATCAATGGTGAAAATAGTACAATCAAAGTGGAAATATTAAAAAACCGGAGCATATGCCCATGAATGTACACATTCGTCCTCGTTTTTGCCATTTTTTTTATATATTTACGTCATTTAGTACAACATTTTCTTCGTTGAAGTCTATTAAATTCCAGAGACAACCCCAAAGCATTCTTGAAACCAAATAAGAGTAGTTGAATTCAGAACAAACTTTTAAGGGCTTAATTCTTAAAAGTTCTTAAGTCACCCTATTTGAAGATGCTCTTAATTTTACAAATAGCCGCCAAAGTCAGATCTGTTTTGACATTTGTGGACTAGACAGATATAGAATACAAGTGAACAAGCCATGGATCGATATACTCCCCAAGAACGCGGAATAATCGTGAATAATCGATTTTTCGACCAAAATCATAATGAGCGATGAGGCTCATTTCCACCTCAGCGGTCGTGTGAACAAGCAAAACTATCGCTTTTGGGGCCCGAAAATCCACGAGTGATGCACGAGGGCCATTACACCCGCTCAAGTGACTGCTGGTGCGCTGTTCCCTGGGGAGTCACGGGCATTTTTTCGAGAACGCCGCTGTTCAAACGACAACAGGACGGTGCGCGTTATAGGGTCATGTTAACCGGGTTTTTTTCTGCCGCAATTGGACGAATTAGGACTGGAGGACATGTGGTTCCAACAGGACGGAGCAACGGCACACACTGCGCGAGCCACCCCGACATTCAACACCGACAAACAACATCGGATGAATTCTTTTGGCCCACCTTGTATTTCGTACTTGTTTTTGAGTCCAGGTTTCTGTCTTGAGTCAAATAAGGAGGCTTAGAGCCGAAGACCATGAATTAACCCGAAACGTGTATTCTCATATGTGTAAGACAAATTCATGTTTCAAGAATGATTGCGTATTAATTCAAGCAAATTTTTTTCTCAGTGTACAGTTTTCATTTAAATAATCAAATAAATTCTTTGACTATACCAATTCTCATAACTTATCACCTCTCAGTATCAGCTTGTCTAACCTTGTTTAACCTTATCCTTCAGCTTATTGACAAACGTTCTTTATGGTGTCGTGTCTGCTTCATTCATTTCATTCATAAGGTAACTAAGTGGCGCCTAATGGCTTTTACAATACACATACAGATATATCCTATAGATAACACCAAGATCCTTACAGGCATTTGACAGACACCAATAAATAGGCAAACACTTTGACTTTGTCGCAAACCGAAATGCAATCGAGCGTAACTCGGGGGGCAAAAACTACAAGTATCTCGTGCCAGCTGTAAATATTATATAAATCAAATAACACATACAAACACACACAAAATATATCCAGAAGAAGAGAGACAGGCCATGACATTTATGGAAACAAATGACTTTTTGTCTAAGTCCCAAGCCCCCATCCTCAGAATAGTGGGACAAAGTTTTTGCGTTTTAATTGTAGTTGCAAAATGACTTTTTTTCGGGGGTGTTTACTGTATACATTATGTATATTGTAGTTATATATATATGGAATGCACATCAATTTGTGGGTCTACCACCCACACCACCAGCCAGTATAACAGACTCATTTAAATGGGTGAGGCGGGATGGAGAGATCTGAGGGTGTTCTGTTGTTTGCCTCGTTTAAATATTTAGACAAAACGTTGCCCGAAAAACGCATTGAATGGCGTTGTCTGTCGATTTCTCCCAGCTGTGAATCATTAAAGTCCAAGCAGCAGCCGCAGCAGCAGTTGGCGGTGCAGTGGGGTGGGATGGGATGGGATGGGGTGAATGGATGGGCAGGGAAATTGATAATATAAACAACAACTACTGAGGCAAGAAATTGGAGAAATGGTCATGAAGCTGTGTGGGATTTATGTTATTGAGATTTATACGGTGGGAAAATCGGAAATACCAATGGTCCAACAGAAGACGAAAAATATGTTTTTGTTTTGTTTGGGTTTCCCCATAAAGTTTATGGTTCCATTTAAGTGATACTCAAACAATTTATATATTATTTAAATGGAATACGCAGTTCAGATATTTTAATTGTTTTTTGGGGAAATTTGTTTTTAAAGATTTCCATAGGTGTATGGAAACTTTTTGTGCAATTATATGGGCAAAGGAGAGGAATGAAGTAGGTGGAATTAAATAAACAGGAAAGGAAATGTTTACAAAATATTTTTGTGTTTTAGTGGATTTGGATCGGAATTGGGTTGTAGACCATCATAAAGAATATGAGAACCTTCCGTTTCTCATGTCGACAATGTTGCCGACATAATGTTGCAGGAACATTCGCTGTTTGTAGCCAGATTATCGATCTCTTTTCAATGAAATCAGAAAATGCAAGTGCTTCAAATCGAAGAACTGAAGCGACCCCTAAATAGTTTATTCAATGGCCATAATCTAAACACTAACGAGAAAACTATAAATAAAGTAAAAAAACTTCAGTCCATAAGCCATGAGATCGATTCAGTTAAGAATTTTATGAATTTAAGTAAGAATATATTACATTTTCCTTGCATATTTTATTGGCTGGCATTTAAAGTCTAATTCGTACTTCAAGAAACTTTGGACTTGAAATACGATCGAGCTCTGTCTTAGAAAGCGTCAACTAACTTAGGGTATCACAATATCTCTGCGGACGAGGACCTGGACGTGAACCTGGACATGGATCTGAAATTGGACGTAGACCTGGACGTGGACCTGGACGACGTGGACCTGGACGTGGACCTGGATGTGGACTTGGACGTGGTCCTGTACTAGGACCTGGGCGTGGACGTAGACCTCAATTTTTTGTTTGAGTTTAAAATATTTTCTTAAAAACGGAACATAAGAACTATTAAAGATTTTTCGTTCTCAAGAAAAAAGTTCTTGAAGTTAGAAAATCCGTTCATGGCCTGTTCTTGACAATGATTGTGCTCATTTTGAGAGCAATGTTTTCGGTCTTTTCTCTCTGTGCACAAACCAGACAAATTCCTAGGTACACAGAGAAAACAAAAACCATAAACGACACGAGCTTCGCCCTGCCAAATGTTATTGCTATATGTAGAAAATAGAAAGTTTTCGGTTCGGTTCAGAACCGGTTTGCATCCATGAAAAAATTCTAGCTTAAAATCACACTTAGGATTTCTAAATAAACGTTAAGGGTTTCAAATGCTGAATGCTATATTTAAAAAATCTGTATGAAATGTGTTGTTGATCCTAATCGCTTATTGTTTCCCTTAATAACAGTGATTTACGCCTAGATGTGGCGTGAAGAAAAGCTACATGCAGCATGTAGAAATGAGATAAGTATACAAAAATTTAAGGATTTTAAGTCATGATCAAATCGAGTATCAAAAAGGCAATTAAAATGTCCAATTGATAAGAGCTAGTATCAAATTGATACTTAAAATTAAAAAAAAAATGTGGCAGCCTGATACAAGTTAGTATCAATTTGATATATTCGAAAAAAAACTATTCTTTTCGAGTCAACTCTGATAAACATCTCAGGTGAAACTGCTTAAATGTGACAGGGTCAATAATGAAAATTTTGCTGGAAATGTTTCCCCAACAGAATTAAATTGTTTTTATTATATAATTTTAAATTCAAGCATTTTCAATCCCTATTGAACTTGTCACCCATCAGTAGCATTAATCGAAAAACTTTTGTGTTTCAGGTATCCTTTTTTCGCTTACACAATCTGTGCCTCTTAAAAAACGAAGAGTCAAACAAGATGACAGTTGCCAACCTCCATGTCCTCCAATCGTCTCCTAGATTTGTGTCCGTGTCAGGCCTTAATGTTTTAATGCCGCACATTATGCCATCAACAATTTTCCACTATACAATGACCTCGCCTTTGTTGTTATTGTTGTTTTGTCTGTGGAACGAAATGGAAATTAATCAATGCCATTTGGCTATGTCGGTGTCAGTGACGGAGAAGGAGGCGATGGCTGTGAATCCATTGTTTGAGGGGGCCGTGCGTGTTGTCAGCTATCAAAATAAATTGTCAAACATCAAATGTGTTCCCCCAGCAGAAGGAGACGAAAAAAAAAGAAAACACCTTAAACAATGGCGCCAAACAGAGGGCGCCAAAAGCTAAGGTTTTTTTTGGGCGGCAGCTTCATTAATTATTTTGCCTATTTTATTTTAATTAACTTACGTTAGTCTCAAGGTTAGTTTGCATTAAACCTAAAAGTGCTTGTGTATCTTTCGTAGCTACCCATTCCATCCGCCGATCCGTCCATCCATTCGCACTGACCGCTAATAAACTAACATTGTAAACAAAATTTCTGTAGAAGGTGAAATTTACTTGTCACTTTCATCGAACAATCCCCTTGAAAGCCAGAGTGGAATGAACTTGATAGGTCCTGAGAATTTTCCGAAAGTTCAAATCCTAATCTGAACTCAAATAGGCGATAAATAAACATTACATATTTGTTTAGGTTGTGAAGAGGAGCAACTATTTTCCTAATATTTGGCTCTTAGGGCAGGTAAAATTGGGTACACTCAGAAAAAAATCTCGACTTATTTTAAAATTTGCCCTGGTATTTAGAAAAATTTTCTAATAAACAGAAAAGGTTTTCTGAAACTAAGAAAAATATGCCATAAAAATATTTTTTAGAAAGAACTTTTCTAAAAACAAGAAAAGGCCAGATTTTTCTGATAATTAGGGCGCATTTTTCTAAAGTCTTTTTCTTAAAAATAGGGCCAAATTAACCTTTAATTTTAGAGAATAGTAGCCCTTAAAGAGAATACTGAAATTTCTTAAAAACAGGAAAATTTTCTGAAACTAATTTTCTTAAAAATATGGCGATAGTAGCCATTGCTTTTAGAAAAAAAGGTGTTAGATTTCCGGAATTTTTGGTCCACTGCAAAAAAAAAAGTAGCCCATTCAGACGTGCCACTTCAACGCTGTGAAATAGCCTAACCGTCTAAGCGGCCGCCGTTGGTGCGCGCGACAAAGGTCTTGGGTTCTAGTCCCAGTCAGTCCCTGAAAATCTTTATTTATTTAATAAAAATTAACCAAAGCAGCTGGGGTGTTGTTCAAGCGAAGCCAGACCTGGACCTGGAGCTGGACCGGTGGTGGACTTTGGACCTGAACCGGTGGTGGACCTGGACCCGGTGGTGGACCTGGAGAGGTGGACCTAAAGGTGGCCATGGAGGTGGACCTGGAACGGTGGTGGACTTGGACCTGAACCGGTGGTGGACGTGGACCAGGAGGTGGCCATGGAGGTGGTTCTGGAGGTGGCCATGGAGGTGGCCATGGAGGTGAACCTGGAGGTGGCCATTGAGGTGGACCTGGACCCGGTGGTGGACCTCGACCCGGTGGTGGACCTAAACCGGTGGTCTTAGACAATTTTTTCTGCTTTTTCTCTTATTAAAAAATTTGTCTCTGTATTAGAAAAACATTTTTTATTCTATGAAAATAGTTTTCTATGATTCAGAAGGAGATTCTAATTCTAAAAAAGTAGCGCTTTGGTTAAGAAAAGCTTTTCATAATATTTAGAAATTATTTTTCTAAATTTTAGAGTGAGTCGCCTTAGGACCGATTTCAAAGGCGAATTTCTAATTTTAAGGGCTAATTTGGGACTTTTTTTATGAGTGCAGCGTATTTTGCATATTTTGAACCGCTTGTTCGATTTAAGTTCTGATTGCACACATTTTATTTTTATTGAAAATCGATCTCAGATCGCTAAAAACATTTTTGCATATTTGCATATAAAAAAATGCCACCACAAGCCTTTTTCTGAAAAACGCCAACCATTTCAAGGGATGGCCAAAATTGAAAATAAACTTGATCTGCCTGCAAGTATAATAAATTATTATCCCATACATGTCGAACCTCTATCTCTTACAATCTCTGAGATCTGTTTGCTGATATGGACAGACGGACATGTTCGCACAAACTTATTATATCCTGTGTACCTCTGGTACAGAGTATAAAAATTTCAAATTTAAAAGTGGTGTTGAGGATCTTTGTTATGGGGGTAGGTTGAGTGATTTGTACAAAGAGCCCTTCACCATCAAGAACACGAGGAACTTTATAGGTTGGAATAAAGTATAGGTTTTTTGTTTACTTAATAAAGAACGGTCTAGCTCGGCTCAGAGCTGATGCTGTTGAATTCTGTTTGATGACAAGTGTCAAAGGCATTGATCATGGATGTATTAAAATCAAATCAGGACTCTGGTTCATTTCATAGACCTAATAAAATATTTCATATAAAAAAAATTGGACGCTTATCTTAGCCATAAACAACTCATTGGCGTAGTGTTCAGTGCACACAGGGGGACAGAATGAAAAACCAACCTGCAGAAATTCCAAAAATCGAGGCTGTAATCCAGAAGCATTGAGTGGCTTTAACTGGGGCCAATCAACCCCGGAGGTCAGATTGTCGGTTGCAGTGCTTATATGGAACGATTTTGTGGAAATTTGTTCAAAAGCCCCCGCCCTTCTCTTTCTCGGGATGCTCAACGATCTCCTGATCCCATTTGACTTTTTTTTTAGATATTGCCCTCCATAAGTCAGCCCCCTACCCGCCGATACAAATAGTGTTGCTAGAAATGAAATTGGAGCACCCAAAAACCAATAAACCCCATTTGATTTTTTGTTTAATTTTACCCCCCTCCCCTTCCATAAGTCAGCCCCGACCCACCCGATCAGAAAAATAGGGCCAGAAATGAAATCAGAGCACCTAAAAACCCCCGAGTACTGATTTTAGCACATGTAAAGCAAAAGTCATCGACGGTTTTACGTTCTGCCGGTCAGTTTTCCGTTCAGTCCCAGTGTGCCCTGTGCTAAAATCCTCTACCACTAAGCTAAAACACTAAACCCCCCTCTTCCGGCGTTGTCTCTTAGGTCCAAGAGAATTTGGTCAATCGAACACCAGGAAACCCGCTAAAAGTGCCGTGGGAATATAAGTTTATTTACGGAGGAAGTTCAAAAACACAACTTTTGCGATCTCTTAAGGTTTGCATATCCAAAAAAAAACATATTTTGGATATGCATTTTTAAATGGAAAGAGGGATATTTAATTAGTATAAATCCCGATTTTCATAATTGATGAGTGTCTACTTTATGTGGTCGGAGACTATTCCTTCTAAGCTTTCCAAACTCTGGGTAAAATTATAATACACTTTTCAAGGGCAATTTAAAATTAAAAAAAAAAAGAAATAATCAGGTTGGATTCAAGTTTATTGGAACCCTCGAACCTTTTTTTAAAAACGGATTCGGATCAAAAAATTACTCAAGTCAATATTTACTATCTTCAATAATTATATTTTTTCTAAATATGTTTGCTGAAAAACTTGAAGAACTGTTTTTTAAATCATACTCCTTGCCATGGCAGTGGCGATACTATAAATAAAATATTTCAACAAAAAAACTGCTAAAAAATCTAAATTTAAAAATACTTTGCTTAGTACGACCAGAAACACACGCAAAAATTATTTAACAGTCTAAGTATAAGTCTACGCTTTAAACCAAGGTTCGAATCAAAACCATTGGTTCCACAACTTTGAGAACCGAACCATCGACTATCGAAAGGCTTTGAGCCCCCGGACCGAACCGTCTGCGGATTTCTTGAAGTTTGCAGACCAGGAAAAGAAATTAAACATTTGTAGTTTCGGAAAAGAATATAGCAGCGATTGTAAAGCTAGGCGCAATGCTGAATATTTCGCCAACCAGTTTATATAACGCAAGTTTTGGGTTCGAAAATATAAAATACTTTGTTATACAGGCGCTTGACTTTGAACCGTCTTGATTTGCATCCTTAGTTTAAATGATAATGAGACTTATTTTTACGAAGCTGCACTAATAAATAAATAAAATAATAATTAAATAAAATAAAAGTGTGGTACAACATCAACTTGCTGGCGCATTCCTTTTTCTGTTTTTTTTTTAACAATATTACTTATGAAACACAGCTACATTTTAGCTACCCACACCTGACACTTGACTACTTCGTCTTTAACATATTGAAATTCTGATAGAACTTGCGTAGTTTCTAGTTATATCAATGATTTGACTTTGCTTTCCTCTTTTTGTGCCCCATTTCAAGTCAACACAAAAAATAATCGAAAATTATATTTTTGTTTCCAGCTCATAAACGCATTTTTATGGTTCTGTCTCTACTAGTTTGTGCTTTTATTGACAATAAGTTAACAATGTTTACTTTTAGTAGCGCTGGCTATTTTTAAACAATCCACACAATTGTTTTTGTTTACACACAGAATTTTGTATGTTTAAATCTTTGTTTTTCTGCTTTTGTTACTTTTTTTTAGGGGGGAATGTTCAAATAAGAGAATGAAAGAGAGGGAGAGAGAGAGAGAGAGGGTGATTTGGTTGTGCGCCTGCTCCTAGGCCCCTTGGGAGGTGTAGTGTGTGGCACTTGGGTCGACAGCTCAACATCAAAAAAACAGTTTTTTGCTATTTGTCTCGGGGATTTGTGAAGATTTTATAATTCTGTACATTTTTTTTTAGGGATGGGGTCAACCACAAGACAAAGGAACAGAAGTGAAAAATTGAATAGTTATGGAATCAGAAAATACAAATTGCTATTAATACTCCCACATATGTACATACAAACATCTAAAGTGTAATGTGTGATTCCAAAATGCTTATGCCGGAAGTTGATTTTCTCAAATTTGATTACTTAGCTGCATTTTAGGCCACTAAAAGTCATTTGAGTTATTAATAGTATTTAGTGGCCCACGGGGCGTATGAATAGTTTACAAAAATACGAGATTTGAGATTTCAAATGTAAAAATGATTGCATTGCCTTTTTATTAAACATAGAATTCACCTAGCTCAATTGAGGCTTTTGTTTTTAGCTGGGGCTCACTTGGCGTATGCCTGATTATTAATTTACAGAATTGCGCATACGTCATGTTGTACCAGAGCAAAGCCCAAAAGTAAAAGGGGGATTCGATTACAAGTTGATTTATTATTTAAATTGCGTGTGCAGAGCAAATATTTGGCTTACACCCTGCCAAGAGAGGGGCGGATGACGACTTTTCCTGTTCGAATTAATTGCAAAACTCATAAAAAACTTTGCAGTGTCATTTCTTATCAGTTCCTAAACATCGCAAGCTGGTCTCTCTGAAAAAGTTTTAGCCAGCAGGCTGGGTGAGTGGGGGTAATGAAGTCGAAAACGTGCAAGTGACCCCTAGAAATGAGAATCATCGCATAGGATTAAACCCATATTCCACCCAGAGGAAAGGCCAATGGCGTAATTTATGTGCGGGCCACGCTAAAGCCTTTCCATGCGTGAAATGTGATTATATCTGGCAGACAACCATGTGACCATATGTGTGTGTGTGTGTGTGTGTGGGTAAAGAAGGGACGCCAGGACAGAAGGCGAAATCAGCGAATTAACCTCTTTTAGAGTTGGAAAATGATAAGAATCATCAAAACTGATTTTTATTGTTTGATGAATCAAGTTTAAAACATACAATTTGTTAAAAATTTAACCAAAGTTAAGTTCTTTATGCTAACAAGAGCATTTTCAAACTCCAATACTCTGGCATACTTAATATAACTAAAGCAACTTCAAATCTATTTCCCTTAACGATTCTTTTACAGTTCCGTTTGCGAACCGGCTCCAGGACTAACTAGAACAAAATGTATAAGCTAGAAAAAGGGTTTGAGAAAAAGAAGAATTGAAATAGACTCTTTACTAACTTTACTGTTTACTACTTTACTTTACTTTACTTGCTTCACGTTCAATTTATAAGTTTATCAAAAATGGTAAGAATTATAAATTTACTTAAGGTATATATAGAAGCCGTAAGAGTGCATAATTTGGCAATTAATTTTTATTCCTCCAACCGACAAGAATATCTATTTCCAGTTTGCGTGAAAAATCAATAGAATTTCCGTCAGGCTTGTACTAAAGAAGAACTGAAAACTTGACTGATATATTCGGATCCTGGAACGGAAGGTAAGATAAGTAAACAAACTGACCCTACAAGCGGATCCACAAACAGAACTAAATTAAAAATATTTTTATATATGTCTGTCTTAGGCTGTCTTTTTTGGTGTTTTGCTCGCATGCTGCTTTTGGAATTCCCAAACAGTTTTGCCATCGATGGCATGGAGAGACTGCTCTTTGGATAGACATCTCAGGCTCAAGATCGCTGATGAGAGAAGATTTGGTCCCTCATGAAACGCGTCCGATCAACCCAAAGTCTCCTTTGCTGTGTTGTGTGCCTCTGATTAAAACTATGCCAATAGCATAACAAGACCTCGAGCCAATAAAAACTGCAAGTTAACAGTATAAAGGTCATTCAAACAGTCATAAAAGTACTAAAACGCATGGCACCGCGTTGTTGCTCGAAACTTAATAAAAATAGTTTTAGTTGTGTATGCAAACAATTTTTGATCTTCTGCTTCAGACGTGACGGCCGATGGCTGCTCACTGAGTGCAAAGTCCAATGGAGGCCACGCACATACAATAGGGAATGTCTGTCTTAGGCTGTCTTTTTGTTTGTTTAAAGTTATACCAATAGCATAACAAGACCTTGAGCCAGTTAAAACTGCAAGTTAAACTAAAAATATTTAATTTTTCAAAGATTAACAAATTCCACTAGAATCGAGCAGGTTTTCAGCAATTTTACGGCTTAGTGTTGAATCTAATTTGCATTTATTAGTGCTGAACTCATAACCGATCCCAATTCATGACTGATACCAGCATTGTTGCAGTATTACCCATTAAACTCACGAATAAGCTTTGTACTGAAATCGAAGTGTAAAAAAGTACGTTCTTCCTGTATTAAATTCCAAACCAACAATCATGAAAGGGCTGCCCATTATAATCATGGCTGATTTAGTACTAAACAAGTAAGAAAGTCGGTCAATCCCGACTACCATATAATATACTATGTACCTGAGAAGTGCTGCCAATCACCGTTGCGACCGGGGCTGCCCATAATTGTTTGTTTTCTTTATAACTCGACTATCGTTTCTCCGATCTTTACCATTTCTTTGGCGGATTCGACAATCGAACAAATTAACACTTAACATTAAACGATGTGCACTTTTATTTATAAAATAATGTGTCAAAAAAGTCGTAAATTTACTTAGTTTTTGGTTCAAAAATACTTGTATCTGTATCGGCTTGAAACCCTGGAAAACCTGATTAACATATATTCCAATTTTGAACAGTCAGCCAACATTTTGTAAACTAACTTGGCATAGTTTGGTCTTTTTTATACTGTGAAAATCAGAATTGCTCAAGCTGCTGAAACCGATTGTTCAATGCCAAGTGGATTTAATTCGTCAACAAGAAGAGACCTGATCTACTATAGTTGCCACAGACATTCTGTTTACTTTTTATATAAATTTGTGAACTTTTCATTAGAAAAAGCAACGATTACACGAAAACCGACTTGGAATTCGGAACAGGGCCGTATATATACTTTATTATTGGGTCGGAGATGCTTCCTTCTGTCTGTTACATATTTTTCCACAAACTGATTAAGCTATGTTTACCTCTGGTACAGAGTATAATTAATATGATTTAACATTTGAACCTTAATACTCTACTCACACTGGCCACTGCTTAAAAAATCTGTCAAAGTCGATGCTGCGACATTTTTATTTCATAGGACGGCACTCAAAAGTCGCAGGACTCAAAATGCGGCCTAGCTTTCATTAGTGTATATTTCCTAAAGCTAAATTTTCACTTGTCTGATATCTCATAAAAGATTCCATTGATATTAGACTAGTGTAATAATCAGTCTGAGAAACACAAAAATATATAAAAAGCATTGAAAAGCCGCATGAGCAGTACGCTATATTTATATATATATTTCTCAAATGAGTTTTTTTGACAGCCAACCGCAGTAAACTGAGGTATTGTTCACGCATTTCATAAGAGATCCCGACAAGTGAAAATCCAGCTTAAGCTGTTATCAATCTCGAGTACTTTATAAAGAATCTTAGAGCAAACAGCAAACAAAAATAGATGTAGATGCAAGCATTACGTTAGCCAAAATCAAAGTGCTTAAAGTTTCTTCTTCTTATTTAACTTTTCTTTATACTATTGTATTTATGACCATAAATCATCCCAGTCGGAATTGTCGGAACGTGGTTCCCAAAAGAATGCCTTCTGGCACACTTCTTTTTACTAGGAATGATGCACTACCAACTTTTGCAAAATGCAGTTAAAAACTGATGCACGTTCCTTTTGGCAGTAGGTTAGAAGCGAAGAAGTCTGCACAACATGCAAACGTTCCTTCTAATGGCACGCATGCAGCACCTATGCTATTGGAAACCAATATGCGTAATGAGGCGCGAACGATTGACGACCGTTTTTTCTAAACATGTTCTTTATGCCGTATGTTGGAAGGCATAAAATCTGCATAGAATGCAAACGTCCCTTGTAAAGGCACGCGTGCAGCATGAGGCAGAGACAACCAAGCGTTTTTACGAAGTTGAACAAACAACAATAACCCATGCAAACGTCGATTCAAATAGAACAGTTTCTCCAGCGTTTCGCCCCTATACAAAAGCGAAAGGAAAATTGCAGGTTTTTGCAACTACTTCTTAGTGGCAAAAGTTGTATACAGGATGTGCTTCTGGCATGCAGTCAAGTCCGACTGATATGTTGAGATTTATTAATGTATAGAAAAAATGTATTTACAGCCAAAATCCGGGCTCCTCTCAGAAGTCCGGGCCCGGGGGAAATACACTAGTCCCTCAATTTTGAAGCTATCGTGCTGAAATTCTTCTTGTTTTCGACTTGTAAAAAATTAATAATTTCCCCAATTTAACAACTTTACAGCTCAACAAGGGGTCGTGAATACTCTAATTGTCTATTTTAATGACAAACGGTATTGTTGAACCGATCTGTTTGAAAGCCGTGTTAATTTTATAGGCCAAATAAATTGTAGAACAGTTCTTCTATTTTAAAAAATCCACCGTTATTTTAAAATTATGAAATACGGTTTGTTAGTTGTTAGTAATTTGAAGTGGCTGTATTTCCTTTTTCGGCTCTTTTTAGACACGTTTTGCGTGGATCCTATACTATTGGTTAAACTATCTTTGATATTATCCTAAAATCTTACTTCTAATGTTTAAAATAAACTATCCGAAAAATTTCTGCGATTTTTTAAAGTGAAGCAATACCATTTTGAATACATTTTGATGTCAAATCTCATAAAACGACTGCTGCCCAAAAATTTTCTACGCAAATGAAAACTTTACCCAACAGCCATTCCTACATATATTTAATATTTGGCTTGACACAGCCCAAAAGGCCAAAGCCGAGCTCTTTTCAATCTTAAGAGAAAGGGACCCTACAGTTTAGTGCCGAATCTGAACGGCAGTTTGAAAAGCTTTTCATGGCTATTTACTTCAAAGCTGGCGTCATCAGCTAGTGAAGGTGAGCGGCTGTGTAAGTTTTTCAAAGAAGTAACTTTTCATTAGATGTCTCGAGGTGGGATCAAACCCACGTCCTCTAGCACTGCGGTCGCACACACTAGCCACTGAGCCACACCTGCCATGGCATACCTATAAGCGGTACAGAATATGGACATTTAGGGGCATGCCCAGCAAACATTTTGTCGTGTTACTTAACTCTCACGTCAAAGGGAGAGTTTGATAAGAGAATTTGGGGATAGCTTGGCGATTTACACAAACAAATTACATTAGATAGCGCATTTTTATCATCATGAATTTCAGCTACCCGTTTTATATTGAGTGTCGATGGAATAAAAACTTGAGAATTACAAGTGAAGTAATCTAGAAATAAATTGTTGAATACTTTTGGGCAATTCAATATAAGTAGTATCTTAGCCGTGTAGCAACCATCGTGAGCGATAGTGCAACTGGTAGAGACGGCATTTCAATCGTGTTCCGTCCCGAGTTCCAATCCCAGTCAGTGTAAGTATAAAGTTTATAAGAATTTATATAGTTGTTGGGGTTGGTAACCTGTTCTTAATTATTTAAGAAATGCTTGTTTGGCCGCTCAAGGTCAAGTGTACATTTCTTAAAGAATTTATATATTTCGAACTTTCTCGTAAATTGTATTCTTATCTCCAGGAAGAATCGATTTGTCTTATCGCTTTTGTATCGCTCAGAAGAGATTTTTTCCTATCTCCCAGAAGTAACGCTTTCTTATCGCCCAGAAGTTTTCGCATTGTATCACATTTCTTCCTGTACTAGGCGAGTGGCGTTCTTATCTTCTGCGATTAAAAATGTTTGCTGGGTGTATCAAAATGGTACATCTTCGCTTAAAAAATCTAACAAATATTTGGGATAATTCATTTTAAAGCAAAGAAATAGTACCTAACGAAAGTATTAAAGAGAGTTAAGATAATAGAAAAGGTTTCCCATAAAACATCCCTAAAAATTGTCTAAAATTATCAAAAATCTAGACGTGATGGAACATTTCAGAAAACAGATTGGTGTTCAGCACCAGAGAGCTGCAACGAGTATGATCGATCACGCTCAATCAGCCTCGCTCAAACTCTTTGCAACTCCACTCAGCGGATTAAAGCAAAATGTTCGATCAAGGTTCGTTCACAACACGAAACGATCTTATTCAGTCGAGACTGATTTTTTAGTTCGCTCTTGATGATTGCAACTGATCGTTCAGAAAAAGACGATCGATCCGAACGATGCATGAAAACTCAGACTTCGATCATGTTGCGATTGAATTGATCGTGAGTGAAGCAATCAGATCGAAAATTGCTTTGAGAAATATGTCTGTATATAATTTGCATGTACTTATTTGTGTTTTTAAAGGAAACAAGTTGCGATGCATAAAATTAACAAAAACATGTTAAACATGTTAAGGAACAAAAGTAATGTAATGCTTTAAACTAAAAATATTAAGGAACAAAAATAATGCAATGCTTAAAATTAAAAATTTTAAGGAACACTTGTCAGCAATACTTTTCGTCCTTTCGCCCTCCATAATTATTACGCCAACAAATATCAACAGCAAACTGACGAAATAACGATTGTGATCGAACTGAATGCCAGCAGCATTCGCGATCGTTCTTTGTTCGCTCACACAAAATGTTCGATCAAACCCGATCATGTACGCAACAAGCGAGAGTGATTCGAACTGATTGTCCGCTTCGAGAACGCTCACTAACGATCATATGATTTTTGTTGAAGCAAAGTTTTGCGTCACAAAAAATCTGAGTCAATGATCGGGTATGATCGAAAAAATGTTGATCGTTGCAGTTGCAGTTCTGTTCAGCACACGAAAATCATCTAGAATCACAATCAATCCTTCAATATACTGGATCTTGTTGCCTTGTGTAATTGGAACCTTCTCTCTTTAGCTTAGAAAATGAGAAAGAGAGTGGGGAAGGTTCAATGACAAATTTCTGAGCTGATATTTCACCAATTTCTCCTTTAAAATAATTCTATTTTAATGGATCTATATTAATGGATCGAAAATTATATATGCCCTAAACTGTTTAACTAATTCAAGAGGAACTGAAGTCCAACAACAAAAGAAGATTCTAAGCTGGCAGATTTATGTAGAATGTAAATATCCTCAACACATTTGGTAACAATAATGAAGACAAATCCCATTTTATCGAAAGTTATACGAAAATGTTTTGACCATCCATTCCTTGGACTTGCTGCTTTATAAAAACCGGTTTGAGAACCGAACCTTTACGTCGTGTTCGAACCTGTACCGAATATTCAGATGCATTTTATTCACAAATTAGTGAAAACCACTCGAATGAAAAGAGGGCAAGCCAAGCAGATCCCAAACAGTTCAAGTTTTTGATAAGATGAGATTTTGTTTGCTAAGCAGAGCAGAGAGCAGCTGCAGTTGCATGAAGCGCGTCATCAGCACGCACACAGGCGTACACATATATTAACATACATGTGTGTGTGTGTATGTGTGAGGCTTTGTTGTTGCGCCAAAAACCAAGCCAAGGATTTTTCGCACATTTGCGCCAGCAAATGGACTGGCTGACTGTTTGGTGGACAAGGCTCCCGCACCGACACCCTAACCAGCCCCACACCCTCCTTGATTTATGCTCCTAATGCTTGCCTTCTCTTTCTGGCTATGGGCTCTCCTACACACAACGACCTTCACTTTCACACACAAGAGCAAGTACCGTTCCTTTTTTTTGTAGCTGCTGCCAGTGCGTGAATGGTAAGAGGAGCGAGGGGTAGGCCTTAAATAGGCCAACTATGCAACACTTGTTGTTGTTGTTATTATTGTTGTATGCACGCAACGAAGCGCAATTAAAATAAATATTTAAAATATCAAAACAAGGACATGAGATTTTTGTTGCCTTCAACAGCAGCAGCAGCAGCAGCGACGACAGCAACAACAACATTCGCGGATACACACATTTTCACAAATCAAAAAAGCAAACGAACACACTCCCACACTTCTACACACACACACACACACGCACGCACTCACACAGACAGACTGTAGGAATCTTTTTTATGGATTTTTCTAAGCCATCTGCTTGAAATTATTGGATTGTTTAGTTTATTAATTAATTGCAATTCAATTTTTTATTACTCTAGCTCCTGCTCCCCTCCCCCACCGCACGCACAAGCACACGCACACGCACGCTCACTTACAAGCTTACACCCACTTTCTTACATTTTTTACACTTGTTTCTTTCGTTCCATTTGGCCGCACTTTTCACGTTGCCTTTCTTATTTCACATTTCCTTTGAATTTTGTATTTATTGCAATATTTTGTGTTGTAACTTTATTTTCTTTAGCACGCACAAAAACTGTTTGGGGCCCAAATTTTGCGTCCCGCTATTTTCTTGGCTTTTCTTTTCTTTTTTTTTTTTTTATATTGTATTTGTCGCCTGGGCCTCCTGGGGCACTTGAAGGAGCGCCGCTGAGTTCAAATGTTCTCGACAAACTGAAAGTGAAAAGCGCAGAGCGCCAGCGCCTCAGAGAAAATCTTTGAATAAGAATCCGGGACCCCAGCAGTAAACGACTCTCACCGAGTCGGCGCTGTAGGAGGACGAGCAAGCGGTGGGCAATACGTTGGAACTAAAACAGATGTTTTAAGGCAAGACATTTTGAAAATGCGCGGCGAACTAGATCATGTTGTTTTAAAATTTTTCATACAGTTCCGGTTTGAGGGTTTGAACCAAAACTTACCAATGCACTATGGCCCCAAAATAAATATTTTTGAAATAAAATTAAAAAAAAAAAAATTCGTAATTTTGCGTATAACTTTTTAATTATCTGAAATAGTATTCTCCAACGGACATAGAAACCTAAACTTTATATTTGAAATCCAGTTCTTACACAGAGCGTAAAAAGTCGGACTAAAATTATCTTCGAAAGGACTCGACTGCTTGAATACTAAGCTTAAAAAAAGTGCATGATCTAAGTACGATTTACCCTAATTAAGTACGAACAATCTTAAAACAAGTAAAAAACAAACTTAAGTATTATCAAACTTTAAAAAAATTTTTTGTCTTTTTTAACTACACTTTACTGTGGGACGAAACTCTCATTTTTTAGCCAAAACTTTGGCATTTCTACATCAGACTACACCCAGAAAAATTTCTTTCTAAAATAGGCCAGGCCGGTTCCGACAAATGTGCAGCGTATAAGTACCAGAAGACTTCGTGCAAAGTTTGGTGAGGATAGCTTTAAAACTGACGGAGGAGATAGCATAGAAACAGACTGACGGACAGACGGACATGGATAAATCAACAACAGCTCGTCATGCTGTTCGTCATGCTGATCAAGAATATATATACTTTATGTGGTCGGAGATGCTTCCTTCTATGCGTTACAACCACTCGGACAATTTTATAATAGCCTCTGCAAGGGTATAGTATCGACTTTTTTGTTTTACAATATTTTTTTACAATATTTACGTTGAAATTTCCTAATTTGAAGACATTTTGGTGGTAAATACAAGGTAATCAAGTAAGGGAGCTGTAGTCGAGTGCCCCGACTAGAAAATACCCTGTTCCCTTGATTTCGTGTGTTTTCCTTTACGTACCACGTTTCACCAAAGTCTTGGACTTAAATTGCTTATAAAAACAAAAATAATTATCGTTGAGGAAAAAGCTTCTATTGATTTCTTTACAAAACATTTTAAAAGTTTTTGTCAAAATTTGAGATCAAGTTTTGCGAATATCGTGTTTAAGGTTTGAACTGCACTGAAAATTTACATGGATCGTATTTACAAATGTGCGTGTATCTTTAAAAAATTTCCGGATTGACTTAAAATTTTCTGTGTATGCACTCAAATATGTGTTTATTGGGGTGTCCCAAAAAAAAATGTTTTTTTCCACCGTCATTTTTTGCAAGCTTATAGAGTAAAGTATTTTTAAGAATTTAGAAATTGATCGAAATATCACGAAATCGGTCGATAGAACAATTAAGGAGGGAGCCTTAATAAGAATAACAAGATATCTAATATCCGTTGATGAAAATACGTAGAGGCTTAGTAAAGGTAAACTACAGAATATAATCTTTGGGTATTCCTAGTACTCGCAATTGTTTTGGTATACGGGTTTTTGGTCATACAATGAAAACGATTGAATACTATTAAGAAATTTTTCTTCTGTTTATTCGGCCACAAATCGAAGTCTCTTGATCGCAATGTGCACCTATGTATTGGGGAAATTTTCCACTGCTAGGACAAGGGCGCGCTTCAAAGCTTTAACTCTTGGGGGTTGAGTAGAGCATGCCACTGCCTCGAGAACGGACCACAGTTTGTAATCCAATGGATTCAGGTCTGGGCTACCAGCAATCCAATCATCCGTAGAAATTAAGTTCGTTTCATGGTTTTTAAGACAAGTTTGAGTCGTTTTTGACTTGTGAGGCTTCACCACCTTTTCCAAAACGTCAAACTGATAAACTTTCACCGAAGTTTTGGCTCCTTTTTCACAATAATGGAGCTTGGTGACCCAGGCAACTCCTCACCAAACCATCACTTAACCCAGATGGTGACCACTCTGAACTCTCAGAATGTTTTTGGACGCTTGTTTAGATGGCACAGCATACACTCTATCGTTTTGTATGTTGAACGATTCCTCTTTGATGAAAATTTTCTAGTCAGTAAACAGAATTCGTCTGTGGGCATTGTTCGCGCACTGGCAAAGCACTGCTTTCGATTTTGCTGCTTTTATGATGCGCAACATGCTGTCCTTGCTGATGTTCATCTCACGAGACATTATTTCCTGCTTGCGCAGTGGATTTGGTCAAATTCGATCTCTTAGGGCTTTAATGGCTTGTGGCCTTGCGGTCGGATTTCGCGCGGTCTTTTATTTCATCAGTAACCAAATAACTTTACTATGTTTCAGCTAATTTCCAGTGAGTGCAACATTCAAAAGATTTCACTTTTTTCGTAGCCGACAACACGATTTTAGAGCGAGCCCCATTCCATGATTGCAAGCAACTAGCGCCCAATCTTTTGATGCAGTAATATAGCATAAGTGTCACTTGTCAAATAGTCGTCAAGTTAGAGTGGATTCAATGGTTCCCGAGAAAGAGTATGTTCAATACAATTGGGAGTACTAGGTATAAATGCCATACCTGATATTTAGGGTTCTAGTTGCCTTTGTTAGTTAACTCGAACTGAAATAAACTGTTTGTTTGTTGATATCGAGTCAAGCAATCTGATCGGCCTAAAATTTGTGTCAACGGAAACCGATTTACTAAAATTTCCATTTTGTGCTAAAGTTTGGTTTGGCCTTTCTAAGAAAAATGTCTGCCGCGGGAGATTCCTTTCACCAGTATGTCCAATGTCCTTACGACAAGTCGCACATTTTGTTGCGAGGACGACTGACAAAGCATCTGGACCAATGCAGCCGAAACAACTCGGGGAGTTCTGCGGGCTTTGTGATTTGTCCTTTTAACGAGAATCACCGCCTGATTGAGTCGAAGTTACAGGTAAGTTTAAATTTCTACCTGCTTTTAGATAGTTTCTTCATATTTTTATTTTCAAAGGATCACGTCAAGGTGTGCCCAGATCGCGCTATCTTTGAGAAATTTAGAATGGTCGATAAACAACCACCACAAGCAGCAGTAAAAGAATCAACTGAGAGACCTTGCCTCGTTGAATGCTTAGAGAATTGGGATGAAGAGCCCGATGTCCCCACTTATGACCCAGTTAAGAACTGCCGGGATAAACTGCTTGTCTTAAGCAGTGCAATTCAGGGTAAATCGCGTAGCGTCCGAAACGAAATACGTCAGCAGGAGCGTCGCCGATTTAACGAGATCACGAATACTCAAAAGAAATAATTTGAATTTGGCCATTTTATATGGATGAAATGAGATGTTTTCATCTTTGTGTTATGTGGTATAAACTTTGTTTGAAGGAACCTTCAGGTTCTGGACTCGGTGTAAGCTGGGGAAATTTGATGAACGTTTAAAGAGAATAAAAACATAACCGAAACCGTTAACCGATATTAACAGTTTAAAATTTGCAACCGAAACCGTAACCACAACAGGTAAAAATATTTTACATAACCGTTGCCCCTTTTTCTTTATAATCATAACCGATTAACATTAACGAAACAGAAACAAATATATTAGTCCAGTCAAGTTTGACATGCATGAAATATAGACCAGTCAGATTTTTTATATGTGATAGGGGACTGGTTAAAATGCTTAAGGGGATATATACGCCTAGAAGGCCAAAAAAGGTAATTTGTGAGATTATTTGTAGAAAAGTATATTAAATTTCGGATCAGAGTTTAAACTTAAAAGTATAGGCTAGGGTGTCCTAAAAACCGGCGTTTTCTGAAAGCTTATAAAGTAAAGTATTTTAGAGATTTTTTTCATTTTTTTCGGAAGACGTTTAGAGGTCGCGTAAGTCGAATTTTTCCCTAAAATCGGATATTCCTTACTGTTTTTGAATTTTACCTATAACTTGGTCAACAGCCACGATTTTCTGTTTTAAAAACAACATGTGTTAAGAAAAATATGCATATTTTACTTTTATGGGCTAAGCTGTTGCTCATTTAGGTGAAATGAAGTACATTTTTTTTGAAAATTTTTCATAAACGATCTAAAAAACGCATCATAATTTTTATATATAAAAGATGGGTAAATTTTAAAATATTTAAAAAAAATCTTTGAATTTGCTCTTACAGTTCCAGAGTTATATTTTTTTTAATGCGTTGTTTATTGCTTGAATTTAATAATAATTTTTACAAAAATGCCCAGAATTCGTCAACCGCTTGGTTGGTCAACCGCCTTCGTGGGTGAAACCAAAAACGCAGTTTGTTCTATTTTCGGTCTACTTTATGACCTATATGAGAAGATTCGTGGGTAAATTTTAAAATGGTACTCTAACTCGCGATTTTTGGCTGATGAGAACCATCTGTGCTCGTTTTTTACATCATTTATGAACAATTTACTAAAAAATGTTCTTCATGAGCAAAAGCTTAGCCAAAACTTATTGTTTATGCCCATTAAAGTAAAATATGGATATTTTTTTTTATTCATTTTGATTTAAAAACTTAGAAAATCGTGGTAATTGACCAAGTTATAGGTAAAATTCAAAAACAGTACAGAATACCCGATTTTACGGGGACTTGCGCGACCGAAAAATCTGAACAAAAATTTCAAAAATACTTAATTCTATAAACTTTCACCCGTGAAAATATAAAAAAAAATTTTTTTACACACCTAGTGTACATCAAGAAACTAAAATAAAAAAAACAAGAAAGAAAGTCGGTCAAGTCTGAATATAACTTACTCGGTACCTGTGAAGTGCTACCAATCACCGTTACCAATCATGTCGATTGTTTGTTTTCCTTATAACTCGACAACCGTTCATTCGATCTTTAGCATTTTTATGGCGGGTCGATAAATAGTCCTGATTACTAAATATGTCCTGAAGGAACGAACCTTCTATCAATAAAACTGTTGGAGATATGACGTTTTTTCCAATTTGCGGTGCGGGAGGGGGCGTGGCAAAAATTGAAAATAAACTTGATCTGCCTGCAAGTATAAGAAGCATATGTCCCATACATATCAAACGTCTATCCCTTACCATTTCTGAGATTTGAATGACTGACGGACATGGCTAGATCGACTCTGCTGTTGATGCTGATCAAGAATATATATACTTTATAGGGTCAGAGATGCTTCCTTCTGCCTGTTACACACTTTTGCACAAAAAACGAGAGCGTAAGTTAAAGTCGGTCCTGAAATCGATATACCCGTTACTCAGGGCAATTTGTGTTTAATAGCCTTTCCTTATGTTAATTAACAGAGCATTAACATTAATGTGACCATTTCAACATTATGGGAGCAAAAAGTGCATGTAGCGCCAAATGGTATGCAGCGATTTTTATAACCTTTATAACTCTGCCATTTATTATCCGATATTTATGAAACTTTCAGCGATTGTAGATATTGGGCACATACACTGCAAAATATAAGCTTGATATGTTTAAAATTGTAGAAGTTATTCAACATTTTCTATTGTGGGGGCGTGGCTCAAATTTGAAATAAACTTGATCTGCGTAGGGACAATAGTAGTCTACATACCAAATTTAGTCGCTCTAGCTCTTCTAGTCTCAAGACAGACGGACATGGCTATATCGACTCGGCTGTTGATGCTGATCAAGAATATATACATATACTTTAGGGGGTTCGAGATGCTTCCTTCTGCCTGTTACATACATTTGCACAACTTCAGTATACCAGCATTCATAATATAATTAACTGAATGTAACCCCTTAAGCCTAATTAGAGACTTCTAGCAACTTGGCCTTATTCTCTACACGTGATCGCAAAAAGGCAAAAGCAGAGTATTTTGAGACTTTAACTCCATTCGTGTTTAGCGATGAAAATCCCGTAACTGTGAATGATGAGCGCTACCGTGAGATGATATCCAACTTTTTTTTGCCCAAAATGCAAGAGATTGACTTGCATGACATGTGGTTTCAACAAGACGGTGCCACATGCCACACAGCACGCGCAATAATGGACTTATTGAGAGGCGAGTTCGGTGAACATTTTATTTCACGTTCGGGACCGGTCAATTGGCCGCCTAGATCGTGCGATTTAACGCCTTTAGACTATTTTTTGTGGGGCTATGTTAAAGCTCATGTCTATACAGACAAGCCCGCTTCAATTGACGCATTGGAAGACAACATTGAAGCATTTATTCGTGAGATACCGGCCGAAATGTTGGAAAGAGTATGCCAAAATTGGACTAAGCCAAAAGTGGACCATTTGAGGCGCAGTCACGGTCTACATTTGCATGAAATAATCTTCAAACATTAAATTATATGCACCGTACTATCGATTCAAATAAAGATTTCATGCATTTTTCTGAATTTTAAGTGTTTTTTTTTTTTAACTTTCCTATAGCTCTTTAAAATCACCCTTTACAAAAAAGTTGAGCTTAATCTGGAAACGCTCAACTACTTTCATGACCGCTACGATACTCAAGCCATCTCTCTTAATCTCTTGCTTAACCTTAACCACATGCCACACTGGAGCTCTGTTAACACCGAATGCAGTCTCTGCAATTTGCATGCAACTGAAAACGTCATACATTTACTTGGAGAATGCCCAATTTTATCAGAAATAAGAAGCGCACATTTGGGAAGCCGATTCCTATTGAAAGCAGACGTCTTAAATTGGTTAAACGGCCAGGACTGGACGAGACCATCCTCTTTTCTACAAAAGGCTCTAAAATATAGAATCTCTATTATAAATGAATTTTTGCATTTATTCTGTAAACTAAATTTTATATATTTTTCCTTAAGTTTTTCTTTGTCAATGCTTAAACCGAGTACCATGTTTAAATAAAATAAATATCTACTACTACTCTCTACTATTTAAATCAATAAATTTGTATCTTAATAACCAGACCTAAACTTTGGTTTTGGGTTTTCATGATCATTGTTCAATGTTTACGAAAAAACAAATTTGGTTTGAATAGGTTAATTTATGTGGCTGCAGGAGCTAAAAATGTGAACAAACCTGGTCCAACACACGTTTATGCAAATTTCTCTTAAACCTGACCCATTTGGGGGAAAACGGATAATTTATTTGAGTTCAGCGCGTAGAAGTACATTAGGAATGTTGGTTATCTTCTCTGGTTAAAAAGTTGACTTTTTTTGTAAACTTGTGTAATCTAGTCCCAAAAACTCTGGTTAAATGGTAAGATATTAAAAAATGCCTTAAAATAGGGGAAATTTCCCAAAGTGCCGTGAACAAGTTTTTAGGAAAATAACATAATCAATAAGTGTTGCATACTCTTAGGATGAGTTAGAAATAAATAATTACATTTTGATAAAAATTCTAGAAATAAATTTGTGACTGAATATTGGGCTCAGAGCATAACGATGTGGAAAGCATTGTAAAACGTTGGCCGAAGCAAAACCTGCGCCCAAAACTCACGATTCTCAAGTTCGACATTAACCATTATTCCATCTTGGCAGCCGCTGTTTAAAAACTTCTACTAGCATAAATTGCCGAACCGATTTACACCAGTCCGTCTGGATGGCCAAAAATAATAATCTGTTGTTGGTTTCCCCCTATTTTGTGACACTAAAAACAGAAGCGATTGACCAACCGAACAAAAAACACAAGTGAGTGAGCTAATCAGCATCAAAATGAACAACTAAACCACGTTACTTTGTTCACTAAAGTCTGTTCTGTTTAACCCAACACAAGTGTACACATTTATTTAATAAGAAACGCATAGCTGTAACCAATATGTGGAATACCAATTTGAAATGGGTATTTTTTGATATTCTATATCTAGGCAAACAATTCATTTTTCCAATTTAAATCTTAGCAATTCCAATTACACCGCAACCAATGCGAGCTCCAGCATTTCCGGTGGTCTTGCTGAGCTCGTGTCCACCCTTGCCCAAATCATCGGCATCGGCATGCACCACCACAGTGCGTCCCACAATGCTTTCCGCACCGAAGAGTGTGATCTTGGAATCGGTAATGCAGACGCAAGTGGGCCCATCGCCAGATGCCTCAATGTTGCCCAAATCACCCAAATGACGATTCTCATCGGTGGGGGCGCCATGCTCCTTGCTGTGGGGATTGAAGTGGGGACCCGAGGACATGCAGCCATTGGTGTTATCGCCAAACTCATGCACATGGAAGCCATGGAGTCCCTTGGCCAGGCCGGTCACCTCGCCGCTGACGGTAACGGGAGCTCCAGCGCTCTGTTGAAGAGGGGAAGAAAAAATAATAGATAATAAACACAGCTTGATAAGCCCTCAAGTGCGCACAATCTTGATACATATCAATTACACTCATACATACATATGTACATATTTATGTATGTATCTCAGTGAAGAACTTATATAATTATGCATTTAACAATGACAAGGCAAAACGTAAAATTAATATGCTCAGACGCACTGTCATTGTTGTACGAAGAGCGGTGGTGAGGGGATGCCGGCACTTTGAACCTGAATTGTATTGTCGTTGTTGTTGCTGGTCTGCCATTTTATTTTCGTTGCTAAATCTACCGTTGCACTTGACTTTGGACTCACCTCCTGTTCAAAGAAAACGGTACCCTTGGCATCGCCATTAAGAACGCACACAGCTTTAACCACCATTTTTGCTGTTGTTTTTAACAATCAATTGAAATTAATTTAAATTGAATAATTGCAATTCGTATCGATTCGAACGTGCTACAAGTCTGGAATGTACTAGGGCTATCAAAACAGCACTAGAGATGAGCAATTTGTTACCCGTCACTTGTAACGACTAGTGACATTTGGCTCATAGTAGCAGTTACAGATATCTAAAGATGTTGCTATCTGTTATCGATATCAAAAAAATTAATTGAAAAATATTTAGATTTCTTCGGTCAGCTTTTCACAGCTGCCTAATTTCATGCAGCCTCTTATACCCTTGGTTCAATGGCACAATCTTGAGGTCATTCGCTGGATAAGCTAAATGAACTCAGCCATTCGGAGTATTTCCCCATAAGAGATGGATGTCCATTTGGCAGGTCATCCGGTGCGGATAATCAAATCACTGTTCCCACATTTGACATTCGCACGGGCACCTTTTACCAAGATTTTCTATCGATAAGTCCAAGTGTCGTCAATAGAGCAGCTGATGGTGATTAGTCAAGGTAATCACCAAAGTTTGAAATCTATTCATAATAATAAATTCTTTTCATAATAAAGATAATAATTAATATATGTTTATCAGATAAATAAGACCCGAAAACTGACCATTACCTGAGGGAATTACCACGAGAACATGCTACTTGACAGGTGGGAAGATAATTTTGAGGTATTCAGAAGGAACCAAAAGAACTCGCATCCGTATGCGAAAATTGCGGCCAAGTTTAAAGATGCAGGATAGATAGTGACCCGTAAATGCAAGAATAAAGGCAATGAATTATTTTATAAGCGTAAGTAATCAAAATTCCTCTATTAATTAGGAGCGAGCTGAACCCAAACGGAGTGTCTGGAGGAGCCCTAGCTCAATGGCGCCACTTTGACAGGGTACATCGCATTTTCGGCAACGTAAAATCTGTAAACGTAAGCAAAAAGCAAAGCATTGAAAAATGCTATTCAATGAAATATTATCATATAACAAAAATGCTGCTGATAATAAGACCATGGGCCTTTGAAATATGTATAAGTATAAGCAACGCGGTTGAATCATCTTGTACCACCCGGCCAGAATATCAATCGCCGGTCCTGTGGTCAGTTAAAATGATACTGACCTAAGCCAAGTTTCCTCGAATACTCAGTAATGCATTTATATTTGATTGAATTTAAAAGTAGAGCATATAAATTTGCTTTCTTATTATTCCTCTCTTATAGTTTACCAATTGTTTGTCTCATTCTTCTACTTTTGACGTCATTTATTGTGGTTTACCTTAAAAACTCTTGTTTTTTCCCTTTCCGAACCCATATGTCTGGTTCCATTGATTTTAAATCTAGTCTTATATATGGCTTTCTATTTCCAATTCTCCTCGACTTCTACTTCTTACTCCTTTTCCTTTCATTTCATCCATTTTGGTTCCATCTTTATATTTTCCTCTTCTTATATTTCTTAATTTTTCTTTTTTAAAAACGCTTCTTTTCCTTCTATTAACGTTCCTTTCTACATCATTCGCCTTCAAATCCATCTTCCTTCTTAAATGTTTTTCTGATCTAATTTTTCTTTTATATAAAAACAATATCAATGAAACAATTCAAATACTGCATGAGACATTTCCTAGTCATGTACTCTCTCAACCACATTTATGCCAAATGGTCATGGAAAATGTCGATAAAAGAGTGCGTATGTGCCAGCAAAGCTGTAGAGGCCCTTTGCCCGATGTGCTATTCTATAAATATGATGTAATAAGAATAAGGTGGTCCCGTCATGAGAGTTGCTCTCTCGATTAGTCCTTTATTGTCAGTACTTGACAGGCTGTCAACAGAGTAGGCTCGTATCGGACGAAATTTTTTCGGATTTTTGTTCGTCGCTTTAACCCTTACGTGAGGTGAAAAAAATTACTTTTGCATTTATTGTCGTGCGAGTATTAAAACTGTGGGAGTAAATTTTATTCATGTTCCATAGATGGAAAAAATGAAAATTGTGGGAAGTATCCTTAGGATGTAGTTTTGGTCCTAATGGAATCTGCCATACACATTTTAAAGCTACCGATTGGAAGCCTTTTACCAACAAAGTTCAGGTGTCGAAGAGAAGACGTCTCATGCCAGATACAATTTCACGGGCCGGAGCGTGAACCGAAAATCATTCGACATAGGGCATAGGCTGCTACAGTAGGCTGCAAGTGCAAGTGTACCCCACTGCCATTCTAAGGGTTAAACACTGAAAATGTTGCCGTTTCACTCACTCACATGAAATTAGTAGGCTCACTATCATTTGTCAACATACTATAAGGGAGAGATTTTACGGACGGGACCACCTTATACTAATTTCATCATGGTCCTATCTAGGGGGCCAATTCTGATCACCATTCTCTCGATTCGGTGATCAGAATCGGCCCCGACACAACTAAATCTCAACCCTAATGGAGTAATAGAGCTGTTTCACCTGCTGTGAACTTTGTTTTATCGTGTAACGCCCCATTTTACTAACCCAAACTTTTCAGCTGTCACATTGTTATTTTTTTATGCTGCCAACACTTTACTTTAACTAATACACAATAAAGATATAAGCTTCCTCAAAATATTAATTGCGTCTATTATATTTTAAGGGTACTGTATACCTTCAGAAAATTTTGTTTTCAATTTTTTTTTCTTTCTTAAATTAAGTGTTATCTTCTTAAAATTTCAAGTCAAAAAAAAAAAAATTTTTTTTTGAGAATTTTTTTTGTGGAGGTAGGTCAGTATCGTCGTATTTAAAAAATAATATGTTGTCAATATTTTTTTACTTTTATGACGGCTTTTATAAAGGTCATAAACTTGCTGTTTTTACTGGCTCGAGGTCTTGTTATGCTATTGGCATAACTTTGAACAGAGGCACACACGACAAAAAAGGAGGCTTCTGGTTTCATGAGGGACCAAATCCGCACTCATCAGCGATCTTGGGCCTGAAATGTCTATCCAAAGAGCAGCCTTTAATGCCAGCGACGCCAAAACTGTTTGGGAATTCCAAAGGCAGCTTGCGCGCAAAACACAAAAAAGACAGCCTAAGACAGCCATTCCCCTTTGTAAGTGTGTGGCCTCCATTGGACTTTGTTTACAAATAATTTTGTTTACAAATCAACTGCTGTTTCCGAAAAAATCATTAAAAAAACACTAGAAATTAATAAATATTAATTTTGTATTAAATAGTATGAAAATTTTTCAAAATCAAACTTTTTAATTTTCTTACGTTTTCTGAAGATAATTTGTTTTGCCACGTTTTTACGTTCTTTTACCCAACTTTCACGGGAACTACTAAAATGATTTTGATAATATCTTTTCTCGGTAAAAGCTAACATCTAAACGCATCAAATTCATATTTTAAATCCATTTGAAACAGTTTTTATTTTATCGAAAAAAGTTGTCGAAACTTTAAACGCGATTATCACGAAACCATTTTTTTTCAAAATGGTTACCCGAATAAAAAGAGTAACTGTGGACCGATTTTCAAAATTTCTTTTTTAAAATACTCCTAATATTCACCATTCTGGTCGAACAACAAATAATGGAGCTACGACCAATGAAGGGGGAAAAATAAAGTCGAATTTCGAAATTTTGACTTTGAAACCCGATCACTTCGTTATTTTTTGAACGATCCTAAATAATTTGGTCCACAGTTACTCTTTTCATGAGCCTATGATTTTAATTTTTGATCAATTTGAACCGGAATACAAAGACAAACGCAGCAACAACAATAACAACAACAAAAATTTCTAAATTTATTTTAACCGATTGCCTATCGAATAAACAAAACCTTTTGTAAATATCACTTTTAGTTTTTTTGTTATTTAATTTTTTGCTAACATCTACAAAATGGCACCCGAAAATGGCACATGGATCAAGAATTTTTGTACTCAATAGTTCAATAAGAGTGAAAATTCTCGATCCAAGAACGAAATTCTTGATCCAAGTATGAATTTTTGATCACGTCGTTCTTGATCCAAGAGCACCAATTCTTGATCTAAATCGAGTACAAAAATTCTTGTAAAAACCATGGGGGGTGGGAGTGGAAATTGCGGACGGGGAGGGGTTGTGGGAGGGGTCGGTACCACAACACCAACTTATTTTTTTTTTTTTATTTTATGTTTTGTTTACC
The DNA here is from genome assembly GCA_018904265.1 of Lordiphosa collinella. Taxonomy (NCBI): domain Eukaryota; kingdom Metazoa; phylum Arthropoda; class Insecta; order Diptera; family Drosophilidae; genus Lordiphosa; species Lordiphosa collinella. Next base: position 13,474 of record JAEIFV010000213.1, on the reverse strand, counting down.
TTTACTGCGACTCGAATTCGGGACATTGAAAGACTGCACTCACTGCACTAAACTGACGGGGAGCGCTCTTCGCTCGTAGTAAGAAAATGGATTGAAATCTGAGTTTGAACTAATGCATGCACAGTGGGCATATGACTAAATGTTGGAATCAAATTTACATGATCCAACACGACGAGGGATTCCAAAAGAATAATAAATACACAATGCAACTTTCATCCTTACCTCATTATGCTCCTTACAAGAGATGGCTCGTAATGAATTATCGTTTGTTTTCTCTTATGAGTAGTGCTTCTGTAAGCAAATGATTATTGGTGTGACTTACTTCTAATGTAATTTGCTAATTTTTCAGTCCATTCAATATTAAGAAAATAAAAAATATGATGAAAAATAGAGAAAAGTTAACTTCGGCTCGGCCGAAGTTTGTTTACCCTTGCAGTTTGATTTTCTAAATAAGACTACTTTTCGGACTTTACTTTTCTTCAGGAGCTATACTATAAAGACGACCGATTTCAACCAAACTTAGTGGCATCATGGAAAGCAAAACAAACGAATTATAATAAAAGGCGATTTCATTTAAAACAAAAAAGTTTTTCTCCATAGAATTTATTTTTCAACCGATCATTTATCCTGCAGCTATATGCTATAGTCATGCGATTTTGACAAAACTTTGAAGAATTGTGTAAAAGTATATAAAATAAATATATGCTAACGTAAGGGACGTTTCCATTGAAAACCAAAAAGTTTTTCTCACTAAAAATAGTTTTCCGACCGACCGTTCCTATGACAGCTATAAGCTATAATCATCCAATCCGGCCGGTTCCGACAAATGTGCAGCATAGAGACAGACGGACAGCGCTAAATCAATTAAGCTCGACATTCTGATCAAGAATATATATGCTTTAAGGGATGGTGTCGACAGTACTTGTACGGTCAGCTCAAGCAGCTCACGAACTTCCGACTCCATAAAACGAGTCAAGTATCCTTTGGGTAGCCACGGACTCCGGCTCCGAGCTAATAGTGAGAAGGCGAATCAAGAAGCCGAATTGGCTTTAGTGCGTCTTCGGTAAGTAGGCTGAAAAATCGCTGAAGCTTGATAACTAGAGGGCCTGGCCTGGCCCGCCCCCCATGCCGACCTGATGCCGACCTTTGGATACCGAAAAAGAACCACTCTAGGTTTCTGGAACGTCAGAACGCTACTTGATGACGGAAACGAACTGGTACCACCTTGACACCTCAGCTAAATCGGCAGGCCTCAAAATCAACACGAAGAAGACAAAAGCGCTCAGCATCCATTCCGGACAATCCCAGGCTCTGTTTTTGGACGAAGAGCCAATTGAGCAAGTTGAGCAATTCAGCTACCTGGGAAGCGTAGTCGCTGTTGATGGAGGGACGGAGCTCGATGTGAATGTGCGCCTTCAAAAAGCTAAAGGTGCCTATCTGCTGTCAGCTGTTTGGCGTTGCTCGACCTATCCACAATTGCTCAAAATCAGGCTCTTCAAGTCGAACGTAATGCCAGTGATCTTATACGGTTCTTCCACTGGGAAAATTACAACTTCCATAGTGGCGAAACTCCAAACATTTGTAAACCGTTGCCTGCGACGCATCTACTGCATATTCTGGCCTGACAGAATACGGAACTTTGTCCTACTTAAACGAGCGAATATGGAGAGTGTCGACATCATAATACGCATGATAAAATGGAGCTGGATAGGACATACATTGCGAAAAAGCGAGAACAACATCGCAATGAAGGCAATGGAATGGAAACCGTTAGACGGAGTCGGGCGGTCACGTGGCAGACCCAAAGAAACTTTGAGGTGGACTGTTGGTAGAAAGGCGCAAAGCATCGGAAAAAGTTGGGGAGAACTGAAAGCGACGGCCACCAACAGAGTTCGCTAGAGGAGAGTAGTGGTTGATGCCCTATGTCCCACAAGGGATCGGAAGAAGAAGATGTGGTCGGAAACGCTTCCTTCAATGCGTTACAAACATCCGGTCAATTTTATAATACCCTCTGCCAGGATATAAAAAGTTAATAATATTCATTTAAAAGTTCACACTTTGACTTGACTTCTACGGAACGTTTTTTTTTTTTGCGCCAATATGCCTAAAGCTAAGTTCACACAGGCAAATAATTCACCCAAATTTCGATGAAAATTTTGCTAAATAACCAAGATGTCAGATGTTTTAAGACTTAAACCTTAAGCTATGGCTCCCCATTTACAAATAATTTGCTCAAATATGCTCAAATATATGTATTTATTATTCTTTTTTAAATTTGATTCTAAAATTTAGTCATATGCCTAATGCACAGGTTGCCTAATATAGCATCAAACTGTTAACCGAGTCTCAAATTGGAAGTACATCAAAAATCCAAAAGAGTAAGCTTAAGTCTGAGCGAGACTTGGTAACCTGTTTAAGCCACGACCTGTGATGTACATATGTATAATCCTAAGCCAATGTTCGCCAGTCAAAGCCCTGAGCATAATAGCCGAATGCTTGCCCAAGTCCATGCCAGAGAGTCAATCGTACTCTGCGCTTCATGGTAAGCAGATCGTTATTGATTTGCTGTTAAAACAAAGCAATTCAAATTATGATTTAGTTTGAAGGCCATAATAAAGTTTACTCTTATAATTTTGTTAATCTTCTGGGATTAAACGTTTAATAAGTAAATCTAAATAATATTGGCTACACAATTTTTCACTTCTTTACTTTCACAGTTCAATCTTTAAGGCACAATTCTTGTCTGTTCTCTCTTATTGGCGAAGCTTTGCTTTGCCATTTCTTGTGCTTGGACTCGCAGTCTCCTCGGCTAAAATTCGCATGGAATAGTCGCATATAAACCGCCCGGCAGTGCGCACGAGTCGCGCGCGCGTTTTTCTCTTTATGCTTATATTGTGTATGTATATATACTTATATACATTTAAAGGTTCAATAAGCTAAATACAATAATAGCAATAAACAAAAAAGCTGTGTTTAAAGGAGTGCTCTTTGTTTGTTTGCTTGTTCCCATCCGCCTGTAAAACAAAGGATTGCTTACATTTTGATATGCGGCATGTTTATTGTTGTATTCATTCATGAGATTGATCAAACAAAGGAGCATCGAAAAGTGCATTTAATTAAGTCGGATAAAAATAACAATTCCACTTATATACTCGTAGGTGCATTTTTTTTCAAGCCGATCGGTTGGCGTACTCATAATTTTTTATGAAATTCGATCTCAGCATGCGGAACAAAAATGAATTTGCGGTCTTGAAAAAAAATGTGCTCGGTCGCTGATTGCATCTTTATGAGGGAGTTTGCATTCATTTTTGTTTTCTTTATAATGCCGAATACGAGAAGGCAAAACCCACTCAGATTGTGCTGAAGTTTTAATACGCTTACAAAGGATCGCTACAACTGATCTTACCGATGGATTAGATAAAAAAGCAAAAATGTAAAGTTGAGTTGTTTACCAAAAGTTACAAAAGTTTTTTCCCTTGAAAGAGGGTATTTTCAACCGACCAGCCACATTTTCACCATACAATTTGGCAGTTCTTTTTGAAAGCAATTAAACGCCCTAGTAATCCCCTCAAAAGACAATCCAACTGCTAAATTTCCTCAAAAAACCAATCTTTACAACAATATGTAACACAAATATTCATTTATCTGTAGAGCACACACTTATGTATTCCATTTAAACTTATTTCAAAACAATACAGTATTATAATTATAAAACACTAGCTGAATACCCGGTGTCGCCCTGGTCCTTTGCACTGTTAGAATATGATTCTTATGAAAGCGTTTATAAGCAAAATTCAACTAGCTGCAAATCGATATTAACCGTTTTACATTGGGGAATACTACGAATTTCCAGCCCATACACCAAAAGAGAGCACATTCGGTCACAAAAACTAATCATGACCGGATTTTCTCACTTTAAGATTACTTTCTCACTTCAAGAACTTTTTTTGAGAACGCAAAATCTTGATGTAAGTTGATATTTTCCGTTTTTGAGAACATTTTAAAATCAAAAATAAATTTAAGGTCCAGGTCCAGTGTCCACGTCCAGATCCACCGTCCAGGTCCACTGACCAGATCCACTGTCTAGGACGACCGTTCAGGTCCAAGTCCACTGTCCAGGTCCACTGTCCAGATTCACCGTCCAGGTCCACCGCCCAGATCCACCGCACAGGTCCACTTTTGGCATACTCTTTCCAACATTTCGGCCGGTATCTCACGTATAAATGCTTCAATGTTGTCTTCCAATGCGTCAATTGAAGCGGGCTTGTCTGTATAGACATAAGCTTTAACATAGCCCCACAAAAAATAGTCTAAGGGCGTAAAATCCCACGATCTAGGCGGCCAATTGATCGGTCCCGAACGTGAAATAAAATGTTCACCGAACTCGCCTCTCAACAAGTCCATTGTTGCGCCTGAGCTGAGTGGCATGTGGCACCGTTTTGTTGAAACCACATGTCATGCAAGTCAAGCTCTTGCGTTTTGGGCAAAAAAAAGTTGGATATCATCTCACGGTAGCGCTCACCATTCACAGTTACGTTACGATTCGCATCATCCTTGAAGAAGTACGGTCCAATGATGCCACCAGCCCATAAACCGCACCAAACTGTGACTTTTTCTGGATGCATTGGTAGCTCTTGCAATGCTTCTGGCTGATATTTACTCCAAAATCGACAATTCTGCTTATTTACGTACCCATTGAGCCAAAAATGAGCTTCGTCGCTGAACACAATTTTTCGGTAAAAATTCTACGTTGCGGTAGGTCGTTCGGCTGCAATTCTTGCACCAGCTGTATTTTGAAAGGCTTCACACCTAAATCCTTCCGCAAAATTTTCCACGTTGTTGAGTAACAGAGGCCCAATTGCTGCGAACGGCGACGAATCGATATTTGATGGTCATCATTAACACTGGCCGATACAGCTGCGATATTTTCTTCAGTTGGCACTCTACGTAAGCGTGTTGGTGGTTTAATGTCCAACAATGTAAACTTGGCGCGAAAGTTAGTCACAATAGCCCGAATAGCCGCTTCAGTGGGTCGATTAAACTGTCCATTAAAAGGAAGAAGCGCGCGATGAACTTTCTTAACAGAGCACGCATTTTGATAATAAAATTCAATAATTTTCAAGCGTTGTTCGTTTGTAAGACGGTTCATGGTTAAATTATAGACCAAACTGAAGATGTTTGACAGTGAAACAAAACACGAAACGTGCGTGAGCTGTGTAAGCCAGTGTTGCCAAAAAGATAATAGCTAAAAAATCACCCTTTACAACACCCCTGTCGCCTTGGTTATTTATTAAATAAATAAACATTTTTGTCGGACTAACTGGGAGTAGAGCCCAAGACCATTGGCGCGACCATCGTAGACGGTTAAGCTATTGCCATGCGTCTGAAGACGCACGTGTGAATGCCTACATATACTTTTCGGTGGAGTGGTTGAGGTGAGCTGAATTGTGCTCATTTCAGGAATATTCGGAACACTTGTTCTCAAGTATTTGAGAGAACATTCTGTTCATATTTTAAGATAAAGAAATCTTATTTTCTGAGCACGTTTTTTTCCTCTGTGTAGATCTGAACCACTTTTAAACCGTTTGTAGACGCTTTCGCACCGGTTCACTAAATACATAGCCTATGTTTCTTTCCTGGTCGATATGAACATACTGTCAAATTTCGTAACGATCGGTTCGGGCTTAGACGCCCATAAGGAACACAAATATACCTATATACTCAACTAATCTATATATTAATACGCTAAGAATTTTTCATACAAAAGTACCGCCCCCTTTTTAGCAGAGTTAAATAAATTTATGTAACCCAAAATTTATACCATATGTTCTTATGAGTATTTAGGTGTGGCCATTGCAAACAAAAAATTAATTGCTATTATTTATGGTTTTATAACGAAATAAAAGTTTTACCAATACAAACAAGCTTCACGACTTTTTTGACCCTTTGGTTTACACCTCCAAGCTTTTCGGACCGTTCCATCTGCATCTTCCATTTACCAACGCCTGCATTGTAATCTAAAAATTAAATGCTATCATAAATATTTATTTATTATAATATTTAATTTACGGTTATAGTTACAAACTTAAGCAACCAGCGGGTGGACAGCCATTGCTACAGTGGCTTTCGGCTGATTTTTGATGTTATTTTGTCAAAGTATTTGGATGGAGAGTAACTTAAACTAACAAAATAAAGGGTATTATAGCTATGCATACATATATACGAAAATAATTATGATTAGATTGTTGAATAATATTAGAAGATTTGAGAAATTTGATTATGTCCTAAAAGGTTTTTTGGGGAAGGATTTTTAAATAGGGTGGTTAGGTTATCTGTGAAGCTGTGCCTTTTAATTTGACCAGTGATGTACATTCATTTCATTGCAATTCAATTTAAACGTGTTCTATCTCGAGATCATTGCAAGTTTCGCGGTTTTTGCCCGTAGTTCGAACCATTTCCGATGAAACAAGCGCCACAACCATTTTCAACATTTTGGCCCCTATTTCAATCCATAATTTTGCAAATTTTTGCGATTTTTTTTGTTAATTTCACACTAAACTACAACAAAAAACCTTTGCAAGCAAGCGTCTAACCATTCCGCAAAGTTTCGTCGCAATCGGATGAATGGTATAATTTAGCTAAGTTTCAGGCTTGTGGACCATTTCCCACCCATTTCTTCATCTTAGAAACCTTTGCGGGCAATCGTCCAACCATTCCCCAAAGATTAATCGTTTTTGGACCATTTTCCGATCATTTCTTCAACTTAGAAACCCTTCTGGGCAAGCGTACAACCAATCCCCAAAGTTTCATTACAATCGGATTAACGGCATAATTTGGCTAATTTCGCTGCTATTGGACCATTTCCCGGTCATTTTAAACCTGGTTACTGTATCCAGCTTGGCTTCATTTTAATACCACTTATCAGCTCTAGGCGTTCGACCACGACCGTCTTTAGCCACCAGTACCTTAGTCTTCTGCTCATTTATTTGTAGACTCCACAGCTGACAGTAGTCGTTCAGCTTATTTATCATACTTTGGAGCATTTCGGGAGTGTCCGCCAGTAACGCCATATCATTAGCATACAATTAATTTAATTTTTATACTCTGTACCAAAGGTACATAGAGTATAATAAGTTTGTGCAAAAGTATGTAACAGCCAGAAGGAAGCATCTCCGACCCCATAAAGTATATCAGGCCTGTTCCGAATTCCGAACGTTTTCAAAAAGTAAAACGAAACAAAAACGAACGTTTTACGATTTGCTGTTCCCAATTCCGAACGATTTGGTTACGTCTCGACTTTTCAAACTCGGTTTCGAAAACAGCTGGCTGGCTGGCCTGCGCACATGTTTGTTTACATCGTCATCAGCCAGAGTTGTCATCATCTCTATAATTTAAGTTTATAAAGCTCTTATTTACGATTTATATCCATTTGTTTATACTTAAACCAGTATTTAAATATTACATTTGCATTTGTCATATCAAATATGGTTAAACATAGCTAAGTGAAATAGAAAAGGTGCGGTCCGATTAAATAAATTTATATGCAGCAACCGCCGGTTGAAGGTCGAAATTGACTAAAAAGAAAGTGGAATTCAGAACAGCTCGGTTTGGCCGCGGCCGCTCGGTTCTGTTTTTCATGCAATATTTTATAGATGTTTATAAAAAAATTCTAATCAATTAAACTTCAACTTTAAGCAATTTAAGTAATAATGTTAAACGGTCTTAAAAATGTTCAACTATTCGAATAATTCGAATATTTAGTTAATCATATTGGGTAAGTATTTTAATGCTTTGAATAGGAATTACTTTTAATTCCACTGACTCTGCAGCGCACGTTTTGAAAACGACAATTCTTGTCGATTTGCGGAATTCGGAACAGCAATCAACTCAATTTGCGGCAATTCCACTCGTTTTCGGAATTCGGAACAGGCCCGAATATTCCGAGCCACTCTTAAATGCTACCCAGCTGCGTTTACAGATAGCCAAATTCTGAATAACATCTAGGGTATTCAGTATTCAGTATACAAAAAAATTGAGACAAAACATCTGGATTTTATTACGATAATTTTCTTATTAAAAATGTAAATTGCGTGACTCGGAGAACAATTAATCCCTTGTGGTAGAGAAATATAAGCATATATGTGTACACTTGTGTGGGCTTCATATCAGTGCCATTAGTTTTAAACTGGCACAGATTACTTTGAATAATACAGGGGGCGTGATCGGGCGGTTGCCAAAAATTTTAGCATATATTTCTAGCTAAATACGTATTTATATTTAAAAAAAAAGAACGAAGATTCTTGGAAATTCAATCGACACTGTCACAATTAATGTGTTTGTGCATATATGCTATATGTGGTTCACTTAGAAACAAAATAAACCAATTAAAAAATTTACGGCATTCATTTTGGTACACATGGTGATATATTGTACATACATGACTGAGCATTGTGTGCTGGAATAATTCAACAATGGAGAGTTTAAATGTACATTGACTTGCTTTTTATACTCTGTACCAGAGGTACAAAAAGTATATTAAGTTTGTGCAAAAGTATGTAACAGCCAGAAGGAAGCATCTCCGACCCTATAAAGTATATATATTCTTGATCAGCATCAACAGCCGAGTCGATATAGCCATTTCCGTCTGTCCGTCCGTTCGAATGAAACAGATCTCAGAGATGGTAAGAGATGCGGGTTCGACGTGTATGGGACAAAAACTTCTCAGACTTGCAGGCAGATCAAGTTTATTTTCAATTTTTTCCACGCGCCCTCCCGCCCTCGCAAAGATAAAAAACGTCATATCTCCCACCGTTTTATAGATAGAAGGTTCGTACTTATGGACATATTTCGGTATGGTAAAGCTCGGATGAACGATAGTCAAGCTATAAGAAAAACTAACAATTTTGTGGGCAGCACCGGTCGTAACGACGATGGGCAGCACTTCACACACCTTAACACAAACTTTGACAGGTACGGAGTATATTATAGTCGAGCTTGACCGACATTCTTTCTTGTTTAGTACATATTTGCCATATGAAGAGCTTTTGTTTATCGGCGAGCCGGTAATGCCCCATGCATGTATGATGTGGCTTAGCTTGTAATCAAACAACTCGGACTGAGTCACGACTTCCCCAGGAACAGACACATTGATAACAATAATATACGCCTTGAATAAAAACTTATTCATCCGGGTTAAAAGATGCTACGGGAAAAAGATCTAAGGGCCTCTTTTGTCCATAAACGGTAGCTACACGTGCAACAGCGAGCACCGGAATTCACCCATTACTGCATTCTACCTGTGGAACCAAAATCTGATGTGAGGGCCCATCAACGATAGCCAAAATAGAACATATAATTTTTCAGTTTTCTTTCTGAAGCTGTTTCATATGTATTTTTAATAGCTCATTCATTTATATGAGCTTAACATATGACGTCTGGATTGAAATGAAAGCAAAAAGTCATTCACGTTGGCAAATGAATGGATGAACCATGGACAAGTCAAAGGAACATTCGCTGAAGCAACAACATACATACTAAGCATACACTTTCGTTGGTACGGACGGGTTTGACCGACTAAATTATTTGTTCGTCGTCAGAAATTCGTTCAAGGGCGTAGCCAGGGGTCGGGGGCAGCTTTGTCTAAATGTTTCTTAAATAAATAATTAAAGATGCTTTCGATATGAAACAAGAAACAATCTTCAAAATAACGTCGGAAAAATTAAAATATAAATGAAACGTGGCCCCATCACTGGCTGCGCCCTTGAATTCGTTCCAATTATTATTTTGGCGAATTGTTTCATGTTTTACCGACTGCAAATGATAAGATCGTTTCACGGAATTTACTTTCTTCGAAAAGTTTGTCGCTCACATTTCCATAGAAAAGTAGAAGAATATTCATTGTTCGATTGGGCTAAAGCAGTGCTGCCATTTTACCTATTTTGAAAGTGGAAATGCTATTAATTTTTGAAAATGATATTTGCTGTAAATCTAGAATTTTTTAAACTATGCTTAGCTATTTTTATCAAGATCGGTATTTTTGAGACGAAATGCGAAATAATGCCTATTAAATTGGTTTAAAACTTAAACTTGGACATTCTTTGCTATAGGTCTCTGAAGTGAATTTCGGAGTGATGAACTAAGGTAAATTCATAAGAAATAACATCAGTTCATAAGTGATTTCAGTAGAGTTTCATTACTCATAAAATTTAGTATTCAAATTTATGCCTAACAAGCGAACATCATAAAAGATCGCGTTGTTTGTGTTAAATTCATGACCGATTTAGAACATAATTCATATATTAGGGAAGCCATGTTATTAGTACAAGGTTTTACAAATTAGCGCTAATTTCAGTACTGATTCGGTATAGAGCCAAGCTGATGATTTTATTATACCGTGATCCAAAAAACAATCTTTCTTAGATTTAGCTGTCATGGATATATAACTTCGTGGAAAAGATTTGAATGCTGATTTGACGAAATCTAAACTCTGTCATAATTGTCACAACTGAGATCAGTTTTTTGGTTAGAGCCGATCCTTTGCAGCTTTTATACCTATTACCGTAGAGTAAGGGTATACAAAAAGAAAGACCGACCATAAAGTTTTCTTTAGTTCGTTAACACAAAAAAGGAGATTCGAAGCATTTCCTGTCCCTTTTTAAAGAAATTGATTTGTTGGGTATGTTGTTCAACCTTCCCTCCTATCAATATTATAGATGTACAATTATTGATAAATTAGGTAAAACTGTCTTGGAAAACCATTTTAACTAAACGATTTGGCTATGACCGATCGTTTTGAACAATATACATAATATACATAAAATTGCAGATCTTATATGTATTTACTGCCAGATCAAGTTTATTTTCACAGCAATGGCGATGGTCAGCACTTCACACGGTTCATCTGGTGCTACAATAAAAAGCTATCAGCTATATACAAACTAATTCTGGTAAAGGGTATATTACAGTCGACTTAGAGTAGGTGAAAGTATTTGGTCGAATTTTCTATATTGTCTGCATTATTGGTGATAAGACAGACAGTCTTTTTTCAGTGTTTGCGATGAGCGGACATGGCACTATGATTGATGTATAAAAATATATGTGTGTGAAGGTTACTATGCACAGTGGACGAGCTTGTATAGAGCGGGCGGAAAAAAAACTTCTACTGAAGATATCGTTTTAAAATTGTTTTTTCAAAATTCTATAAAAATATAAAAACATATAGTGGTCATACCTGAACATCTCCAAAACCCACGACCCTCCGACCCCAAGTAAATAAATAGAAATAACACAGTTCAACAAATATTTGGTCCAAGCGGGACGACAAATTATTGATCCAACTTAGGGTTTTAGGCTGAACACAAGTCAATATTAAAAATTATTCTAGCACTTCAAGTTTTTGAGAAATCAATGTTCAAAGTAGTTAAAGGTACTTAAAATGACACTTTTCAAAAATTGATTAAATCGCCATCTTAAACGGAACTCATTCCTTGACTTGAAAATTTAGATGCATAGAGGAAACTGTAATCTTTGGAAGGCCATTAACCAAATTCCATTAACCAAATACAAAGCTAATTTTTGAGGACATTTCCATTAAAAACAAAAAAAAATTTTTCTAGTTAAGACTACTTTTCAGACTCTATCTTTTCCATCCGACATCTATACTATATAGATGTCGGATTTCGACCAAATTTGGTGGAATCATGGAAAAGCATAGGAAACTTAGAAATACGAAGTTTGCAGGCGTTTCAATTGAAAAAAAAGTTTTTCTCACGGAAGAGATAGCAGATAATAGATTCTAACGGAGGAGATAGCATAGAAACAGACGGACGGACAGACGGACAGTGCTAAATCAAATCATGCTGATCAAGAATATAAATACTTAATGTGGTCGGAGATGCTTCCTTTAATGCGTTACAAACACCCGGACAATTTTATAATACCCTCTGCAAGGGAGCTATACTACATAGATGTCCGGTTTCGACCAAACTTAGTGGAATCATGGAAAAACATAACAAACTGTTAATTACTAAATTTGGAGGCGATCCCAATCAAAACAAAAAGTTTTTCTCACGAGAACTTCCCTTTCGATCGATCATTCATACTGCAGCTAGTATGCTATAGTCATCCGATTTGGACAAAACTTTGTAGAATTGTGTAAAAGTATTCAAAATAAATATTCGCCGACGAAAGAGACGTTTCTATTGAAAACAAAAAGTTTTCTTCCAAAAACTAGTTTTTCAACCGATTGCTCCTATGGCAGCTATATGCTATAGTCATCCGATTTTGGCCAAACTTTGTAGAATCGTGTGGGGCATATAAAACAAATACATGCCAATTTTTGAGGAAATTTCCATGGAAAAGAAAAAGTTTTTTAACCAAGACTACTTTCAGAATATACTTTTCTATGGCAGCTATACTCTGTAGATGTCCGATTTCGGACAAAATGGTGGAATCATGGATAAAAGCATAGTAAACTAAATACGAAGTTTGGAGGCCTTTCAATTGAAAACAAAAAAAGTTTTCTCACTAAAACTAGTTTTTTGACCGATCGTTCCTACGATAGCTAGTATGCTATAGTCATCTGATCCGGCCAGTTCCGACAAATGTGCAGATTAATTGTACCAAAAGACTTTGTACTTATTTCTTTTTTACTATTCTTTCCCATGATTTCACTAAGATTGGTCGAAATCGTGACTACAGCAAGAGCTGCCATAGGAACGATCGGTCGAAAAACTAGTTCTAGTGAGAAAAAAATTTTTGTTTTTAATGAAAACGTCCTTTTCATTGGCATACACTTATTTCGTATCTTTTCACAATTCTACAAAGTTTGGTCGAAATCTGATGACTATAGCATATAGCTCCCATAGAAACGATCGGTCGAAAAACTAGTTCGAGTAAGGAAAACTTTTTGCTTTTAATGAAATTGGCCTTTTTATTGGCATATTCTTATTTTATATACTGAACACATTTCTAAAAAGTTTTATCAATATCGGATGACTATAGCATATAGCTGCATGAATGATCGGTCGAAAAAGAAGATCTAGTGAGAAAACTTTTTGTTTTTAATGGGGCACCTCCAAATTTTGTAATTAGCAGGTCTATCTTTCCATGATTTCACCAAGTTTGGTCGAAAAGAGACATCTTTATAGTATAAATCCCATAGAAAAGTAAGGTCCGAAAAGTAGTCTTAGAAAAACTTTTTTGTTTTCAATGGAAGCTGCAAAAGGTAGAAAAACTTCGGCCAAGCCGAAGTTGACTTTCCCCCTATTTTTACAATTCAAAAGTGTTTTGAATGCCATTATTAGTAGTCGAAAAAAATATATTATTAATGTTGGTATAATTTAATCATAAAGGACTTATATCGGCATGTCCCCCTAATAGTTTGGAAGGTCCCGACTTGGCCTAACAATATTTTACAAGTCTCCACTTAACAACCATTTTGCGATTAAAGTTTTGCTTTAGGGCAGATTCGTAA